>LR749523.1:3147967-3224242 GCA_902729485.2 Mus minutoides
AAAAAAAAAAAAAAAAAAAAAAAAAAAAAGATTTGTCCTACAGTAAGTGTGTCTAATTCTGTGCTATCAGTCCTGAAGGTGTATATATATTAGCAAACTAGTTAGGTAACGTTAGTCTAATTTAAATAGAAGAAAAAAATAACCATATGTCAATCAGCTGTTGCATATATGAGTAAGTTAACACTAATAACTTTCACAAGATCTTCACAATATTAATTAAAAACTACAACATAAAAAGGGGAGGGTTCTTTATGCCACACTCCACAGCTGAGGAGCAATTAACAACCTGTGGAAATTGGCTAAATTTCTAGTACCAAGGATGAGTTCCCTCCTGTTGAATGGGTCTTTGGTTACCACTAGCATATGAGTAACATTTCTTACACCTTTATAGTCCTTTTGCCCTGTTGGATCTTGCTGTGGGTCATAGACATCATTGAGTATGACAGTTGATTTATCCCTTCCTTGGCAGCTTTCATAGCATTTTATGGAACTAGGGAAGCTGGACCACAAAAAGGATTCTTTCGGTAAGATCCAGCTTGAATAATCTAAGACCTGTGTCATATATATATATATATATATATATATACATAATGACTTCAGCAGTAGGGACTTACCTTCAATCTCTGAATACAAACCCAGGACAATATCAAAAGTCACTAAGACTATCCTGAATAACCATTCCAAGGGAAATGTCTTGTGCATGGTCCTGGGGTTTGGGGGGTTATGGTTCTTGTTGAAAGTCAAAGGGAAAAGGGTACAAATTCCTTTAAAACACACACACACACACACACACACACACATTCAGAGAGAGGGGGAGGGGGAGAGGGAGGGAGGGAGAGAGAGAGAGAGAGAGAGAGAGAGAGAGAGAGAGAGAGATTCATTAGATATATTATGTATAATTTTTGGTAAAACTAGAATAATAAAATTCCTTGAGGCTTTATCAAACCTTGATCTTGACTCTGCCCACTTTTTTTTTCTTCCACATATCTTCTCAGTGAAAAATTCTTAGGGGAATGCCAAGACAGGGAAATGGGAGTGGGTGGGTTGGTGAGCAGGGGAAGAGGAATGTGATAGGGAGTTTTTGGAGGGGAAACCAGGAAAGTGGATAACATTTGAAATGTAAATAAAGAAAATATCTAATAAGAAAAGAGAAAAGAAAAATCCACCAAGATGAGAAAATTGAACATACAACAACATTCTATTATTAAATCTTATTAGGAAAATGAGTGTGTAGCTAGATGTAAGATTATATATAGATCACATTTAAACCATCAAAGCGAAGTCTGCATATTAATGCAACATCCACTGAACATCCACCATGCATTAAACAACTTCACAAATTCAACTTTTTACAAAGTCCCCATGACTTCCCTCTGAGGGGGCACTAATGAGGTGTCATCTAAGTAAGTGCTGAATGACTGAACAATGCTACACATAGCAACAGAGCCTGCACTTAAACTTACAGCTAAGCTTTGGCACCAGAGCCTTCAACTTGTGTGTGACTGCTCTGTCACAGCTGAATTAGCAAAAGAAGCATACATTGCAAATATTTGGGGGAGGGGCACAGAACATACTTTTAGCCCTGTCAAATATCTATAGGGACTTAATTTAAGCAAAGTGTGTTCTTCAATGTGCATTAATGAGTAGTTAAGAATGGTCTGCAATTAGCCAATCAATTTCTTGTACCTAAATCTATGCTCTTCAATTGCTTCCAATTGCTTGAAAGTGTGCTCTCAAGCATTTTAAATGTTCCTCTCTATGATCTCATTTACACTATTCATTTGTGAAACTTATGAAGAAGTTGTTTTACTTGACTGGAGTTCTCATTTCCTTGACTCTTGTAACTAAATTAATAAGACTCAGAGATGACTTTTTTTCTTTCTTTAATAGTAAGAAAAGAGTTCATGGGTCATTTAGTCCAACCTACTATATTTATAAGGAGCAAACAGCACTGGGGTACAATCAAAAGTGACTTTTATGAAGATTGCACAGTAAGGTATTCCAGAGGCTGTGCTTACAACTCTCACATGCTTTGTGCTCTGATATGAGCAAGCTCGTGGACTATATTCCCATACTCCACTACAGCTCTCTCAGGGTTTAAACTTTTCTGATTCCTCTGTCTGCTGGAGTTAGGAGGAAACCAAGTGGATGGAGAGATAACTCCGGGATTAATCACACCTGTTGTTCCTGTAGAGAACCTGAGTTTGCTTCCTAGCACCCATGATTGTTGGCTTACCACGAACTGTAACTCTAGCTCCAGGTGATCCGATGTTATCTTCTGTACTCTATGGCTACCTACATACATGTGTATATCAACCTCAAACACACACACACACATACACACACACACACACACACACACACACACACACACACACACACACACACACACACACACACACACACACACACATGCTCACACACACACAAAATCATTAGTAAATAATTAAATAAATAAGGGCAAAATGAAATAAGAAAAAAGGAAGATGAAAAACTCAGGGCTTAAGTGGTAAATTCACAGGCACTAAAAAATAAAGTAGATTTCTCTTTTTTACTCATTCCATGAAACACATGATATTCCCTTAAGTTCAGTTACCATATCAACCATCTTGCCTCATAGTATAAAATGGGAAATTCAAAGTATTGTTTTAAATAAAATAAAAAAGATGTCAACATTCACTAACATACTGTGAAATTATTTAAGCAAGGTTTCAAGTTGAAAACCATAGAGGAAGAAAACCAAACTCTCACTGGCATTCTTCCCTGACGATCATCCCATCCTACCTTGAACTTGAACTCCAGGATAGAACTCCCAGGATGCTCGATCAGCATCTGCCAGGTGAGGAGGACCAAGCATTGACCAGATCCAATGGAGACACCTTTGGTGCCAGGTAGGCACTTTGCAGACAACCTCTCATCCCACGAGCATAGTTCAATCAACCTCGTGCCCTGTGTGGCTAAAGTGAATCACAGAGCTTTGAAACCTTTCCACCTCTTACATTTAATGAAAGAAATGTAGAGACACAGTTGATTTGTTTCTGTTTATGTGAACTTCTCCATATTCAAGAAATTATAACTGATTGAAGCCTAAAGGAAAAACCACAAGTCTAAACATAAATACAAATAGACAAAGGAAAGTTCAAGTCCAATGTGAATGAAGTGATTAAGAGTTTATATTTTAATGCCAATGCCAGTACATGACACTACTGACTTAGGGTTTTATTGCTGTTAAGAGACACCATCATTGGGAAGAGAGGCCCCTTGGTCTTGCAAACTTTATATGTCCCAGTACAGGGAAACGCCAGGGGCCAAGATGTGGGAGTGGGTGGGTAGGGGAGCAGTGGTGGGGGGAGGGTATAGGGGACTTTCAGGATAGCATTTGAAATGTAAATGAAGAAATATCTAATAAGAAATTGAAAAACAAAAAGAATTACCATCAGAGAGAGAGAGAGAGAGAGAGAGAGACTGTGACTGAAGCAATTATTTATTTATTTATTTAATTTATTTTAAACTTCAGATTTTATTCACCAGTCGACTCTCTCACTGTTCCACATCCCATACCTCCTCCCTGCTCTGCTGTCTCCACAAGGATATCCACACCCCCTATCCCCTACCCCCTACCCCCTACCCCACCAGAGATCTAAACACTCTGTGGCCTCAAGTCTCTTGACTAAACCCAGACCTGGAAGTTCCCTGCTGTATATGTGTTGGGAGCCTCGTATCAGCTGGTGCATGCTGTCTGGTTGGTGGTCCAGTGTTTGAGAGATCTTGGGGGTCCAGATTAATTGAGACTGCTGGTGTTCCTACAGGGTCACCCTCCTCCTCAGCTTCTTCCAACATTTCCCTAATTCAATCACAGGGGTCAGCAGCCTCTGCCCATTGATTTGGTGCAAATATCTGCATCTGACTCTTACAACTGCTTGTTGGGTCTTTCAGGGGGCATCATAATAGGTCCTTTTTCCTGATTTTTTTTTTATTTCCATATGCAGCTGTTTTTTTTTCTTATTTATTTGTTATTAGAGAATTTCTTCATTTACATTTCAAGAGTTATCCCATAAGTCCCCTATACCCTCTCCCTGCCCTGCTCCCCTACCCACCCACTCCCACTACTTGGTCCTGGCATTCCCCTGTACTGGGGCATATAAACATTGCTAGACCAAGGGCCTTTCTTCCCCAATAATGGCCAACTAGGCCATCTTCTAATACATATGCAGCTAGAGACATGAGCTCTGGGGGTTCTGATTAGTTCATATTGTTGTTCCATCTATAGGGTTTCAGACCCCTACAGCTCTTGGGTACTCTCTCTAGCTCCTACATTGGGGACCCTGTTTTTTTATTAGATATTTTCTTCATTTACATTTCAAATGCTATCCCAAAAGTCCCCTATACCCTCCCCCATCCCCCGCCCTGCTCCCCTACCCACCCACTCCCACTTCTTGGCCCTGGTGTTCCCCTGTACTGGAGCATATAAAGTTTGCAAGACCAAGGGGCCTCTCTTCCCAATGATGGCTAACTAGGCCATCTTCTGCTACATATGCAGCTAGAGACACGAGATCTGGGGGTACTAGTTAGTTCATATTGTTCTTCCACCTATAGGGTTGGAGACCCCTTCAACTCCTTGGGTACTTTCTCTAGCTCCTTCATTGGGAACCCTGTGTTCCATCCAATAGCTGACTGTGAGCATCCACTTCTGTGTTTGCCAGGCACTGGCATAGCCTCACATGAGAAAGCTATATCAGGGCTCCTTCAGCAAAATCTTGCTAGTGTATGCAATAGTGTCTGCATTTGGTGACTGGTTATGGGATGAATCCCCGGCTACAGCAGTCACTGGTTGCTCCATCCTTTTGTCTCAGGTCCACACTTGATCTCTGTAACCATGTGTGTTTTGTTCCTAATTCTAAGAAGGGGCGAAGTGTCTACACTTTGGTCTTCATTCTTCTTGAGTTTCATGTGTTTTGCAAGTTGTATCTTGGGTATTATAAGTTTCTGGGCTAATAATATCCACTTATCAGTGAGTATTTGTTGTGTGAGTTCTTTTGTGATTTTGTTATCTTGCTCAGAATGATCCCTCCAGATCCAAACATTTGCCTGGGAATTTCATAAATTCATTGTTTTTAATAGCTGAGTGTAAATGTACCACATTTTCTGTATACATTCCTCTGTTGAGGGACATCTGGGTTCTTTCCAGCTTCTGGAAATAAGGCTGCTATGAACATAGTGGAGCATGTGGATAGATTCCTTTTTATGAACACTCCATAGCCTCAGAAATAGTGTCAGGCCTTGGGACCTCCCCTTGAACTGGATCCCACTTTGGACCCAAAGCAAATCTTTTAAAGAAAACATTTAATTGGGGTTGCCTTACAGTTTTAGAAGTTCAGTCTATTATCATAGCAAGAAGCATGGCAGTATACAGGCAGACATGGATTTGGAGAAGCCAAGAGTTCTACATCTTGATTCACAGGCAGCAGAAGAAGACTGTTACTAGACATAGTTTGAGCATAGGAGACTTCAAAGTCCACAGCCACACTGACACTTCCTCAAACGAGGCCACTCCTTCTAGCAGAGCCATTCCTTATGGCCAAGCATTCAAACACATAAGTTTATGGGAGTCATACTTTGCAAACCACCATCCTAAGTATAAAATATAGAAGGAACCTAGTAATTAGTCAGACAAGACACAAAGCAAAGAAGGGAGAGCTAAGAAAAATACTCAAAGCCCAAGTCTATACCATTGATATTCAAGAGAGGTTCTTGGTACAGCCAGGATGGCAATGCCAGGGAGTTTTAGAAATGCAGTCTTTCATACTTCATCTAGCCCTGCTGAACCAAAACCTGACTGCGTACAAGTCTCCCATGGCATGTACAAACCATAAATGAATAGGACCTCTGGCCTCTGTCAGACCTTGAACATCAGGCACCAGCAGAATTTCAGAAAGAAAAAGAACAGGGGGGACTATAGGGATAAGAGGGATACTTGGAGGCAGTGGGATTTGACTGCTCCTCTAAAAGGTGATAGGGGGGACTCCTTTGAGGAAATATTTCTAACCCCCATCTCTGAGCAGTGAATAAGGGGAAGAATAGGTAAGCAGTAGCAAGCATCACCTTGTGTTGCCTAAGGTGAAGATGCAGAGATAAAGTTGGCTGTTTCCTTTGTTGTGTCCTTGTTATGCCTTAAGTTCACATAACCCCACTCTTGGCTCCTCTGCGCAGATTACTTACTTACTCCTAGAGTAAGCCATACAAAGGATCTCTGGCTACCTGCAGATGCAGTTCACATGGCAGTGCTTTCCTATGTTCTGGGTTCTATGTTAAGATCATTAACTCAATGCAAACCATCCAGAAGTCCAGCAAGCAGACAACGTTAGCAATATATCTCAGTCCAGCTCTGATGTCCACTTCATAAAACAAGCAATTACTGAGGGTTACCCTCTATAGAGCTTTTCAGGTTACTGAGAATTTAGGGGTCAAAAGAAAATGTTCCTTATATTAACGTAATGTCTAGTTAATCTTAAAACAGAAATTAAAATCCTGTAAGAAGTGTGATCATGGGACAGTTGGAATTTAATGGGAATCCAGACAAAGGAAGTACCTAGTCAAATCAGAGAATGTAATGAGACTCTGCACAGGTAACAAATTAGATTATGAAATATGCATTTGTTATGTGGACATGGGGGAAAGTGCTGGGGTGTTCCAGACAGAGAACGGAATTTTCTCAAAGCTGGAGAGATTTCAGTAGCCAGGAACTGCTGAAAGGTTTAAGTGAAAAGGAGATTCAGGGATCCAGTAGATTGGAATTCAAGAAGGCTTTGCAACTTTCTGCTAAAATATCCTCAAATCCTGTGAGCACAGAAATGTATGTTTCATACAACTGAATATTAATGGGAGGGACACTTTGTTATACAGCAAAAGGTGACTGATACACCATGAAAAGAATGGAGCATACGTTTCAGAACTCCCGACCTGCTTTGACCTCTCCAGCACTCAAAATCTTGCAAAGACTAGCAATATCTTATATGACCACGAGTCATTATCCCTATGCAAAGGTAACATTTTAGAATTTTATACATTTAACATAATTTTTAATAGGCACTTGTTTTTTTAATAGTTTAAAACTCATGATTAGTTATGTAGTTAACAGTCATTCAAAATAAACTGACTTTCATAGGATAAGTTTGTACATATATAGACAAGATAGAATTTGTGAACACAGTGTTTATGGATACCTTCTATGTGTGTGATGCCATGTTTTGTGGTCAGTGTAGAAGATAGCATACATAAATATGATACTGTAAAAGACTCATCTCCAGTTTATAGATGAGAAAGAATCCAGAGACTTCCTGTTCATCTGTAATCTTCAAGCAACTCTCTGCCCTTCTTCAACATCTCTATGAAGAACTTTGTCCTCACCAACATGTCAAGGACTTGAGTTCAAAGATTCTGTACATAATTTCCAATGTTTTAGAAGAGCCCTGAAGGGGAAGAAAGGCCCTTGGTCTAGCAATGTTTATATGCCCCAGTCAGGGGAATGCCAGGGCCAAGTAATAGGAGTGGGTGGGTAGGGGAGCAGGGCAGGGCGGGTATAGGGGAGTTATGAGATAACACTTGAAATGTAAATGAAGAAAATATTTAATAATAAAAAAAAGAGCCCTGAAGGTGTCAAACCATGTCCTTGAAGGGGCTCCATCACCCTCTGGCTAGACTTTTGTTGGAGTGCTAGTCTTATCATTGGATCCTACTCTCACCCTCTAGTTTCAAAGAGCCCCAGAATGCTAGATTAGTCTAGAGACATTTCCTTTCAATTCTAGTATACAAAGCTTACTGTAAGCCCACCCTGAAAATCAGTCAGACATGCCCTTTATACAAGCCTGCAGCACAGGACCACTAGTTTACTCCAGGTTGGAGTTCACACTGCCTCTGGCAGTAGGATGTGATTAGCATGCTTAGGGATAAAAGTCGTAGAGGTGTGTGTCTCTAGCCTATCATTCTCACTCCAAATACATAAAACTCAGCATGACTCACTAGGACACACAGAAGTTCAAAGACAGATAACCCATAAAAGGGTTGAATCATCATAAATCAAGAACAGGACATTGCTCTGAATTCAGAAATATCTACAACCTACCCCAGCACCAAAAATAAGGAAGCAGGCAGACTATGGCTTTGATGTTAGCATAGACTACACAGAGAATTACTTTATAACAGGCTCTAGACCAGACTGCAAAGCAAGACCCTATATCGAACAAACAAACCAAGAAACAGACTCTTCCTCATACTTATTAATGTCTTATTTTTGATTTGTGATTTATTTCCAGTAAAGCATCACTATTACATTAAGTTGACTTCATTTAAAATCTACATTCCAACTCTTTGGGACATAGAAACAACCTAAATTAAATGGCTGGCAGTGAACGAATGGATAAAAGGAATGTATGTACACCCAAGAGAGTATTATGCAGCTGTTAAAATGAAGAAATCCTGCCATAGGCAGCATGGATGAAGCTGAAGGTTGTTACACTCAGGAAGCAAGGCAGACACTAAGAAACAAATCCCACATGATTCCATTTATTAATCAATTCACTACAAACTCAGAGGCTGGGCCATCTGAGGTAGATGAATGCACAGAAACAGGGAAGAGGTATGTTTAGCAGGGGCTAGATGAGGGACAAATGAGGGAGTGCTCTTGGGGAGGGAAAGAGTTCATTGTATAATATGACTAAGATCTAGAGCCCTAGAATTCAACATGGTGCCTGGCTTAACAACTGTGCAGTGTGTGCTCTTATGAGGGTTAATCCCATGTTAAGTAATCTTGGGGGACAAAATTGAAGGTGATTTTTTTAAGAGAAAGAAATACTGGCTCAATATTTCAGAAAATTATAGAATATATAATGGAGTCTTTAATATGTTCTCAGTGATCTTTTGCTACAGCCAATCACCCATTTACATATCCATTGCTTACTGAGTATAGAGAGTCAAGAATTGCCTGAAATGATGGGTAGCCCAGTGAATAGGTCCTGTTTGTTTGTCTGGTATTTTTTTTTCTGGTTGTTTGGTTGGTTGATTTATTAGTTGGTTTTATTTGTGAACCAGGGTCTCATATAGCTTGGATTGGCCTCAAAATGTGCTATGCAATCAAGGATGACCTTGAATTTCTGATTCTCTTACCTCTATCTCCTGAGTTGTAAGGTTGCAGGCATCTGCCACCATACCTGGTTTTATGTCATGTTAGGGACTGCATCTAGGGCTTTTTTTTCATGCTGGCAAGCATAATAAAAACTGAGACACATTCCAAGTCAATAAATTAAAAGTCCTTAGGAACAGTTTAACAATATTAGAAAGAAAGAGGTGGCATAAAAGTATTATCTTTGAGAGATATATGTAGAAGGCAATGTGTACACAGACAGAAATAAGTCAGTGTGGTCTGATGGCAAGTGATGAGAGAAGATACCTTGGGTGAGCAGAAAATCTTTTGTTGTGAAAGGAAAATGGGAGATGATGAAGTTGAAGAGAAAACGCTAGTAACATAAGCCTGAGAGCCTGAATTTGAATTTGCAGCACCTACATAAAGTCAGGTATGGTTGTGCACACATCTATAACATTAATGATGTGTGAGGTGAGGCAGAGGGATCAAGAGGACTTCAGACTACCAATCTAACTCCAAACTTAGGGTGAGAAACTTTCTATCAAGGGGGCCGAGTGCAAAGCCATATAATGAGACATTTGGCATGCTCCCCTGACCTTTGCCCAAGCACAAGGCATATATGCCTACATGTTTTCAGCATAACACACACAGAGAGAGAGAGAGAGAGAGAGAGAGAGAGAGAGAGAGAGAGAGAGAGAGAGAGAAAGCTGCTGCATACAAAAGCCAAAACATCTATGCCCCAGAAAGGGAAAAGGAAAATAGGGAAGTGTCTACTTCTTACAGTTAAACATCTGGGAAATGTAAAGAGGCTAAAGAGACAAACAGTAGGTTCAGACTCTGTGGGCCTTTTAATCCACTTGATAGAAATCTAGATTCCACTCCAGGCCCACTGATCAGCACTAGAAGTTCTCAGAAGGCAAAGACAAGGACTGAAGAGCATATAGAAAAATCAATGTGGTGACTAGTGAAAATAACAGAGATGCTACAAAGCAAGAATGAGAACAAGATGAGCTAGAATGCTCCCTGGAGCCAAGTAAACAATGCTGGTAGCAAGTGAAAGCTGCCACAATACAAAGGAAAGCAACCAGTGACCAGGACTAGCTCTGAGAGCAAGTTTCTGGTGGTTGTAAAACAGCTGGGAGACCATGGAAAGTGTCACCCTGTTTCATGAGTTTGGGAACTGAATTAAAATTAAGCAACATGGTTACAGCAACAATCAAAAGGAAACAAAAAAGGTCAGTAATAAAGATGCTCAGCCTTTTCTTGGCTGAGAAAGAATACCTGGTGGATATGACTTAAAGGAACTGTCTGAGTTACTTTTCTGTTGCTGTGATCAAACACCCTGACCAAAAGCAAGTTAGAAGACAAAGGTTACACTTTCAAGTCACATCATGGCTGGGAAGCCAAGGCAGCAACTCAAAGAAGTCAACCATATAACATCCAGAAGAAAACAAAAAAGAAATTAAAAAGAAAAATGAAGTGGACCCATGCTGTATAGGTGCTCATGCTCAGTTAGCTTCTTTCATCTGTACACACACAGGGCCACTGCCTAGGGAATGGTGCTGCCCACTCTGGGCTTTATCAGTCAAAACAATTTCCTACAGAGATGTCAATCTAATTTAAAAAAAAATTTTTTTCACTTAAAACTCTTCAGTTGTTTCTAGGTTAAAACTAACCAGCCCAGGGAGTCTCTTAGTTTGCCGTCTATTGATATGACAAAAGACATAGCCAAAAGCAACATGGGAGGAAAAGCAGAAACTCAAACAACAGAAAAACCTGGAGGTAGGAACTCAAGAAGAAACTATGGAGGAATGTTGTTTACTGCCTTGCCCCCCAAAGATTGCCCAGTTTTTGTTTTTGTTTTTTCTTATACAACCCAAGCCACCTACCCTAGGTGATACCAATTGATCTAGGCTGTCCCACATCAATCATTAATCAAGAAAATGCCCCACAGGCTGGCCTACAGGCCAGCCTGGTACAAGCAATTTCTCTAGCAACCTTCTCTCATCCCAGATTATAGTAGTTTATATCAAGTTGACAAAGAAATCTAACACATGGAGATAGGAGACATTTTTTTTCAAGGTTCAGGAAATATTTCTCTTTGTGATGGGAAAGGCCCAGCAGCAAGAACAGAAGGGTTTGTGCTTACTTTTCAATGAGTATATCAGGAAACAGAAAGCTTAGATTGAACACGGACTCATCTATAACCCAAAAGCTCCATTACCATGACCACACAGTTGCCAGTACCACTGGCAGGAGATCAGGTATTTAAACACATGACCATATGAAGGATTTGCACAATCAAACCAAAACATGTATATATAAATAAATTTGCAGTGTGAGTATAGGTATTATTTTAAGATAGAGACATACAATTAATGCTTTCTAAGTACCTGCTGATTGATTCCATTTTATTTTGGCAAAGTCAAGAATCAAAGGTACCCGTGGAAAGCTAACATCTTTGTTTGAACAACATTGAGACAAAGACTACAAGTCAGAAATGGGGCTTGGATTAATGAATGGTGTCACAGTGGGAAAGGGAAAAGAAAGGAAATGGGTCCTTAAGTCATGTGCTAAGATTCACTTGAGCTGATTTCTAACAGTGAACACCTGTTTGCTTGTGTAGCAATTTATACTCATTCCTTACTTCTGGGTCCTGTACCATAAATGTGGGCTCCACCCAAAGCATAAGAAAGGGAACACAGAATGGGGTCACTAGGTCACTAGATCACTAGGTCACATCTAAATTGTCATGCTATTTCCTCGTCATTTTCAATCTTGGTCATCAAAATAATCACCTTTATGTAACTTTATAGAGGGCAAAACTGAGAAACAAATGGAAAAAGTATATTTCAAAGATTTTCACAGCTATATGGTGATTTGTCCCATTATCCTACCTGACACATACACAGACAGTTAACCATACAATTTCAGCACCTACCCATCCTTTCCACGTTGGGCCATATATAGAAGGTGAGATTTTATAAGGTACTGAATGAACAAGTGTTCTCCTGCTCTGATACTGCTCTTTGAGTAGGGTGTGTGTGTTTGTGTGTGTGTGTGTGTGTGTGTGTGTGTGTGTGTGAGATTCATATATGCGCATGCATTTGTGTCTGTGTTTCTGTGTAGCTCAGTACTAACTTAAGAATAAAAAAAAGAGAGTATTCACTTTCTTTTATTCCATTAATTTATTTATGTATTCACTTTACATCCTGATTACCTCAACTCTTTCCTGTTCTCCCTTACATAGTCCCTTTCCCCATTCCCCTCTCCTTTCAAGAGGGGGAGGCCCCTCTGGGTATCAACCCACCCTGGCACATCAATCACTGCAATACTGGGCACATCTCTCCTGAAGCCAGATAAGACAACCCAGCTAGGGGAATGGGATCCTCAGGCAAGCAACAGAGTCAAGGACAGCCCCAGCTATAGTTGTTGATATACTTAGATGAAAACCAAGCTGCACATCTACTACATGTGTGCTGGGGGTCTAGGTCCAGCCTATGTATGCTATTTGGTTGGTAGTTCAGGCTATTGGAGCCACCAAGGGTCTATGCTAGTTTTCTCTGTTGGTCTTCCTGTAGAGTTTCTATCCCCTTCAGAACCCTCAGTCTTTCCCACACACTTTCAAAAGACTTCCAGAGCTCTGGCTAATGTTTAGCTGTAGGTCACTGCATCTGTTTCAGTCAGCTGCAAGGTGGAAGCTCTCAGAGGACAGTTATGCTAGACTCCTGTCTGCATTTATAACAGAGTATCGTTAATAGTATCAGGGATCAGCTCTTGTCCATGGGCTAGGTCTCAATTTGGGCTATTTATTGGTTGGCCATTCCCTCTGTCTCTGCTCCACCATTGTCCCTGCAGTTCTTGTAGGCAGGACAAATTTGGGATCAAAGGTTTTGTGGGTGGGTTGGTGTCCGTATCCCTCCACTGAGAGTCCTGTCTAGTTACAGGAGATGGTCACTTCAGGTTCCATAACCCTAGCTGCTAAGAGTCTCAGCTAGAGTCACCCTTATATAATCCCTGGAGCCTCCACCCAATTGCAAATCTCTGGCATGTCCTAGAGATGTACCTCCCCAGTCCCCAATTTCAAAGTATCACTATTCACATATGATATGATATGAGATATGATATGATATGATATGATACTTAAGTAACCTCAAAAATTCTACCAGAGAACTACAACTGAAAAGCTCCTACAGCAAAGTGACTGGATACAAAATTAACTAAAAAACATCAGTAGCCCTCCTTTATACAAATGATAAGTGATAAGTTGGCTGAGAAAGAAATCAGAAAAACTACACCCTTCACAATAGGTACAAATAAATAAAATATCTTGCTGTAACTCTAAACAAGCAAGTGAAAGACCTGTATGAGAAAAACTTAAAGATGCTGAAGAAAGATATTGAAGAAGATGATATCAGAAGATGGAAAGATCTCCCATGTTAATGGATCAGTAGGATTAACAGTAAAAATGCCCATCATACCAAAAGCAAACTTACAGATTCAATGCAATTCTTTTTAAAATTCCAACACAATTCTTTACAAGACCTTGACAGGGGAATTTTCAACTTCATGTGGAAAAATGAAAAAGCCAGGATAGCTAAAAACAATTCTAAACAACAAAAGACCTTTGGGGGGTATCACCATTCCTGAACTCAAGCTGTACTACACAGCAATAGTAATAAAAACTGTATGATATTGGTATAAAAAACAGAAAAATTGATCAATGGAATAAAACCAATGACCCAGCTATCAGCCCACACCTACAGGCATTTGATATTTGACAAATAATCCAAACCATACAATGAAAAATAGAAAACATCTTCAACAAATGGTGCTTGGCTACTTGGATTTCTCCATGTAGAAGAAGGCAAAGAGATTCATATCTACTTACCACAAAACTCAAGTTCAAATGGATAAAAGACCTCAACATAAAACCGGACACAATGAATCTAAGAACAGAACAGAGAGTTGAGAATGGCCTTGAACTCATCTGTACAGGAGACAACTTCCTGAACAGAACATCAGTGGCTCAGGCACTAAAGTCAGCAATCAATAAATGGGACCTCATAAAACAGAAAAGCTTTTGTAAGGCAAATGACACTGTCAATAGGACAAAACTGCAGCCTAAAGAATGGGGGAAAAATCTTCATGAACCCTACATCTGACAGAGGACTGTGGAAAATATGTAAAGAACTCAAGAAGTTAGACAACAACAAACCAAATAACCCAATTTAAAAATGGGGTACAGAGCTAAATGGAGTATTCTCAACAGAGGAATCTTGAATAGCCAAGAAACACTTAAAGAAATGTTCAATGACCTTAGTCAAGAGAGAAATGTAAATCAAAATGACTCTGACACTCCACCGTATACCCAGTAGAACAGCTAAGATCAAAAACTCAAGTAACAGCACACTGGGAGGATGTGGAGCAAAGGGAACACTCCTCCATTAATGTTCGGAGTGCAAACTTATATAACTACTCTATAAATCAATCTGGCAGTTTCTCAGAAAATTGGGAATAGTTCTACCATAAGACCTAGCTATACCACTCCTAGAAATATACCCAAAAGATGTTCCACTACACCACAACACAAGGACAATTGATCTACTATGTTCATAGCAGCCTTATTTATAAAAGTCAGAAACTAGAAACAACTAAGATGTCCCTCAACCAAAGAATGGATAAAGAAAATGTAGTTCATTTACACAATGGAATGCTATTCAGCAATTAAAAACAAGGACATCATGAATTTTGCAAGCAACTGGATGGAACTAGAAAATATCAACCTGAGTTAGATAACACAGTTATGCATGGTATATCCTCACTTAAAAATGGATATTAGCCATAAAGTACAGGATATTCACATTACACTCCACAGAGTATTCACTTCTTAACATATCTTCCCCAAACATTAGAACTATTTGGAAAATACTTGGTATAAAGACTTCTAGCCCTTCTCCAGAATATAGTGCTTAAATCATTTGTTTTCAAATATTGTAAAAGGACTAAAGAATGAGGAAGAACTTTAAAGACACTGGATGGTGGTTAATCCACGGCCTCAGTTATGCAATGTGAGAAGCATGGTTTATTTCTCCATATCATCCATTTATTACACCAGCTAGGGATATAAGATTTACTGTCAAACTGGCTCCTCTGTAGTCCAACTCAGTTGCAACAATTCCAGGCACTGACCAGCTTCTGTTATACACTATCCAGCAATGCACAAGCTAAAGGGACAAATTCCCATTTGTCTGTTTCTAGAGGTTGGGCCTCTTTGGAAGCATTGCAGCAGACATGGCCTCACATAATCAGATTCCTGTAATTAACATAATCAGCTTCATGTAATTAATCTCAACTGCATCCTGAGCCCACCCTTAAACAAATCATGGGTGATTAAACTGATTGGTTTATGTGAGTCATGATTGATTCCTGGAGTTGGAGACTCAATTACCTTTCCTGAGTCAGTAAAGAAACAGACAAAAAACGAGTTTTGCTAACATGAGAAAAGAGTTACATTATTATATGTCTTATGCAGCAAATAAAAATCCTTCAAACGTCCTAAATCCACTGCAGGATGATTTTGTGATTTGGCAACTATTGCCCTGAGTTCATGATTTCTGTTAGACTATTTATTACCTTTGTAGAGATTAATAGATGATACCTGTTTCAGGACACAGAGCCCGTGAGTGTAGCTATGGGTACTGGCAGCTCTGCTAGAAGGAACCAAGAAGCCCTTCCCATCTGGATCCCAACTCAGGGAGTGGACTTGATGCCACAATTGGTAAATGGGGCAAAAAGCTAACTTGTTTCCAAATTTTTTTCTCCTCACTGTGCCTGGAGCATGCAGATACCAGTTCTCTGATTTACAGACTGCTAATTGCTCTAGTATAAACATTCCTGCCAAGGTCAGAGTTGAACTATTGGTCTAATGTGCAACTGGGAGTAAGTCCTCTCAATCAGCTGTTCTGAAAGTGAGCTAGCAGTAGCAGTAGCAGAGCATGGCCCTGGTCAAGCACTGTGTGGGATACACCATACAAAGGCCAACACTGCAGGCCTTCATGAAAGCACATCTGCTTCCACATGGGGGAGAGTACCAAAATAAACCCTATAATAAAATGGCAAGATTTCATAAAAATAATGAATTCTGAACACAAACTTGGATAATTGTATTTTGAGCATAAAGTATTTAAATCACCATTTCAGAACCTCTACTTTATATGAATAATATCCCACTTGAAAACTAATAATGGACAGACACTTCATATGTTTCAGGTAACAGTGATCATTACTACAATTTATTATTCATTAGCGGGAAAGAAAATTTTATATGAAGAAAGTAGAACTCAAAAAAGGCTAAGTAAAGAATTAATCATTTTTACAAATAATGTCAAGGAAAACCATTATACCATTGAGTTTCATTGAAAGCACAAGATTTATATTAGAAAAATTTCTCGCCCTGATTCTACTTAATAATATAGAGAAACCTTAAGCAACATATTACACAGCCATGCAATTTTTCCCTTAGTATGGGGGAACAAATTAAGGCAGCTGGCATAGCCTGGTGGTTAAAAGCATTTCTTGGGCTGGGGAGATGGCTTACTTAGTAAAATATTATAAACATGAGTACATGAATTTGATTCCCAGAACTCACAGAAATAAGCCAGATGTGGTGGTTGTGTGTGTGTGTGTGTGTGTGTGTGTGTGCATGTGTGCATGCACACGCGCACACACACACACACACACACACACACTCTTAGCACTAGAGAAGCAAACACAGGTAGAACTCTGGGACTAGGTGACATGCTAGTTTAATACAGTTTGTAAGGAGTTCCGGGTCAGTGAAAGCCTTTTTCTCAAAAAAAGAAATAAAAAAGATGGACAGAACCTCAGGAATGACACCCCTGGATCCACACATCCATGCATACCTACATGCACCCTCACATAAACTACTGTGTATATACACAAACACACACAAAGCATGTTTTATATCAAGCGGCATGTGTGAAGTCATATCTCTGCCACTTGCTAAGAGTGTGACTCTGTTCTCTAACCTCTCTTAATTATAGTACCCTCATAAGTAGCATGAAGAAAATAACAGTCCCTACATATATTGTAGATATGTAAATGCAATCATTCACACCTGTCTGCAGCACAAAAATGTACTATGGACATAAGCAGGGGTCATGCAGTCATATGTGTAGATTTGGAGACCAAATGCAGATGGTCATATCTCCAACCAATCATTGACTTAAATTGACTTAAAACAGCTATATTTTAGGAATTTATCAGAGTGAAGAAAACCATTGAGCAGTTCATGTCAAACCTAGACCAGGACATGCTAATTTATTGTATTTTTATGGTGGTGACTGTTTTGTGGGTTTCCTCCATTTCCATCCATCCTCATCCAGTTCACACTAGGCTCTCAACCTCTCCTATACAGCTAGCCCCCCATCAGGACCTGGAGGAGAAGCAGCTTCTGGTTTTAGCAGCCTCAGGGCAGCTTCCTTTCAACATTTGCCAACACAGGGTAGTTTTGAGGGTTTATTGCTTTGTTAGTAGAAGTAGTTTGCTAGTTTTGTTTTATTTCATGTTTTTATTTTAATTAACATTTGTTACTTTCTCAGACAAAATAAAGCAGGCTGAGGAAAATAGGAGAGAGTGAAGGATTACTTTGCCTAGAAGAGTGTGAGTCCCTTCACTTGGGAATTGGAAGATGAAGACCAGGGAGCTGTTGCTTCACCAGCTAACTCTGCCTACAATCTATCAGTCTTTACTCTCTATCAATCATATTTTTCAGTGATGCTGGCTGGTCCCTCATTGTAAACCATCAGAAGAAAAGTAGGAACTTCTCTGGGATAACCAACAGTGCACTGGGACTAGCTAGAACTGGGAATAGTGTCCATTACATCATGTTGCACAAGATGCATGGTCACAACTCCATGTATGATAGCATATGTGCCACTCTCTGCAGTTCTCAACTTCAATGCTACTCACATCTTGCCTGTCTCATCCATTGCCATTGGGGGCTTTCCTTAACAGCTTAGGAGCTTATGGCTTTTCCACTGTGGTGCCAGACCATTCCCAGACATTGGCATGTGATTCCTGGAGAAAAAAAAACCACCCTCAACAATTGTACCATAGTATAAATTGAAACTGTCAGTACATTGCTCAGACCCCAGGACTCACAAATTTCCTGTTACTTCAAGCATTCTTTGCCATTCTGTCTGTTATTCTGTGGCTTCCATGCCCAACTCAAGATCTCTCAGATTGTGTGCATTTCATAAAAGATTATTAAATATGTCAGTATATTAATACCCATGATAACTCTCCACACTTTAAACATATGGGGTTTTAATCCTACATTAAATTTTATAAGTTCCTATTTGGAATTATGATTCAGGAACACCAATTGACCTACTATTCACCTAAGAGTATGTTAGTTCATAATGGACTTCTTTGGAGATGTCCACTTTATGTGATGATATTCTGAGACAAATGTTAACAGTTCAGAGACATCACACAAGCTGTGTGACTTACCTCTGACTAGTTCTTTGACTTTTGTAAGACACAGATGTTTTATCTATGTACTATTCAAGTTCATGATCTTATAGGGAGGACTTAGGAGATGGTAGAAAAACCAGGAGATAGGTGAGTAAGTAAAGTGCTTGTTTTGCAAGCCCAGGGATCTGCCTTGTATC
Organism: Mus minutoides; assembly: GCA_902729485.2. NCBI lineage: Eukaryota > Metazoa > Chordata > Mammalia > Rodentia > Muridae > Mus > Mus minutoides. Next base: position 3,166,805 of record LR749523.1, read on the forward strand.
TCACCTCCCTTGTAGTAAAAGGGTGAGTTTAATGGCTTTCATTTGCAGTCCCAGTACTGGGGAAGCAGAAACAGGCAGATCCCTGGGGCTTGTTCCAGACCACAGAGAGACTGTCAAAAAGGAATATGGACAATACCTGAGGAAAAACATGTGAGGGTATCTGCACATGTAAACACACACACACACACAGAGAGAGAGAGAGAGAGAGAGAGACAGACAGACAGACAGACAGACACAGAGACAGACACAGAGACACAGAGAAAGACAGAGAGCAATGCCCTAGAAAAACGACCAATAGAAAACTGCTATTATTATGGCTAGTCATGTGAATATGTGGTCTGTGAGTGCATCAGATAAATATAAAAAGAGGCATAGCAAGACATTGTTCCTTTCCTCCATAACTGAGCTGAGACTCGGGATTTATGTATTCATTATAGTTCACAGAATGAGAAAGATCCTCACACAGAGTCAGGAAACTGGATTCTCACTCGAATTAGCTATGAATATGTGAATACATGAGAGAGCCACATCACCCTCTCACACTCTGACACCGTGTCATACATGAAGTATGAGCCATATGGTACCTCTGATTCCTTTCTAAATAATTCATTTTTATGAGTACAAAATGGGCATATACTGTTGTTTTCTAGAGCCTTGTTCTTTGAACCTGTGCATATGAGATTACCATCCTATGTAGTACCAAATCCCAGACTTCTCTGGGACTCTTTAGTGAACTGTTGCAGAGCTCAAATTAGAGCCATGAAAAATCAATATCAAGTCACCAAATATATATGTTAGCTCTCATGACTTGATTATTTCTCTGCATGGTAAATAACCTGGATTTAAATATGCATGATTTTATTAGCAGTTCAGGAATGTGGTCCTTCCATCATGTATTGAATAAAAGAATCAATGGAAAATAATGCACCCCATCAAGCCCTAGTCAAATTGAATGCTGAAATGCCTAAGTGCAGACACAGCAGTCTTGTTTATAGAAATCAATCTTCCAACATGAAGCCTTGGGGGGGGGGGGCTGAAAGGCCCCAGTTCTTACCGAGGAACCACTTACATTTCTATCTCTGCACCTGTCTGTGTGAATTCTGCCATTGTGATTGTTCCGTCAGTTCTCAAGGCCCGGGGAAAATGGGTCATGATGTCTCTGGAATCTGCTCTCAAGAAGAAGTGACACATCCTGCCTCTAAATTCATTCAGTCAAGAATATTCATTACATGACTATTAGGTTTCTATCCTCATATGTTCCCTGAAGCTAATGGTAAAAGGGCTTCTTACACAGCCCCATAAGAGTACTTTTTATACTCATAGGCTGAGGTCAAGCTGCATGTATAAATTTGGGCAAAATGCTGCAGAGATGGGGAGAAGGTAGAAAAGAGAAGCAACTGAGGTCATGACTTTGTTCTTAAGCTATAGAATATTTTGTAAAGTAGAAAGCGTTCCAGAAGTGTGGACCAGACATGAGCACAATTAATAAGCTCACAGAGGAAGGTTAAGTGTGAATTATGTGACTTGACATCAAGCAGTCCAAGTTTAATGAGAATGTGGACTTGATCAGATTAGTAGTTCAGAAGAGAACTTAGACTATGGTAGAAGGATTGGAAAGAGGACGGCAAGATCTAACAGGAGAAAGAGCACAGAAGGCTCTGCGATTAACAGATCAGTTACAAAAACCATAGTGATGGGTCATTCCAAAGGCAATGGTAAAATGCACAGGCCATTACTGAATGTGGTGACTAAGAGACATGAACTCAACCATGGAATCTTGATTCCCAACTTGAAAAACATAGATGATGATCAGATCCTAGAGAAAAGATCAGATGAACCTCTTCCATGTTGACTCTGAAGTATCAGAGGGTCAGATCAACAGAAGTGCCCATCAAGCATTCATCAAGGAAGCCATGTTCTCAATAAATTGATATGAGCTAAAGTTCTGTTTTTCTGAAACACCTTGGTGAAGTATAGACACATACAAAAAAGAAGCACATAAAGTAAATATGTAGGGGGCAAGGAATGTGACTCGATAATGTTTTCCTGAGTTCAGATTCCAGTGCCAAATTAAAATAAAAATCCAGGTAATGTCAGGGTGAGGTATGGTGGAGAAGAAGGGCAGTGGAAATAGGAGGACTCCCATAGCTCTCTGGCCAGCCAGTCAAGCCAATCAGAGAGCTGCAGGTTTAGTGAGAGACCTTATCTCAATTTTCAAAGAACAAGGTGGCAAAGAATGAAGAAAGAAACCAGACTCAGCCTCTGGCCTCTACATGCACACACACATGAGCAAACACACACACACACACACACACACACACACACACACACACACACACACATGCATGAATACATAAATACATACACACTTAAAACAAACAAAACTCTTAATGGATTATTATAAATTAAACATTGATGTAAATATTAATATAACACAGGCCAAAAACAACAAAAACAAAAAGAACATTTCTAATTTCTAAAAACATACCCAATGAATTAAAAAAAAAACCCTAACAGTATTTTGAATTTCTGCTAAACATTTTCTCATTTTACTATCAACTATTAGCAACTAATTATGCATTCTGAATCACTCTTGCATAATTCAGCCTGTATTGGTCTTTATATAAATGAGATTTCCAAGATACATTCTTTTATGCCTGGTAACTCTCTTTATGAATGTTGAATGCTGTATCCTTTCAGTAAGTGTCAAGATAGTTCATTCACTTTCACTGGATTATTAAGTTATATCTCTTTACTACTGATATACATTTGAGACACTTCACATCTTTTGCTATCATAAATCAGGATTTAATGAGCACACAGTACCTTGTAGACATTACTGTCAGATTAATAACTAAGAATGTGGTTGCCAGATAAACTAATTATACAGCATCCTCAACTTGAGTAGAAAAGTGATATACTTTAAAAACCATTGTCCCAAGTTACATACCTAAGGACAGTAAATAAGAATCTAATTGTGTAGCAATTGCACTAACATGTGACACTGTGCCTTTCTCATTTCTGCAGTTCTAATTGGTGCACAAGAGCATCCTGGGTGTGATTTCACTGTTAGCTAATAAAGCTGACCCCTTCTCATCTGAGTAAGTACCCCTTATGGAACTCATTCCACTGGGTATCCCTTAAAGAATGCTGTCCTACAATTTTATTTAATTTCCCCTGTTGAATTGTCTTCTTTTTTACTGAAATAGTGATAATCTTTATATTTTATGGATAATAGCCCTTTATTAGTTGCATGTATTCTCATTATCGATTATGTTTTATTTAGAGTTTTTTTTTTTCTATAATACCCTAGTAGTGATTAGTATTGGATGGAAATTCTTACTTTTGATATAAGAAAATAATTTTTCTTATGGTTAGTGCTTATATGTATTGTAGAAATTATTCCAGGAGGTATGTGATAATTGGTAAACATATACAAGCTTGAAGACTTGAGTTCAGATCCCCCAAATCCAAGTAAGAAGCTGGGTGTGGTGGCACATGCCAACAACCCCAGGGGTGTTTGGGTGGTAACAGGAAGATACCTCGCCTTGCTGGCCACCAAGTGTAGCCTAATTGTTGATGTTTAGCTCAATAAAGATCTTATCACTGAAAAACATGTTGATTTATATACAACATTCACACATGCACACACACAATTACCTTCCTCAAAGATAAAAGATTAGAAGATATCTCCCTAAAATGTCCTCAGTAAGTTCAATTGCTTTGGATCTTAGTAGCAAGTCTTCAGTTGATGTGGAATTGACTTAGTGAATAACTTGAGGTTGATGGTCATCTCTTACACTCCTGTCCATGTACTTCAGGTTGCACTCAGTTCCCCCAGTTGTCCTTTATAAAGGACTCACATATCTCAGATTCAATTTATTCCTAGGAATGCATTTTCTAATAGCAAGAAGCAGCAACTTCTTAAACATTATCTTTTGCAAGTTTTCATCATGACATATGAAAAATGACTTTTAAGTAAGATTTTAACATCCTTGTTTGGGCCTTACTTCTTGTTTAGCTTCTCTGGGTCTATGGAGTGTAGCATGGCTATCCTCTACTTTTTGGCTAATATATACTTATGACTGTGTACATACCATGCATGTCCATTGGGATCTGACTTATCTCACTCAGGATGATATTCTCAAATTCTTTCCATTTGCCTACAAAATTTATGATGCCTTAGTTTTTAGTAACTGAATAGTATTCCATTATATAGATATACCACATTTTCTTTATCCATTCTTTAGTTAAGGGACATTTAGGTTGTTTCCAATTTCTGACTATTATGAATAAAGCTGCTATGAACATAGTTGAGCAAGTGTCCCTGTGGTATGGGGGGGCATCTTTTGGGTATATGCCCGGGAGTGTATAGCTTGGTTTTGATGTAGAACGATTCCCAGTTTTCTGAGAAACTGCTAAATTGATTTCCACTTTCCAAAGTAGTTGTACAAGTTTCCACTCTCACCAGCAATGGAAGAATGTTTCCTGTGTTCCACATCTTTGCCAGCATGTGCTATCACTTGAGTTTTTGATCTTAGCCATTCTGATGTGTGTGAGATGGAGTCTCATGGTCATTTTGATTTGCATTTTTCTGATGAATAAGGACATTGAACATTCTTTTAAATGTGATTTGGCCATTTGAGATTCCTCTGTTGATAACTCTTAGAAGGGGCAGTAAAAAAGTCATAGGAGGTAGATGAAGGGAGGGAACTGGGTAGGAGAGGAGATGAGGAGGGAAATGGGGGAAGGTTCAAGATCAGGTATGGGGATAAACAGGAGAGATGGCCAGAAGACCAAGAGAATTAATGGAAATCTGCAGCTGCCAGGAGTTGGGTGGTAGGATGCATCTCCAGGACATGCCAGAGACCTGGAATGGGAGAGATTCCCAGGAATCAATGAGGATGACCTTAGCTAAGATTCTAGCAGTGGTAATAGGGAATCTGAAGAAGCCATTCTCTGTAGCCAGGTAGGAACTCCAGTGGAGCAATAGGGACATCAATACACCCACAAAACTGTCAACCCAAAATTTATCCTGTCTACTAGAAATGCAGACTGAGGATGGAGCAGACTGAGGGAATGGGCAACCAATAACCAGCCCACCTTGAGACCCATCCCATGGGCAAGCACCAATCGCTGACACTATTAATGATACTCTGCTATGCTTGCAGACAGGAGACTAGCACAACTGTCCTCTGAAAGGCTCCACCCAGCAGCTAACTGAAACATAGAGACATACAGCCAAGCAGTGGACAGAGCTGGAGGGCTGTTATGAAAAAGTTGGGGGAAGTATTAAGGGCCCTGACGGGAATAGGAACTCTGCAGGAAGACGAACAGAGTCAACAACCTATGACACTTATGGGCTCTCAGAGACTGAACCACCCGCCCGGGCTGGACGGAGCCATACCACCCCCCCCCCCAAAAAAAACATATGTAGCAGATGTGTAGCTCAATCTACAAGTAGGTCCCCAAACACTGGGGAGTGGGGGCTGTCTCTAAAGTTGGTGCCTGTCTGTAGAATTAGTTCCCTGACTGAGTTGCCTTATCCTGCCTCAGTGCGAGAGGATGTGCTTAGCCCTGCTGAGATTTGATTGCCAAGGTAGGGGCACACTCAGGGGAGTCCTCCACCCTCTCAGGGGGGACAAGGAATGGGGGAGAGGGACTGTGTAAGGGTGGAAAATATGCTATTACACAAAAATACCCTATCTTTTATTCTATTGATCTATGTCTAGTAACCGTGTTAAATTCATCCTTTATTTGAAGAATTTATCTTAGCTACGTTAATAACCACATGTGCAGAAACTAATGACAGTCTAACTTCCTGTTTTGGTCTTATAACTATTACCTATTATTTTAATTTTTCAGGTACAAACCAGTTCTCTATGGGTTGAAGTAAATGGTAAAAGTAAATATTCTTTTTCCTAAAACCACATAGAAAAGTTTACTCTCAGATATGCATGACATAAATGAAGTGATCTCTACATACCAAAAATACAACACTACATATCTCAGGTTCAAATTATGTATTTTAGAGTATCAATTTATTCTTATTTCTTTTCCTATTGGAACAGTCTTACTACATAGCCCTACCAAGCCTGAAACTGATAGCTATCCTCGTGTACCAGTTGCATAAGTTCAGGGACTACAGATTTGTGTCATACTTGGCTGAAAGCACATTCTAGAATGACATTCACCTTGGGTACTTCTCTTTATAATATTCACCAGCCTGGTGTTCTCCAAGTTTCCATGGGCTCTAGCATATGTGTAAGGAATGTCATTTGTCTTGACTTTAGGAAATACTGTTTTAACAATTCGTATGTGTTTGGTAGAATTTATTGAAAAAGTTATTTGAACCTGTTGCTTTTGTTATAGAAGTGGTTTTATTTATAAGTCTCTAGCATAGTAATATTAATCATTGTTATTTCATTCTATTCTTCTAGAAATCTGTAAACTTTATTAGTATATATCACCTCTCATACCAATCTTCTTTCCTCTCTTTTTAAGATCTGCATTTTATTTTTACTAATATATATGTTTCTATTTCTGTATAAGTGTGTGTTCCATGTGTAGATGTGTCCACAGAAGCCTAAGAAGGTATCAAATGCACTCAAGCTATAGTTATAGACAGTTGTAAGTCACCTACCATGGGTGCTAGTTACCAAACACTGGTGCTATAGTGAGCAGTGAGTGCTTTTAACCACTAAGCCACTCCTGCATCTACGCCCTTTTTTCTTTTGCTATAAACTTAATTACTTTAGTTTTACACATAAAAATTCCATTGGATACTGTTTAAATATTTATCATACTGTATGCATGTAATTTCTTTCCATGTTGAATACCTATGTTTTCTTGTATAATAATAGTACAATGCCCTCTTTGCACGAAGACTAACTTTTGATGTTTCTTTCAACATTTATAATGGTTCCCTGATGAGACATTCTCTTTGTTAACTGAAAACAAAACAAAACAAAACAAAACAAAACAAAACCTATTGTATCAGCATCCTTGAAGAAACCTTTGGCTTTATAGATGCCACACTGGGCTCTTCACACTGGATAGCAATTGGTTTTTCTCTGTTACATCTAGCTCCTCTTGATTCTGTTTGTTTTCTGGTTTAGCCTGACAATGGTTCAGTGGGTACTTTGAATCTGTGGCCCTCAGTAACTTTCCTGTATTTGGGGACCTCTCATATGGCACAAGTGCTTACTGTGCTCCTTTTCCCAAAATTCTAATAACATAATTTCCCCTCAACCATCTCTGTCACAAATGTCGCCTGGTTGTGTGTTTTCTACCCACCCTTTTTATTTTTCCATGTTCCAGATGTTTCCCTCCCCATCTCTTCCATTCATATAGCTACATCTAGTTTGTTGTTAATCTGATTAACTCTTAGTTTTGACTTATTTAGAGTATCCCTTTGTCTCAAGCCTACTTGAAGCCTGCTATGCTACTCAAGTTGACTGTGATCTCTCAACAATATCCCTGTTCCAAGCTCCTAATGTTAGAATTATAAGTATTAGCTACAATACCTGGATATTAATTGAATTTTAATTTGAAGCTTTCTAACATTCTAGAACTTGTATTTGGTCCCCTTTCAAATTTATCAACTTTTCCAAGTTCTCACTGATTTGAAAAATGTTCTCTTCTATCTGGCTATATCAAGCATCACTATTAGAAATTCGTTTCAATCATCTTAGTGTCTGGGGTTCCTGCAAACCTGTCTCCATTGTCTACTGCTGTGGCTGGCATTTTATTCACGCTGCCTTGTCTCCTGATGTACCCTGTTATCTTTAATTATGAGCCAGATATTGTTGAAAGGGTGTTTGTAGAGTCCTCAGGTGACAGTATCTATGCTTGGAGATTTTTCCTCCAGACGTCTGCCAGCATCTGCAAACCTAAATCATGTTAGTACAATTTCTAGAAAGTACTATTTCCTCTGCCTTACAGACGCTTGACAGTAGACTGAAGAAGAAAGGGTGGAGAAAGGGAGGAGAGAGAGGAAGAGCAAGAGAGGAAGAGGCAGTAGTGAAGATAATATCCATAGGTTAGTAGAGAAAATAAAGTTTCAGGAAACTAAAGACAGAATATTTTTAAAAGGTGTATGGAAAATAACTGGGTTGTGGTATGTGGAGAGAAAGTAGGATATGGAAGTCAAGAGCAGCCTAAGATAATCTCACACTTGACAACAGTCTAGGCTAGATGAGTCTCTGCTGAAGGGAGGAGAAATGAGAAAAAAGTGGTAGGGGTGAAGGGAGAAAGAAAAGAGAGGGAGAGAGGGAGAGAAGGAGAAAGGGTGTGTGTGTGTATGTGTGTGTGTGTGTGTGAGAGAGAGAGAGAGAGAGAGAGAGAGGGAGGAGGGGGGTATGTGATACATACTAGGACACAGTAAGCTATTCTATAGTTCTTTGAATGTTGCTTATGTGAAAGTTAACTGCCTCTACTACTATATAACCTCACAACCGGTAAAGCACTTTTCAAGAAGGACCAAACATTGATCTCTACTCGTTTGTAATTTCAAAATGCATCTTGGAACTGTAGATTATGCATTCCCAATTAATCTAATTGAAATAACTTCATTATTCTTTGGGGACTCTTCATGAATACTGAATCCCAACAAAATATGCACTCATTTTGTTTGTCAGCCTTGTTTATCTCACTGATGCTTATGGGAGAAGTTATCACATTCTCCAAGGAATAATAATAGCCACATCATTTAGTGGCATTCTAGTTCAGGTACACCTGCAGCCTGGATGTAAGTGAGGAAAAAGCAAGGGGAAGCCATGGTGGCCCACTGGGGAAGCTGCCAAGTTGGGTACAGAAGACAAACATGCAGGTGCCAGTTTATATAAACAAAACTTTTTCCTTTCTAGTTCTTTCAAAATGCAGACTTTACATCACATTATTGCTTTCAGAGTTTGCACTGAGCAGACATAACTCTTCAGCAAGTGCTCCTTTGAGAAATCTCAGGATGATGCTATCCCCTCAATAATTTAAGTATACCATTATGTGGTAACCTATACTTTACTGCTGGCCTTAAAATTTTACATTGCATTCTTTAAGAGCCTGGCATCACATTGCAAAACAGGCAATGTGAAATACGTTGGAAATACTGTTGTGATGTGAGTATTACTCTTGTTCTCTCATGAGAATGTAAAGTTGTCATGGAGACTATAGGTTCTAGGAAGACAGAACAGCATGTGATGCTTCCCACATTCATTGTTCTCTGTGTTTAAAGTCAAAAGACTGAGGCCAATATAGTACAAGTGACCAGTAAGTGCATGCCAAATGCACCAGGAAAGAAAGGATGCTGCAGGGCTCGGGAAAGAATCTGGAGCCAATGGTCAACAACAAGAGAAGTGTAAACACATACGAGCAAGGATCAACAGGTTAACACACAATACAGGAGGGAGATGGAGGTGATGAGAGAGGCTGCTGGCATCTGCACTCAGCAGATATTCTAGGACTGAGCCTGACTTATTAAAGAATCAGCAACCAAAGAATCAGCCTTTAAAGGCTCATATGGCATCATTTCTGAAATTAAGTAAGCTAGGTTTCAATCCCACTGTTACCCTTCTAGCTACATGATCTTGTAAGTGGAAAAAAAAAGCAAGCAATAGGATGCACTTCTAAGTTTCAGATTTTCCATGTGTGAAATAAAAATAATAACTACATTGCCAGGTTTCTTTCATAGATAAGGGAGATGGTCGAAGTAAAATTGCTTAGCAATGCATTTCAGACTTAGGAGGCAACTAGTTAATGCTACTGCATCACCACAGATAGTATCATGTAACTTTAAATGCAGTGGAGAAAAAGCCTGAATCCTAAGTAGGTCTAGACAAGAAATCTTTTTGCTTGGGGCTACAGAGATAGAGTGGTGGTTAAGAGTGCTAAGTACTCTTCCTGAGGACCTGAGTTCAATTCCCAGCACCCATATGGCAGCTCACAACTGTCTGTAACTCCAAGATCTGACACCTTCACACAGACACACATGCATGTAGCAAGCAAAACACCAATGCATATAAATAAATTAAAATTCTTCCTCCCTCATCCTACAGTGCAAGTTAAACATTTATGTTTGAAATCAGTCATGCAATGGAGTTCATGGACCCTGGCTGCTATCCTCTTGCCACATTTTGGCATTCCCTTCTATTTAACCAGTAAGGGCAGAGGGTGGTTCTCAAGAAGGGATGCCCACTCTGATAGTTTGTGGTCCAGAAGTGACATGTCAATAGCACATTCCAAGAATTCTGGTTTCAGCACCTCTGGGAACACGCAGGCTCTAGAACACTTTTCCACCTACTCCAGGGAGACACATTACCATCAAATGTGGAACTGTGCTCTGAGAGGAAACTAAACAAACCTCTGCCATCCTAAATGTGATTAAAATTGTCACAGGAGTCATGGTCTGATACTTCCTATGGCCATTTGCCTAAATAAACATTCTTGAAAGGATAGTCTGAAACAAATTGGCTTTTTATATGTGGATATGTAAACATGAGACCTTTAAAGAGAATTATCTTCTCCACACTTAAAATTGCTATTTTTATAGGTGAGGAGATGAGTTTTAACGAGTTCTTACTTTCATGTAGGGAAAGGAGCACATAGGAGAATAGCAAATGCAATCCTGGACTCTTCTCAAAGCAGTAATGCATGCTTCATCCCAGGAAACAGTAGTGATTAAGGTCAAAAGCAATGTTTAGGAATGGAGTGGGATGAGAGATAACATTTCCTCTGGGAATAATTGCTAATAAAAAAAAAATTCCAGATCTGAACTCAAGACTCCTTTGTTTGTGACATGTGTGCTATCTGGTTGGTGATTTCAGGGCACAACATAGGAAGATTCAAGTTCAGAACCTCCATTTCTTATACACGTTTGAGTTCTATCAAAACTATGAATTGCATCAGACCATTTTTCTACAGGTGTTCAATGATATGAGAATTCAGATGAGGAAATGTACAATAAAGCTATAAACACATGACCTGGCAACAAATAGCCTAAAGTACAGGCATCCACATGGACTGCCCATATCAGCTGTGTAAATCTGAGAAGTCTGACATCCCTTTGACTTAGAGGATGGTGGTGGCATCATATTCTGGGACTCTTGAGGACTCAGTAAGATGATTCACAGAATGCACTACAACAGCACGTGGAATTTGGTAGGGACTCAAAGGTGTTAGTTTCCATTTTCTGTCTGAAGGGCTGAGAACACTACAAGAATATGGCCTACAGCATCAACTAAGAGGAGCTGACCAGGTTTACAGTGACTGAAGCTCCAGTCAGGAAGCCTACATGATCTAGGTCCTGTGCATATATGATATAGTTGTTAGCTTAGTGTTTTTGTGGGACTCCTAACGGTGGAAGTAGGGATGTCTCTCACTCTTTTGCCTGCTCTTGGGACTCTTTTCCTCCTACTGGGTTACCTCTTCCAGCGGTGATATGAGGGTTTGTGCCTTGGACTGTTGTAATTTTTAAGTCATGTTTAGTTGATATCTTTGTGAGGCCTGCTCTTTTCTGAAGGGAAATAGAGGAGGAGTGGATCAGGACAGAGGTAAGGAGGGGAGGGACTGGGAGGAATGGAAGGAGGAGAAAGCATAGTCAGGAGATAATATATGAGAGAAGAATTAAAATAGTGTCATATTCCACAATTACATAGTGTGAAATTGTACTGTGTTATAAAGGTGCCATCAAGCTAAGGAGCCCTTCTGATGGGAAGTCTAATCACAGAACTCGGGAGGGGGGGAGCAAATGTGAGAAGCTCTTTGTCTACTACCTACCTTTACATGGGCAACTTAGCTTTTACCTTTATTGTCAATATTACTCCTTAGATGGTATTTCACCAGCAAAGGATTTTGCACTGTGAGAAAGTGGAAACCACCTCCCTATCTCTTGTTCCTTATTTTGGAACCATACTAAAGCTTAGGAAAGTCTCTCTCGTCTTTCTGTGCTTTCAGTACTTTCATCTGCCAAATGATGGCAATTGAAGGATTGGTGTGAGGAAATGATAACCTTCTTCATGACAGTACTATAGCAATACCCTGTAGTCTTTCCTTAGACACTTATATCCCAATGTCAATGGAATTTATAGCAAATAGAGTAGAGGTCTGGAAAGGAAGAGAATGAAAGGCATGAGAAAGCTCAGTGTGCTCAATATGAGGCACAATGTGTAGCCAAAATGAATAAGAACATAGGTCCAATTTAGTGTCTCAGACAAGTCCTTGTTAGAGAGTAAGAGAAAGGCCAGATTACTTTTCAGGTGGTATAAAATGAAAACCATGTGAAGATCTGCTCTTGAAGTCTTTAACTTCTCTCATAAGAAACTAACTTACCAAAAGACATAGATTTGTCTAATGTTGAGTGCTTTTGTTTAGAAAAATGATGGTAGTATATTACTAAGGTATCTTATAATTAAATAAATACTACAGTTACAGAACACTCTTTTTAACATGCATGCAGTGCCTGTGTTATGCCCAGTCACTTTCTATATATAATTTCATTGCATCCACAAAACTTTTTGTCATGGTTATCCCCATGTTACTGGGGAAAGTGGAGCTCAGGGGGTGATTTTTCTACAATCAAAGTTAGCCAAGTTCTAAAGAGTGTGAGTTAAGCTAAAAGGCTACTACAGTCCAGATTTCCTCTTTCTTTTATCCTATCCTTCAGAAAAAAAAATTATTACAATAATAGTTCTAGTTTCTCAGTCCAGCCATGGGAAGTAAGATGCTGGGTCTCATTAGCATCTTACTAAAATACAAGGGACTAGTACCTATCAGATCAGCTTGCTTTACAGAATTTGAGTCAGGTACTCAGTTCTACTCTACACTCTTAGAGCGGCCATCCTTCATCTACACAGTCAGCCTCATGAAGTTTGGTCTATGTCTCTACTTTAAGAGACCAGCAGCTCTGGGTGCTCAACCAAGTAGGAGGTAATGAAAAGTTTGCCTCTGATTATAGAACAACCCATGTTCTGCAAACTAGAAACACTGGTAATATATACACCCCATCTGTCAGCCTTCTCTTTCTGTTTCTCAGTAGATCCTTATTGCATTGGGGCAGAAAATATTTGGTTACTGGAAAAGAATTTTACACATTTTAATGCAAAAATATCTAAAGTGTATTACAATAGCAATGACATGATATTGAATTAGGTCTCTATATATTTATCTGAAGTTTCTCTTGTCTAGTTTTTAGATGCTAAGTCACAGATGCTCTCGCTTTGAAGTGGAAAGAATGTAAGTAGAATTCATGTGTCCAAATGCTTAGTCAAATATTCCCCTCATTCAGTCCAATTAACCATGTACTGATTAAAAGCTAGTGCTCAACTGAGGTTACATAACTGAAAGTTGACCACCAAGGGTACAAGATTTCTACTCCAGGCATGAGGTTCATCTGAGCAATCCTGCCAAGCAGACTGGGTAACAATGAGCAGCTGCTGCCAATATCCATCCAAACTACAATATAAAACATAAATTATCCAAGATGATCCATGTGCTGACACTTCAGTCAGATGCACACAACTCAGAAAATGAGAAAATCTGATGCCAAAGGAGCATTAACAAATCATACCTCTGATTGCGACACTGTAAGTTACAACTGTGTGTACTTGGACTGTTTTAGTCAGAGAAGCATCATGCCGATTTATGCCAAAAAGATCTTAAATGTCTTATATGTCATTGCAGAGAAATGAAAAATAAACCAAATAAACTATAAAAGGTTAAAAGTGATGCATCAATCTCCTGTTGGGTAAATTAAGCAAGCTGATACATTGTTAAGTGTTGTTACCAGCTCTTCTGGGGTAAGGTCAGGAGTTGGTAAAATCTGTATTGTGTAAAAACCGATCCACGACAGTTTTCTGAACAGAAGGCAACCCAGAACACTCCTCAAAGGCTTCAGATCTGTGCTGTGTTGACAATTTGCAGACTGTTAGATAAACTATGTTTGCAAACCATCTGAACCGTCCAAAAAAGCATGGAATTGGCCCATTGTTGTGGAAAGCCTAAGCAACTAGTATAGAAATTAAATATAAAGTTGTTGTTTCTCCAGACTCAGTCAAGGGCAAATAACACCACTAGGCAGGGGTTCTAGTTGGCTCTGACACTCATAGGTGCTGCCCTGGATCTTTGATTGGACAATTCACGGTGCATCTGCTGAGCATTGGACGTATGTGGACGCATCGTGCATGCTGAAATATAGATAAATGCAGAGAGTGGTTGTCATTGGTTAGAATGCTTTGTAGATCATACAGGATTGACATGTCTAATAAATAGTTCCCTGAAAAAAAAATAAAATAAAATAAAAAATAGTTCCCTGAAAATTTTGTGAATAGAGTGGACCAAGGAGAGGACAGAATATCCAAGCTTGAAGACAAGGAAATTAAAATGCCCCAACAAGCACAAAGATAAATTAATAAGAAGTCATAGCTGACACTTTCAGAAGACATTCTGAAAAAGTTTAAGAATCAGGAACATAGTAATAGGAGAATTTTTTCATTCTAAAGGTAGAGAAAATATTTTCAAGATAAGTAAGACTTTGTGCATCCTCTGAGTTCCCTCAAATGTAGATGTTAGACTTAATGAAGTTAGACTTTGGAGTTTGTATGTCTGTTTGGCATTTGTTCTTTACTCTGAAAAACAAAGTCACATATAAATCTTTTAGCTTGCAAATATTTTGAAAGTGCTTATACATCGTAGAAATAGAGTTGAACTTGAAAGACTGAAGACCACTCCCTTCACAGTCCTCCAAGCTAATGGAGAAGGGAGATGAACTAAATGGGCAACTTTTTTTTTTCGAGACAGGGTTTCTCTGTATAGCCCTGGCTGTCCTGGAACTCACTTTGTAGACCAGGCTGGCCTTGAACTCAGAAATCCGCCTGCCTCTGCCTCCCAAGTGCTGGTATTAAAAGGTGTGTGCCACCACACCCGGCTTTTTACAATATATTAAATGTTGTGTGTGCTGACCTCAAGCCTGATGAGATTTCTGACTCTGCTTCCCTCGGCCCACTTTCTCATGGCTCTTCTCCACTCTTGGCACAGGGTTCAGACATATACAGAAAAACTGAAAACTGAAAGTGCCCAGGGCAACCATCAATGCAAACTAGAAGCCAGCACCGGAATTCATGAGTCAGAATACCAGAGGGAAGACGGGTCCATACAAAAAGAGAAGTAGAGAGATCCAGAGGGCTGCCAGGACTGCTTTGGGCTGTTCCTGAGCCTCACCAGAATGTGTGCATGAAGAAGTAACGAAGCCTAACAAGAATTCACCAGAAAGGGGCTTGCTGAGAAAACCCTGAGACACACAGAAGCCTAGAGGAAATGTCTGTCTGCCACTGTGGTAGAGAGAGAGGCCTCTTAACTAACTTTCCTAATGGGAAGGGTAGTACATCTACCTGGATCACATCAGCCCTAGAATAAAAGCATTTCAGGTCCTGAGCAGCAAAGCTTAATGGTGACATTAAAAGAATGAGATTGTTTCCATGTAATTTGAATATGTCCAAGAATAAGGAAAAGGCAAAAAAAATTAATCCCTTCAAAATTCAGTGTGCCATGCCATAAGATACATAATATATGGCATCCATTACAAATTGCAATTGAGTCTGAATTTGAAAATTTAACCCACAGTGAGGATAAAACACAATCTTCAGAAACAACCCCCAAATTATACAGATGGCAGGTGTCAACAGGGAAAGATATCAATGTATCCATGATAACCATACTTCTACAGACCAGAAAGTAACCTGCAATTGCTTGATAAAGACCAAAAGAGAAGAGACTAGAAAAACAAGCATGTGACTTGTGGAGATGATAAATACAATATTTGAGATTTAAAAATAAATTTTAAAATAATAAAAATATATTGGATGATGTTAAAAGCAAATTTTATACCACAGAGTAGTCACAATAAGCATCATTGAAGAACGATAGATTAATATTTCTCAAAATGAAACACAGTGAGAAAATGGATGGAAGAACAATCTCAATTAGCTATGGAGCAACACCCAAAGACCTCACAATATATAACTGGGAGCTGAAGAGAAATCAAGGTGAGAGAGGAAAAGGAGATACTATATGTACACTTAATGAAATGATAGCAAACACAACACCAGAGTTGCTCCATAAAGCCTCAAGGAATCATTCCTGATTCCCTGGGGCTAGTGAGGTCATAGATCTTAGAAAGTAATCTAGTACAAAACCTTTATTTGTCCAGCATAAGTACTCACTATATTCTAAATTGTATCCTTATACTCACAGCTAAGTGCAAAGTGCATCTACTAACCCTCTTCAAAGAAGCCTCTCTTTGTAACAAATAGACATTTTCACAGAAAATTACAACTGGGCACAATGGAGAGATTAACAAATCATGAGGAGCCCAGCCCCAGGGGATACACCTCTACCACAGCTCCTGCTGTGGAACAGTCTGTCATGAATGCTGGCATAAATACCATGGGAACAATGGCATTATCAACGGACATATTAAAACGGAAGGGGGAAATGTGGGGTCTCACCCCTAGATTCATAGAATAGCTACTGAGAGGAGAATAAACCCCTCCCAGGAATAAGGTCCCCTATTGGTCCCCTAATGCAGAATGATCAGCCTTGAAAATATATACATACAAACAATAAAAACAGACTCAGCCATGTGTATACATACATACATACATACATACATACATACATACATACATACACACACACACACATACACACCAATAATAATCAAAGAAAAAGTGGCTATTAAATTAAGAGTTCATTCATACTCAAAAACACATAAGGAGCTCTAGGTAGGGTAGCTAGACATTGCTGTAGGAAGGAAGGGGAGCAGAAAAGCAAATGCAATTCTATTTTAGTTAAAATAATTGTATAAAGATGGGAAAGTGAATATACTCAAAGACAGCAAATACAGAACAAAAGAAGTTCAACAAACCTCATAAAACAACGTGCTAAAAACTCACCACTGTCTGTCCCACTCAAGTTAACTGAACAGCAGCTGCAGTGAAAACAAGATCTGTCATAGGAGAGCGAAAGCATTCATGTACGCAGGAAAACAGCTAAGCACGTGGCAGTTGTCTCAGCAGAAGTGATATAAATCACCAAGGAAATGGCAAAGAAGTGAGGTTTAAGTTACTGGAGAGAAGAAACCATCAGCCTAAAATTCCATAGCTAATGAAAGTATTTTCCAGATCCAAATGTGAAGTAACAACTCTTTTAGATAAGTGTGACACCTGAGAAGATGTAAAAGTGAAGACTCTGGAAGAAGCTGTCAAAGCTTTTTAGAAACTTTTATTTATATCTGATGCAATGCTTCAGATGAAAAAAAATGGCTTAATATAAACGTTATTTTATTTGAAAAATGTCTTTAAAAATAAAAGCTAAAAACCCTACAATCATAATTTATTGAGGGTTTGTAATATTTGTAGACATCAAGTATGTGACAAGGCCAGCAATCAAGTCTAGAGAGGGGCCAGGAAGCACACTGTTGGGAGATATTTATCCCACATAAAATATCACTCATAAAATATCCTACATGAAGTAAGAGCTGTGTGACTGTAGAGCCATGAGAAGCTTTAAAATAACAAAAGGTCACAATCAAATCCAAAACTGGACATTAAAGGGAATTCTTTAGATATGCGGTTCAAAAGAAGACAAAAAGAAAAAGAGAGCAGAGCCAGGTAACAGAAATAGAGTGGTGGATCCAAAGCCCATTAGAAACTGTCTTCTTACATGTATATTGCCTATTCATAAGCATTAAAAGTGGAGACTGACTATGGATGTAATCCAGCAGCATAGTATGTCCTAGCGTGCATAGGTTTCTGAGTATCATTTTGGCTACAACAAAATGCAAACACATGACAAATTCTCAAGCTCAATAGAAAAGCAAAGATCAGATATTTCTCTGAACACACACACACACACACACACACACACACACACACCACATCTCTAAGGCAAGAGAGGTTAACTATAGAAGCAATGAAACACTGAACTGAAGGAGTAGGAGTAGGAGAAGGCTCAGGGAAATGCTTACCATACAGCCATGAGAGTTTGAATCCCCAGATGCAAAGAAACTAGGTGTGAGTATATACTTGCATTCCCAGAGCACAGAGTAAAGGAGGGGCCAATAAGGTCCTAGAGGCACTCAGACCATGAGCATAGACCATGCAGTACAGCAACAAACAGAGAGACCCTTACTCAAAGAGGGAGAAGCTGGAGACAGCAAAGGTCCTCAGACCTTCACACTCAGGCCATGGAACACCCACAAACTACCTCCTCCTTATGCGAGTGTGTCTGTGTCTCGTGTGTGTGTGTGTGTGTGTGTGTGTGTGTGAAGAATAAAAGACAAAAAAACTGGAGTGACTCTCTTTTTTGTTGTTGTTGTTGTTTTGTTTTGTTTTGTTTTGTTTTTTGAGACAGGGTTTCTCTGTATAGCCCTGGCTGTCCTGGAATACACTTTGTAGACCACACTGGCCTCGAACTCAGAAATCTGCCTGCCTCTGCCTCCCAAGTGCTGGGATTAAAGGCGTGTGCCACCATGGCCCGGCGGCTTTTTTTTTTTTTTTTTTTTTTTTTGGAGTGACACTCTCAATATCCAAGACAGTAATGTTAAGCAAAAATAAATTCAGGAAAGAGGAGGACTATTGGAAGGTAAAGACTATACAATAATTCTAAACATGAATGTCTAATAACAGAGATTTAGAACATATGAAGATAAAATTGATAAAATTGTCAGGAATGAGCAGTGGGGAATTACTATAGATCCGATAGATGATAAAAGAGTAACATAGTTGTATCAAGATCTTTTGGAGTAAATTTGAGATTTTAGATGAAAGGAACCAATTTCTTGAAAAATCAGACAGAAAAATTTTGGAATTTTCTAATTGATAGAAGAGATACACATAAAGTAAGTGTACAGAATCTAAACAAAACCAACTGATAATTATATACAGACAGGAAAAGCAGAAGGTATATGCTTTGTTAACTGCATGTGGAATGTACACTAAGATAGACTGCATTCTAAGTCATAACAGAGATTTTGATACATTTAAAGAGCTTGAAATAATAATTAAAAAAATGAGTTTACTGACTATAGCAGACGAAAATTAGAAGTGAGAGGCGGATCAAGAAAAAAATCCCTAAATGTTCATACAAGGACAAAATTTAAAATAACACGAGCCCAAAATAGTTTTAAATATATTTTGAAGTAAAAGAGTGGAAGCATGACATAGCAAAATGTCCGCAATAAAGCTTAGGCGACATGCAGAGGAAGTCCACCTGACTGAGCTAGTACACCAGAAACATAGAAGCTGAGCTAAAAATTAAAAGAAAAGGAAAAGAGAACCAAATTAAATGTGAAAATGCCCCCAAAAGATGGCACATATAACAGGATGCACCAGCGTAAGCTAAAGCAGAAAGAATTATACCCTGTCAGTGTGATACATCTTGCTTCTTAAGAAGAGTGATACAGCTGGCAGACCTCCAGAGCAGAGAGCCATTACCACTCAGCAGAAACTCACAGCAGGCTCTGACAGTCGGGGCACAAAAAATGCTGTCACTTTGAATGACTGTTAACATTTTCTCATTGTGGTTTGACAAGACTTAGTTTTCATAGACTTTGGGTTCGGGTTTTAGGTGGGGTTCTGTGGATGGTGGTAGATTTGGTTTTAGGTAAGGTCCTCCAGAGGGAGTTTGGAAACACAAGGAACAAGTTCAACCCCAAAACTGTTGAGCCAGTCTGAGTCACTAATTCTAGGTGAACTAGAACAAACTCTCCTAACTGTAATCTCGAGGTAATGCCAATGTCTCTCCTCAAAATACTATCTACTTTTTCAGAACATTCATACTTAAAGCAGCATGGTCTCCAACTGAGTGTGCCCAGAACCTGAGTATGTACCTATGTGTTACCAATCTCTTCACTGTGCATGAGTTTCTTCAATTAAAGCCCCCTTGCTCTTTCAGTTCTGAGAAGCATTCCATTGGAAGTTATTCTTGCTGCAAATGTTAAGCTTTCCTGTACATTGTTGTCTTTTCTGTGCTATCTGCCTTATGCTCATCAACAAAGGGCAAAGCCATCCTGTTGGGTTGTCTACCATTGCCAGGAACAAACTGGGAGGAATTACTATAGATCCAACAGATGATAAAAGGCTAACCCCAGCATATCAAGATCTTTAGGATGATAAATTTAAGTTTCTAAATGAAAGAAACCAATCTGGAAAAGTATCAGCTCACTAAAAAAGAAAGAAAAAAAAAAAAGGTAGGTAAATTTAAAGTGTTATAATTATACATAAAACGATCCTGAAAAATTAGTGAAGAAACCATGTTCAGTTGTTTCTGTAGTTCTTCAGCATCAACTGACAAAAAACAACAACAACAACAACAACAACAACAAAACAACAACACACCAAAGTGGCAACTAGAATATTAATGTATTGGTTCTTTTCCCCTTGTTAAAACAATGTGCCTGGTGGAAGTAACTTAAAGGAGTAGAGGTTCCTGTTGGCTCACATTTTTAGAGTCTTTAGCTCATGATAACAGAGAAGGCACTGTAACAGGAACAGTTTACTTTGAGTTAATGGGAGAAGGGAGAAGAGTTATCATTCATATTCAGCCAATCAAGAAGAAACTGCAAGCTAGAGCTGGAAGTGAGTATAACTGTCAAGGCCCACCACTGGTGATTTACCTCTACTAGTAAGGACTCATATTCTACATCTTCCAAAAGCTGTTAGAACATCAACATGGTGTGACAACCAAGAGTTCGAACTCATGTGCCTATAGGAGACATTTTACATTCAAATAACAAATGGTGACGAATGAGAGAGATTTTGCTAAGGATCTTATTTGACAGCAGAAAATCTCTAATACCATTCACTTCACAATATGCATTTATAACAAAAGAACATCATTTGAACATCTCTAGAGACAACAAAAACAAAAACCAAACCAACCAACTAACCAACCAAACAAACAAACAAAAACACTTCAACAGAAGTCAATATCCATTTTTAAATTCCTGAGTGAACTAGCAGTAAAAGAGAAATTCGTGTTCTGAGATGAATGTCTTCTACCAAAATCTGCAAGAAGCACTGTACTTAATGGCATGGACTGAGTGATTTCTCTCATCAGACAGAAAGAAAAAAAAAAGCAAAGTCAATGCAACTATTTATATTATAAAAAGTTATTATAAGAATATCTTAGTTATAATAAACTGACAAGACAAGTAACAAAACAGAAATCACAGAGTATTTTTAAAAATCTATATCTAGCATTACCATAGGTAAAATTGACATGGTTAGAGAATATAAAATCAAAAAATAAAATGTTACCAAAAATACAATTCAAAGATGCTTTAAAATATGGGATAGTTGACAGCCAAAGCCTCCGAAACAGAGTTTTATATTCCAGAGGGACTGGGGAAATAATAGCTCTGTTGAACGCTGTGAAGACTGCCCCTAGTTCCCACTAAAAGGTGAGAAGAAGAAAACATTCTTCAAAAACAAATACAGAGGTTGTCCCTGAAACTGACTATGCCCCTGCAAAGATACATGTGGCATAGCAGCTGCAATTAGGGTCATTTGGCAGAGTCCTTCAGAATCCATTTTGGTTTTGTAGGGGTCTTGCAGGAACTTAATGAGGATGGGATAAAGAACACTGCTTCTGCACCCCAGGGGTCATTCAGAATGATATTATATTAACCTCTCCTCTTCCTAGTGGAATATATGGTATTTGTTTTCATTGTTGCTCTTGAGAAGGAGATTGTCATTTGGTCTTTACAGATTAGGGAACCATTGTGAGGTTTCTTCTGTCTCCCAAGTATTTCCATTCTAGCATTTAAGGTTGATTGGTCATCATATGGAATAGCTAGCTTCCTTTTGAACAAGGGCAATTTCCAGAAGTAACTTGGCTTTGAATGATCAATAGCCATTATTTTAAGCACCTGGATAGACAAAGGGCTTCATTCAAAGGCAGACATCTGAGCACGACATCAAAGTACGTTTTTTTGTTTTATAATACTCTTTACTTTAGAACAGTTTTTGGTTCACAGTAAAATAAATAGAGTGTAGGCAGTTCCTAGATTCCCTGCACCCAACTGTCCTCTACTCCAAACCCTCCCTCCCAGAATGATGCTTCTGTTGTTTTTGATGTATCATCATTATGCCACATCATTTCCACCCCAGCCTATGATACATGAGACATCACTGCTTTTCAGTCACATATTCCATATGTATGAATAAGTATATAGTCATAGGTATCTACCATTTATACTATTATCAAAATGGGTTCTAAAACAGTCCTAAAAGTTCCCCATTCACACATCTTGCTACTAACCCTCAGCAATGATGAGTTGCCTTAATGAATTCATAATTTTGCTTTTTCTATGATTCCATGTAGTTAGAACAATTGAGCATGTGAGTTTCAGATAGCTTTCTTTCACCTGATATCATGTGTTTCGATTTCCTCTGCTTTTTCATGGCTTTGGAGTGCTTTTGGTTTCAAGACTGAAGAATATTGAATCGTATGGACAAATCATCATTTATCTATTCATTTACTGTAGAAAATTTGGTTGCTTCCCCAAGTTTTACCAACCAGGGATAATATTTCTAACAGCATTCATGTGAAATATTTCTATGGATATTCAGTGGCTTCTCAGTTCTGCAAGGCCTCTGCTAGAATGTATCCTTCCAACCAAGCCCCTCTGCATAAAAAAATTATAGGCACAAAGACAATAATAATATACAAGATATTGCCAGAAGTCTTGAAATAAAAATAAATAAATAAATAAATAAATAAATAAATAAATAAATAATGTCTTGAACTCTAGGAGGCTGGAGAGAGCATTCCACTGCTGAGTATAAACTGATGTTTCAGAAGACCCATGTTCGAATCACAAGACCTACATTTGGTTGCTCACACTTCTTGTAACTTCAGTTCCAATCCACTATCATATCTGGTCTCTGTGAGCACATGTATTCCGGTGTGCATACCTATCCACAGAAACAATTAAAATTTAAAACAAACCTTTAAAAAAATAGAACTACAGGGAAGATTTTGTTTTTCTGAACTCCTACGATAACAGAATAATCCATAGACTAAAAAGAGATGCAAACAAAGCTATAAGCAACACATGCCTACAGCATGCCCACAGGATAACTAGAACACTACAGAATTTACTATTTATGAGAGAGATGAAATAAAGATCCAAAGCCAATGGAGACTGCTTCAAGGCTCATCCAAGAACAGAGATAAGGAGGTGAGCTTCACAGACAAGGAGATTCTATTCACACAGTGACAATGGAACACAGGTAACATCTGCTCAGAGAGTATCCCAACTTGAATACAAGAAAAATGTCTACAAATGATAGACTAGCTGCTGGAGAACTAAAGCAAACTGTTCATATGCACCCTAAGAATACAAACATCTGTCCAGGGAAGGAATGCACTATGGGGCAGAGACAACCAACCTGGAAAAGTCATTCCTTGATTCTGTACTGATTGACTTGATGGATATAAGGATAAAGGGGACCCTGAGGGCAAGAAAGTGACCCAAAAAGGAATGAAAATAAGAACTCAGTGCAAGACTTACTTCATTAACCGGGGTCTGACTTCAGGGAGTCTAATGGCAGGCTGTTTATTCTCAGTATATTTAGAACACAGTGTAACTTGGGGAAAGGTTTCTGGGCAACAATCACTCTTATTCCAGGTACACAATAAAGCTTAAGGTGTGACTACATAGAAATCCCTTTGCAACGTACATGTGATTAGCTAAAAAGCCTAGAATCTAGTGTGGTCTTTGACCAATAGCATAGAGGTCAGCAATCTATAAAATACATTTGATGTCTCCCCTAAGCACGAGTTTAACTGGGAGCTAAAGACAGTGGTCTAGAAAGTCTAAGAGGAACATTCTGTGGTATCTGAATGAAGTTTGTGTCTATAGCAAAAGGTAGGTGAGATCTGACACCACAGATAGCAGAGGTCACAGGGTCATTAACGATATCCACTGCAAGTCTTCTGTGTGGGAAAACAGATTTTATCTCCTCATTTCAAGACTGACCTGTATATTTGACATTCCAGTTTCCCTATTGCTCTGTGGGTACAAAGACTTTTGTGATCCCAATACAAAGACACTATGGGATGAGAAGATAGTACAAATCATGCATACTATCAAAAGGAAGCTTTCATTAAAGTTTTTAAAACATGCAAATGAGGGAAATATTGAATAAAAGCATTTAGTAGATATCCTGAAAGCCTAAACCTTTTCATAGATATATTACCCATTGCTAGTGGAGAAAATACAATATTGTGTATAAAATCACTGTAGATAAAAAATAACAAGTGGGCTTTAAGAATTTTAAGCTCATTAAATACTCAATAAACTCCACCTAAAGCAGAGAAAAACCATGCCACAGTATCCCAGCAGGAAGTCAATTAAGCAGGTAATGGCCAAAATAAAATAACATAATAAGCTTTAAACACAAACATCCAGATAAGAAATAGACACATGAAAACACAAATAACCCCCCAAAATGAAAAAGACAAAATGAGTGTTCAAAATAAAAGCTAAATTATTATGTCAGAGAAACTTATACATATGATTTTTGTGAAACTACAAAAGACACAGAAAAAAATGCAGATAGCCTAAACAAAAATAAAATGAAGAGGCTTAATAGCAATCTGGAAGTAAGAGATACTAAAGAAAATTATGGTATATCCATGTAGAATTCCATGTGGTATAGGTTTGTTGTATATAGTTCATATGTAGCATATATATATATATATATATATATATATATATATATATATATATATGTGTGTGTGTGTGTGTGTGTGTGTGTGTGTGTATATATATATATATATATAAAATTTTCTTTAAAAAGAGACAATAGAAAGTACTTAAAATGATACTCCAAGACCACTTTTTAAAATATTGCTTATATATAGATTCATGATAAACAGTCCTACCTAGGATCTTTGAAACATACTCTAGAGACATTTTTGGAGTTTAAAATGAAATAAATCCTAAGGAAATGAAGGTTCTGGACCTCTAGGACAGAAAAAATACCTGTCGTTTTCTACAGTTATGAATTCAGACTGCCATCAAACTTATTATGTATTACTTCACAACTTTTGTTTATAGAGATATACAAGTATTTCTCAGTAGCATATATCTATATAAATATCACACTTTTTTTTCTCTCAAGCTGTGGATTAAAACAAGGATTCCACACATGCTGGTCAGGAATTCTACTACTGCCTACCAACTCCAGCCTTTTTATGTTTTCAGTGCTAGGAACTGATTTCAAGACCTTTAACTTGCTAGACAAATGATAAGCAAGTGCTCCACTCCTAGAAGAAAGAATGATTCTAAACCCAGCCTAGGAATCCTTCAAGATCAAGTCTAAAGCAGAAACTATCTTAGACATTTAAAAAATTAGTCTATGCAAACATATCTTTGCTGGGGAATTTGTTAAATTTTATCTACCCACCCAAGGATATTGGAACAAATCCATCTAATTCTATGTTGTTTTAATTATACAGATCCACAGTTATTCATTTATATATAAGATTTTCTATCTTCATCCTACAATGATGGAGTCTAGCAGTTCCAATAATGCTGTAACACCTATGAAACCTAAAATATTTCAAGCTCACACTTGAGCAGAAACTTTGAGCCATTCTTGCACCAGAGAGTGAACATTAACCAAGAAGTGATGACTATAGACTGTGCCAAAGTGATGAAAAGAAAATTAATAGTACAGCAAATTGAGGGAAAACGATGATGATAAAGGTGAATAATGTGTAAATGTTCCATGTTCTAACCAAGTAGCCTATGGTGAAAGAGAGAAGGGAGAGTGATTGCATTAACTATGGGATTCTCCAGATTGTTGGTGCACAAGGATGGGCATATAAACACCTTTATAAGCAAGTGCTGAATTCTTTTCCAGGGTTCTGTATGTATCTACCTGGTACAAAGGGTGGGACTAATGGTAAAAGGTCCCTCCAGCAGGACATGCTGATATTGGTAGCTACGGGGGGGGGGGGGGGGGGGGGGGGGGGGGGAGAGGGGGTAAGAGAGAGTGGGGAAAGAAGAAGGAGGAGGAGGAAGAGGAGGAGGAAGAGAAGGAGAAAGAGGAGGAGGAGAAGGAGAAAGAGGAGGAGGAGAAGGAGAAGGGGAAGGAGAAGGAGAAGAAGGAGGAGAAGGAGGAGAAGGAGGAGAAAGAGAAGAGAAAGAGAGAGAGAGAAAGAGAAAGAGAAAGAGAAAGAGAAAGAGAGAGAGAGAGAGAGAGAGAGAGAGAAAGAGAAAGAGAAAGAGAAAGAGAAAGAGAAAGAGAAAGAGAAAGAGAGAAAGAGAAAAAGAGAAAGAGAAAGAGAGAAAGAGAAAGAGAAAGAGAAAGAGAAAGAGAAAGAGAAAGAGAAAGAGAAAGAGAAAGAGAAAGAGAAACAGAGAAAGATCATAAGAGAAATTATCAAGGAAACAAAAGAACTCCAAATTTATTCTTCTGCATGGGGTACAATCTAAGAATGCCACAAAATTACTCCATATCTTTTATTGTGGCAGAAATGCACATTCCTCAAGGAAACATTATCTTGACCTCTTCCTCAAAGGAGATAGAACAAAGCTCTTTCAGCCAGAGAAAGAACAACCCATCAACACAATGCCTTCTCACCAAAGGAATGCCAATGTTTGTGGTAATGATCCTGTCAGAAGTACAGCAACATCCTCCTGTGCTAGGTCCACAGAGAGTCCTGTCAAGGCTGTTCCTTTCTTTGAAGCTACTCATCCATGGGTGTTTACTTTATTGTTTGTGTGAGCCACTCTGCATCCCCTGGCAATATTTGCTACAAAGGCCTAAAAGTAGGTTTCATTAGGGATAATAGAATATATAAGCACAGAGACAACAGTATGAGTAACTGGTAGAATGTGCATGAAATATGTCAGCCTAAGTATTTGCCTAATTTCCCATTTACATATTAAAGATTCAACAGAAAGACACAGTAATTTTTGTGCTGTTAAGATAAAAAGAAAAGCAAAGCAGATACAAGGTGCATACCCTTCTCTTGTTGATAGGCATTTACTTTTTTCCTTTGCAAATTTGTTCCAATTTTCTCAAAAAAGATAGTCATTACATTTCAAAAGCACACAGAGAAGGTAGGAACCTAAGTGCATGCATCTCAAACTCAGAGCTAATGCTGTCATTTATAGGTTGTTTATTTAACCCAAATAAAGTATTTCAATGACTTAAATGCTTTTTGCTTGTAATCTCCTTTATCTCCTCTGCACTTGCCCCATGTATGGGAAAAATATATCAATATGGGTGTTTTGTTCAGAGTTGTTCTGATCTTGGAAATTAAGCCAGTATTAATCTCTTCTTCATCATGTGGAGATGAGGGGACTTGGGAAATTACTCCAGAAGTAGGGGAAATATTCCTGGGCAAGATATCTTTGTCAAAGTTCAGTAATCTTTGGAGGAAAGGAACAAGAATACTAATGCCCTTAATATGGGTAACGTATCCATGGATTAATAGATTAACATCCTAGATTCCGCCACTGTCCCCAGAAAAAAAGAAGCTAAAAAATAAAGGAATTTCAATAGGACCTATTCAGCTAATGCTGTTCTATACCAGCAGCAAAGAGTTGTCTACTAGCAAAGAGAAGATGGATTCCTTTAGGTTCCAGTACCAACACCTTCTTCAACCTATATAGCTATCTTCCCATGATGACATGTTCATACAAATATATGCACAGTGTACTGGTCCCTATATGATGAGTCTTTGTGCTCAGGACAAAGTATAGAGTTGTGTTGCAAGTGAAATAAACACAATGTTCCATAAGTAGTTCTGGGAACGACTTGTTCATACTAAACCGAAACCTACCAAGACCAGCATCATAGACTGAGCCTGAATCAGTATTTCAGTAGAAATAGCAAGAAAGCTCAGTGTGCAGTACAAAAAACAGGAGCTGCTCTGTGCATATCGCCTTACCCATATCCAGTCTCTAGCAAAGCCCACCAGGATCAAACCAGATCAGAAACTGTGGACTTTGACCACAAAGGCAGTATGGGAGACACTGGAAAGAGGATAGCAAAAGGAATGGGGTTGCTAAGACATTTCTGCTTAAAGGTGTGTCACAGGGAGTTGAGTACCTATCATTAATAAACATTCATCTATGAAAAAAGGAAGCTTTTTGTAAACATGTCCTAATGTATCTTAGAGGATGCTGTGGTGGACATCAGAATCCAGAGCTCTTCATCGAGGGGTTTACCTGTCCATGTAAAGCACACATGTCCATGAAGGCACACAATCAAAAAGAAAACTCACTGGTGTACTTGAACACTAACAAGCACCAGGAAGCAAACAAACTGGGAGACAAAGAAAGGAAACTAGAAGATCACACTGGAGAAGAGTTATTGAAGAAGCTTCCTCAGAAGTGATGTCATTTGATATGAAAGGTAAGGAGGATTATCCCTGAAAGAAACCAGAATAAGGAAAGGCCTTCTAGCTGAAGCAGTAAGGACAACCCTGAGGTGGAAAGAAGAAAGATGAACATATGAGAAGGGGGAGGGGGGAGCGGTGGAAGGTCAGACAGGAGGCAGAGTTCTTCTTGTAATCTACATAGGTTTGAGAGATGGAATTTTATTCCAAGTCTGATAAAAATTTGTTGTGGTAAATCTCCAATCCAAATATGCCCCAGCAATGAAAACACAACTCAATCAATATGAATACATGCTGTGCGCCTAGATTGGGCAGGTCTACTGCTACACTACCATCTTCCATGTCCATGAGACCCCTTAAAACTTGTGGTTTCTCCAGGTCATGTGCTTCTACTCCAATTTTCTTCTTCCTTCTCCTATGCATCCTCTCCCTCTTACATTTTCTCCTTCTTCTCTCTCTCTTCACCTTCTGCTTCACTTTCCCTTTATCTGTCCAATCACCAGCTCTCCTTTATTTTACAAATTAATGTGGGAAGCAGGTTTATAGGAAATCACCTGAGTGTTGACTCATTCCTTGTTCACAACCACTCACAGGAAAATGGAATTAACATCAAATATAATTAGCCCCAGGGCTATCCACAACAAGAAACAATAAAGCCTATTTAAGTGAGAAATTATACAACTTGGTTTATTGTTTGTTGTGTGAAAAAATGGATCTACGAAGGTAAAACTCCTAGGAGTTCAGGGAAAATTTATTTATTTTTCTCAATTATTTAGATAAGAGGTAATAGTAGCTTGAAATACAGTATTGATGGCAGAAATAGAAGAAGATGTAAGGACTTGAAATATATATATTTTAAAGTAAAATTTGTTAATTAAAAGGCAGAGGATTAAGAGATGATAAAAGATAAAGACTAATACCAACATCTCTATTTTTTGATTGAATGAGTAAGACATATGAGTGAGAAAGAAGGATCCATGGTTACATGTTTTAAGACAACCACAGAAGGAAACCAAGAAGAGTTTACACAAGAGTATGCAGTTAAGTACATGCACACATAAGGACTTAAGCAAGATTTGGGGGTTATCCAGACAGAATAAAAAGTCCAAGTACTAGATGAATCTCATTGAAAGATTTTAATACCAAACAAAAGAGAGGCTAAGATGGAGTACTAGTAGCTCCTTCACATCAAGGCAAAGAGAAGCATGCACAGCATCAAAGCTGCAGCATGAGGAGGGTATGGGGCATGGCTGAGAAGAAATCTGTAGAAAAGAAGATGGGGGATCCTTAGTGGCCCACAGATACAAATCAGAAGAGGAGGGGAACATCCCAGTCCTTAGACTTAGCAAAATGGTAATATCAATACATTTTCTGGGAAGTTGTGGGACCAAAACCAGACTGGAGTAGTGCGGCGATCCCAATCTCTGACCAGCAGAGACTGGGAATAACAACACTCACACCAAGGTAGGTTCTTCAACAGCAATCTCAATCTTTTACTCAAGGCAGTAACAGCTCTCTCTCAGCCATCTCCCGCAGTGAACTCCCTCAGTGAACTCCTTTATCCCCCGATCACCCTCAAGGCAGTTCAATATATACACAGCCCTCTACATCATCTCACTCCACTTATTGCTCTCCAATCAGCATCATCTTGCCCCTAGCATGAGTTGCATGCACAGGCAGGACAACAGATCATTGGCTAACACTATTGTAAGGCTATATGACATTTCAGATCATGCGGTAGGCGCGGATGACTCAGCTTGCCGTTTTCAGAAAGGATGGAGTTACGAGGCTTGGCACTAAGCTGGGATCCATCTTAGCTCAGTGGTTATGCCAGCTTCCCACAGAATAGAGTAAAGGATAAATGGAAAATAAAGAAATAAAGAAAAGCAGTAACTTGCTTTGAGCAGTTGGCTGTATGAAAAGACAAGGAGCATAGCAAAAGCTACAAAGGGATCCTGGGAAGGGGCCCAGCCCAGGTCAGATTTCTTTAATAGAAAGCAGTTTCCCCTGGTCTCTTCCCTCTCTCTTGATGCCCTGAGACAGGTTCCATACCTCTCAAGCTGGCAGCTGAGCTTCACAGCCTGCCCTCTAAGAATGGCTTTACCATGATTCCTGCCCAACTCTTCTGTCTGTATTACATTTATAATAATTTCTGTTCTCCTATCTTACTCTTGTGACTCTCTATGCTGTTTATATTCTCCAAAATGTCATTTCTCTCCTAATTCAGTAATGCAAGTTCAGTTCAAACTACCTCTGTATGTAGCTTTGTGGTTTGCCTATAGTTCCCACCTGTTGGCCCTGAGCATCTCTCCATCATCACTTCTGTGATGACGTAGGGTTCATTCACTGCAGAAATTGTGTGTTTCTCTTAATCTTATTCTAGCCTTTGAGAAATGGGATAAGTGGGATAAACAAATAGGACCACCTATATTATCTAATCACCTGAGACTATAGTGTCCCTGTTGAACCTTGAACACGTTTTAACATCATTCTGTCCTCAAAGACACCATCTGTTCACAAAAGATGATGTCTAGGTAAATATAATGGAAAAATTCCATTAAACAAAAGAAGAAACTGTTAAGGGCTCAGAAGAATCTTAAAATTGAGTGTCTACATCTTAATTCTGAACTTCTTGAGCAGGGCTCCACTCTCCTTTTTTATACAAGTTCACATCACCCAGATCTACATTTCCCAAGAGCTAGAAGAAAGCTCTGTAACTACAAAACAATTAGGATGTGGGCCTTATTTCACTTGAAGTGAAATCCAAATGGATAAACATAATCTCAAAAAAAAAAAAAGATTAATCCTCTTAAACTGATTGACAGGAAAAAGAACTTGTCATACCACACTTACTTTGAAACCCCAAGAAATTTCATAATCCTTTTTGAATAAAGTCCTCTTGATTGGCATATTTTTTTTTAGATGACAGATGTTCTAGAATGCTTTCTCCTTCTCAAGATGTTAGTTGGAAGAAATCTGTGAGATAAAGAAGGCAGGTAAGAGTGCCTGGTAAATACAGAAGTGGATGCTCACAGTCAGCTATTGGATGGGACACAGGGCCCCCAATGGAGGAGCTAGAGAAAGTACCCAAGGAGCTGAAGGGGTCTACAACCCTATAGGTGTAACAACAATATGAACTAACCATTATCTCCAGAGCTCGTATCTCTAGCTGCATACGTAGCAGAAGATGGCCTAGTCAGCCATCATTGGGAAGAGAGGCCCCTTGGTCTTACAAACTTTGTATGCCCCAGTAAAGGGGAACGCCAGGGCCAAGAAGTGGGAGTGGATGGGTAGAGGAGCAGGGCTGGGGGGGGAGGTAATAGGGGACTTTCAGGATAGCATTTGAAATGTAAATGAAGAAAATATCTAATAAAAATTTGAAAGAAAAAAAAAAAAGAAGAAGGCAGGTAAGGCATCAATATGGGGCAGGCCCTGTATAGGGCAGCATCTCCTTCGACTGTAAATATGTCCACTTGGTAAAAGGAGAACCTTACCCTAATCCCACCTCAGTCATTCAGTTTTCCTGATGTAGGCACTATCTGTAAAACCTCTCATTTCCTCACCACAAGTCCAAGCTCCTGATAATGGCCATGCACACTACCCAGCGCAGCTCATCAAGGATCTCCATACTAGCAGCTCCCTACTCACAAATCCACATTGCCTTCCTACACAACTCCGTCTATTGTGAGAAGCCTTTCATAGACTACTCTGCCCTATTTCTGGCTATTTCGTTTCTCAAAGACTTAAACAAGAGCTCGAAAGTATTAAAAGAACCAATCCTATCTCTTTCCACACCCCCTAAATTTCTCCACAAGAATTTTAGCATAACCAGTGAGAACAGCATTGTGTAAGCTTGTGGAGACGGGCAAGAGTCTGAAAGCCAGGACTGATCACACAGGCATCACAGGACACTCAAGCTATATAGAAGAGGTCAGAAGTGGGAAGGCTATTTTATTCTTAAAGTCATACCCAGATCAATGGAACTGGATATCAGATCTAAACAGAAAGATGAAGTCATGAACAAGATAATTTGTTCTAGGGTCAAATGCCAGAAGTCAGAAAGATCTGGAAAGAGGCATAGTCATTTGAGTTGAGTAACTTCAAGTATATGAAGCATAGGAGCAGCCTGGGCTTAATCTTCATTCACCAGACTCCTACACCTTCCCCACCCATACTTAAGCTTGGACAGTGTTCAGAGATGCTCTCCGAACCTCATCACCACATTCTACATCTTACTTACCCACTAAGATCCACTGCATAAGAGAGGAACATTCTTACCTCTCTGAAGGGAACCATCCATCACCCTCTTAACACCTAGGACATTCTTAATGCATTCTTCTTAGGTCCACTTGTGAATCATGGGGGTTATTTTTAATTCTTAATTTCGTTTTATCTGTAGGTTTCACTGTGATATTTCCATACATGCTGGAATGTTTTCTCACGATCCCTGCCCCATTGTATTTTCCTCCCTCTCGGCGCCTGCACTGATGGTGATTGGTTAAATCCTGAGTAACTGGTGAGTAGACACAGTAGATGCCTGCTGAAGAGCTGCTACTTGATATAAGACATTTGCTTCATTCACCACTTACCTGGAGTAAGTGCCTTCAGGAGAACAGGAGTTTGGCTATGTTTTGTATATAAGCCCTAATTGGAAATATTTATCTGAACCAATCTCCACACTTTTGAGCTCATAACAACAACAACAAAAACAACAACCCCAAAAAGTGTCTAAATCAAAGGCATACATTCCACTGAAGCAAGGAATGAAACGAACTATGGCACCACTGTGATCCCTCATAACCAACCTATACATGTTATTCTATAGTTCTCTAAAATCAAAAAAAAAAAAAAAAGATGCAGTGTACATACACATAGCCTTGCCATATGGAGAATTTAAGGAAAAATAGATTGTTTACTTTTAGACACCAACTTGCCACAACCTAGATTTACCTGTTAAGAGAGTCTCACTTGAAGTCTTAGCTATTACAAGTTGGCTCTTAGACATGTCTATGGGAGGCTAACCCATCCCACTGTGGGCAGAATCAGTCGTTGGGCAGCTGATACTTAGACTGTATAAGTAAATAAAGGTAGTTGGGCATAATCAACTTAACAAGCAGACAGGATGGGTGCATGCATTTCCTTTCCTTTTGATTAGGGCTATGATGTGACCAGCTATTTTGCCTTCCTGCCTTGATTTCCCTGAGTAATCAACTATAATGTGAAATTATAAGATAAATAAACCTTGTTTTCCACTAAGTTGGTTTTGGTTGGTTTTTTAATCACAGCAACAGAATAAAGGAGAACAGATTAAATACAGGTCTACAAAGTGCCTATACTATTTGTGTTATGGAACCCTTTTGGGGTTTCAGGATTTTTTTTTATTCACTTTACATATGTCTGAGTCCAGAGGCATCAAAGTCCATGCAGCTGGAGTTACAGCATGTGAACCACCATATGGGTGCTGAAAATTGAATTTAGGATTTCTAAAAGAATAGTGCATGCTTTTAGCCATCAAGCCATCTCTCTAGCCCCTACATTATTTTTTTGAGATAGGGTCTCTCATTGGCTTAGAACTAGCTATTTGGCAAAGCTCCAGATGCCCCTTATCTCTGCCTCCCCCCAGGCTGGAATTCTAAGTATGAGCCAAAACACCTCTGGTAAATCAAACTCTTGTCTTCAAGCTTGCAGACAACAATTTTACCTATGGGGTTACTACCCCACACACACCTCTGAACAATGAGTTTAAGAGGCATTTCACTGTGGAAACCACACACACACACACACACACACGGGGAGGGGAGAGGGAAGAAAAAGAGAAAGAGAGAGGCTATAAAATAGTCATCTAATATGTGTATGTTCGATTACATGTATTCTAAGTATGTTACAATCATTCCATGGTATCCTCTTAAATATCTAACTACTTTGAGCAACATATTTGATATACTCCTAATACAGTGTCCTTAAGAACTTCCAGGCATTTTGTCCTCAGGAAACCTTGTGTTTGTGGGTGCTAATACCTATCTTTTCTGACTCATTTCCCCTCATTTGAATAGACCATGAAAAGAAAGACTTATCCTTTATTCATACTTTCTAAAGATTTTGTATTTTGTTCTCTGGAGCCTAAAGAATCATTTTACAAAAGAGATAATGAAAGATTTTTAGCCAAGTAAGTTGAATGTATCATGATGTAAGACATAAATTTCCATATCTTGCACACAGCAAAAAAATTTCTCTCTCAATGCCAGCAAATGGCCTCAGAACAAAAACATATAATGCTTAGCATATGGCGTATCTCCTAAGTTTTAGCTTTACTTAGCAATGCTAAGCACTTTTTGTTGCTAAGAGGATTACCTATGTATCATCTATAGGAACTTGAAAATTATTTTGCTGACATTAAAAAATTATTAATGGTAGTGATAATCATTTTCTCTTAGAATAGCAGGCACAAAAATTAAAGTGTAAATTGCCTTAGACTTCAGCTTCAAAAATATCCATTGGTAAATGAAAGAGATTATTAGTAGCAAATCTTTTTTAGAATAAAAGGATTAGTATTACTAATATCCAGAAAAATTATTCCCTTCTTGTATGCCATCCAGGTTCCTAAGAGATTTGAAGCTGAGGGGAAAGAGTAGTCTTAAAATAGCCGTATTAGCATAAATATACCACATCTGTATCTTTTGTCAATTGTCCATGGAAAGCAGAAGAGAGAAGTAAAAAAGTAGACTGGATTAGTGAACAAAACAGAGGCCTGGGCATGGGGCACAGGAGTCCCTATTCTAAACTCAGATAAACCAGATGGAGAAAATATTCCTGAGAGTTGATTTGATAGAAATAAAATATAGAGATAAAATGGAAACAACTAAGATAAAAATGCTTTAAAGCTGGGTGAAGATCGGTAGTAGATCATTGTCCTTCCCTGTAGAGCCCACTCCCTCTGTCCCCCCCACCACCACATACCAGTGTTTTGAAATGGTTTTGTTTCTCTCCTTTATTGCTAAAAGTAAAGTAATTTGGTTAATAGAAGCATGTTTTAATTATTTGTTTCCTTTCATTTAAAAGTAATATGAAATGCCCTGAGATAAATATTTTGTTGTAGGGAAACTAAGTCTTTCAAATTCAAAGGCAAAGAATGCTCAAATATTTACGATTGTTAAGCAAACATTTTTGCCAAATGCTTTACCACTATAATTTTACTGAACTCCCAGAATTACCTATGAAATTTACAATCTCATCACTACTTAATAAATAAAAAATTGAGTGTGGAAGAGCAAAGGAAGCTGTCCAAAAAGCTATGCCTAGTGAACGTGACAGACTAACCGGAGCTTGGAGCCCCATTCTCATGCCTACACCTCTCCCTTCACTCAGCCAACTGGCAGGATGCTCACCTGGAATTCAGGTCTAGAGGAAAGCCAGAGAAAATCATGTCTTCTCTACTTAACAAAACCTTGATCCCTATCTACTTTTCCCCAAATATCTATCTAAAATTATCATAGGAGCAAGAGTCAAATGTGTGGTATGAAAAGCACTGGACACAGGACCAGGCAAGGTCAGCCCAAATACAATTTCCAAGTTATAAGTTCTGGAGAAATCACTTAACCGCCATTACATTAAACCTACTTTCTGCTCCTGTAGAATGGACTGGTATTTCATTCCAGTGTCAGTATGAATTCAAGGAGTCTTCTAAAGTCCAACATCATATAATCAGCATCATGATCATTAGCACTCTAAAGGGGAACAAAACTCACCTATGAAATCATTGCTTTCTTATAGTGCTCATTTTTGTTTGTTTGTTTTTTTAATCATTGATCATTATTCTCTTTTTACTTGTTTTTACAATAGGCAAATTCTTTCTTTTTCTGCTCTCCTGTTCTTAAAAACATGGAGCTGAGGTGTCCACGTGGGAGGGCTCTGCCAGAGCAGGTGAGGGACACATCTTGGGTCCCGGGTCCCTCAGAGACTAGCCTGCACAAGTGAGAGTGCGGACTACAGAAGAAAAACAGCTTATAGGGCAGCCAGAAGCAACACAGCTTCTGGAACAGAGACCATTATAGGCTCCAGACATCCAGGCAACTTTCCCTCCAGAGGAGAAGTATCTGCCCCGGAGGCCTCTGACCACCAGAGAAAGTGAGAGAGCCATCTTGTATCCCATGTCCCTCAGAGACCAGTCTGTGCAGGTGAGCATGCAGACTGCAGAGGCAACACATCTTCTGGGACAGGCCCTGTTTCAGGCCCCATCTTCAGCCAGGAGGCAGGTCTGAATGCCGGATATCTGTGCACCTTCACTGCAAGAGGAGAGCTTGTCTGCAGAGAGTAAGTACACTGACTGGTGAGACTCAGGAGAGAGCTAGACTCCCATTTCTGCTGACAGAGGCTAACAGAATCACAGGAGGAACAAACTCCAACCAGAGACAACTATAACAACCAACTCCAGAGATTACCAGATGGAGAAAGGCAAACATAAGAACCTTACTAACAGAAACCAAGACCACACACCATCATCAGAACCCAGCACTCCCACCTCAGC
Source organism: Mus minutoides (assembly GCA_902729485.2). Classification (NCBI taxonomy): domain Eukaryota; kingdom Metazoa; phylum Chordata; class Mammalia; order Rodentia; family Muridae; genus Mus; species Mus minutoides. The sequence continues at coordinate 3,203,742 of LR749523.1, forward strand.
CAGTACTAGATAAGCCAACACACCCGAAAAGGAAGACTCAGATTTAAAATAATATCTCATGATGCTGGTAGAGGATATCAAGAAGGGCATTAATAACTCACTTTTAAAAATACAGGAGAAAAGTGATAAAGAGGTAGAAGCCCTTAGAGAGGAAACACAAAAATCCCTTAAAGAGCTACAGGAAAACACAACGAAACAGATGATGGAATTGAACAAAACCATATAAGACCAAAAAAGGGAAGTAGAAACAATAAAGAAAACCCAAAATTAGACAACTCTGGAGATAGAAACCATAAAAAAGAAATTTGGAACTATAGATGCAAGCATCAGCAAGAGAATACAAGAGATGGAAGAGAGAATCTCAGGTGCAGAAGATTCCATAGAGAACATGGGCACAACAATCAAAGAAAATGCAAAAATGCAAAAAGATCCTAACTCAAAAAAATCCAGGAAATACAGGACACAATGAGAAGACCAAACATAGGGATAATAGGAGTAGATGAGAATGAAGATTTTCAACTTAAAGGGCCAGCAAATATCTTCAACAAAATTATAGAAGAAAACTTCCCAAACCTAAAGAAGGAGATGCCCATGAACATACAGGAAGCCTACAGAACTCCAAATAGACTGAACCAGAAAAGAAATTCCTCCCGACACATAATAATCAGAACAACAAATGCACTAAATAAAGATAGAATATTAAAAGCAGTAAAAGAAAAAGGAAAAGTAACATATAAACGCAGGCCTATTAGAATTACACCAGACTTCTCAGAAGAGATTATGAAAGCCAGAAGATCCTAGACAGATGTTATACAGACCCTAAGAGAATACAAATGCCAGCTCAGGCTACTATACCCAGCAAAACTGTCAATTACCATAGATGGAGAAACCAAAGTATTCCATGATAAAACCAAATTCACACAATATATTTCCACAACTCCAGCCCTTCAAAGGATAATAATGGGAAAACACCAACACAAGGACTGAAACTACACACTAGAAAAAGCAAGAAAGTAATCTTTCAACAAACCTAAAAGAAGACAGCCACACGAACAGAATCCCAAATTTAACAACAAAAATAATAGGAAGCAACAATTACTTTTTTTTAAATTTAATTTCTCTTAACATCAATGGACTCAATTCCCCAATAAAAAGACATAGACTATCAGACTGGCGACACAAACAGGACCCAACATTTTGCTGCTTACCTGAAACCCACCTCAGGGAAAAAGACAGACACTACCTCAGAATGAAAGCCTAGAAAACAATTTTCCAAGCAAATGGTCTAAAGAAACAAGCTGGAGTAGCCATTCTAATATCCAATAAAATTGACTTTCAACCCAAAGTTATCAAAAAAGACAAGGAGGGGCACTTCATACTCTTCAAAGATAAAATCTTCCAAGATAAACTCTCAATTCTAAATATCTATGCTCCAAATGCAAGAGTAGCCACACTCATTGAAGAAACTTTAGTAAAGCTCAAAGCACACATCCCTCATCACACAGTAATAGTGGGAGACTTTTATACCCCACTCTCACCAATGGACAGATCCTAGAAACAGAAACTAAACAGAAACACATGGACACTAACAGAAGTAATGAAACAAATGGATTTAATAGATATCTGCAGAACATTTTATCCTAAAACAAAAGGATATACCTTCTTCTAAGCACCTCATGGTACCTCCTCCAAAACTGACAATATAATTGATCACAAAACAGGCCTCCACAGATACAAAAATATTGAAATTATCCCATGCATCTTATCAGATAACTACAGACTAAGGCTGATCTTCAATAACAACATAAATAATAGAAAACAAACACTCACATGGAAACTGAACAACACACTCCTCAATGATTTTTTTGGCCAAGGATTAAATAAAGAAAGAAATTAAATACTTTTTAGAGTTTGATGAAAATGAAGCCACAACATACCCAAACTTATGGGACACAATGAACGCATTCCTAAGAGGAAAACTCATAGCCCTGAGTGCCTCCAAAAACAAACTAGAGAGAGCATATGCTAGCTTCCTGACAGCACACCTAGAAGCCTCTAGAACTGAAGGAAGCAAATTCACCCAAGAGGAGTAGACTTCAGGAAATAATCAAACTCAGGGCTGAAGTCAACCAAGTGGAAACAAAAAGAACTATTCAAAGAATCAACCAAACCAGGAGCTGGTTCTTTGAGAAAATCAACAGGATAAATAAACCCTTAGCCAGACTAACTACAGGGCACAGGAACAGTATCCTAATTAACAAAATCAGACATGAAAAAGGAGACATAACAACAGAACCCGAGGAAATCCAAAACATCATTAGATCCTACTACAAAAGGCCATACTCAACAAAACTAGAAAACCTGGATGTAATTGACACCTTCCTAGACAGATACCAGGTACCAAAGTTAAATCAGGATCAGATTAATGATCTAAACAGTCCCATTTCCTCTAAAGAAATAGAAGCAATCATCAATAGTCTCCCAACCAAAACAAACAAACAAACAAACAAACAAACAAACAAAAAACAGGACCAGATGGGTTTAGTGCAGAGTTCTATCAGACCATCAAAGAAGACCTAATTCCAACTCTCCTCAAATTATTCCACAAAATAGAAGCAGAAGGTACTCTACCCAATTCATTCTATGAAACCACAATTACTCTGATACCTAAACCACACAAAGATACAACAAAGAAAGAAAACTTCAGACCAATTTCCCTGATGAATATCGATGCAAAAATACTCAATAAAATCCTTGCAAACTGAATCCAAGAAAACATCAAAACGATCATCCATCACTTCGTCCCAGGGATGCAGGGATGGTTTAATATACAGAAATCTGTCAACATAATTCACTATATAAATAAACTCAAAGATAAAACCACATGATCATCTCATTAGATGCTGGGAAAGCATTTGACAAAATCCAGCACCCATTCATGATAAAAGTCTTGGAAAGATCAGGAATTTGAGGCCCTTACCTAAACAGAAGAAAAGCAATCTACAGCAAACCAGTAGCCAACATCAAACTGAATGGAGAGAAGCTGGAAGCAATCCCATTAAAATCAGGGACTAGACAAGGCTACCCACTTTCTCCCTACCTATTCAATATAGTACTTAAAGTTCTAGCCAGAGCAATTAGACAACAAAAGGAGATCAAAGGGATACAAATTGGAAAGGAAGAAGTCAAAATATCACTACTTGCAGATGATATGCTACTATATATAAGTGACTTTAAATATTCCACCAGAGAACTCCAATACCAGATAAACAGCTTCAATGCAGTAGCTAGAAATAAAATTAACTCAAACAAATCAGTGGCCTTTCTCTACACGAAGGTAAACAGACTGATAAAGAAATTAAGGAAACAACACCCTTCACAATAGTAACAAATAATATAAAATACCTTGGTGTAACTCTAACTAAAAGAGTAAAAGATCTGTACAAGAAGAACTTCAAGTCTCTGAAGAAAGAAATTGAAGAAGATCTCAGAAGATGGAAAGATCACCCATGCTTATGGATTGGCAGTATTAATATAGTCAAAATGACTACCCTGCCAAAAGCAATCTACAGATTCAATGCAATCCCCATCAAAATTCCAACTCAATTCTTCACTGAGTTAGAAAGGGCAATTTGTAAATTCATCTGGAATAATAAAAAACCTAGGAGAGCAAAAACTATTCTCAACAATAAAAGAATCTCTGGTGAAATCACCATGCCTGACATTAATCTGTATTACTGAGCAATTGTGATAAAAACTGCATGGTACTAGTACAGGGACAGACAGGTAGATCAATGGAATAGAACTGAGACCCAGAAATAAATCCACACACCTATGGTCACTTGATCTTTGACAAGGGAGCTAAAACCATCCAGTGGAAAAAAGACAGCATTTTCTGTTTAGGAATTTTTCCCTGTGCCCATATCTTCGAGAGTTTCCCCCCACTTTCTCCTCTATAAATTTCAGTGTCTCTGGTTTTAGGTGGAGGTCTTTGATCCACTTAGACTTAAGCTTTGTACAAGGAGATAAGAATGGATCAATTTGCATTCTTCTACATGATAACAGCCAGTTGTTCCAGCACCATTTGTTGAAAATGCTGTCCTTTTTCCACTGGATGGTTTTAGCTCCCTTGTCAAAGATCAAGTGACCATAGGTGTGTGGATTCATTTCTGAGTCTTCAATTCTATTCCATTGATCTATCTGTCTGTAGCTGTATGAGTACCATGCAGTTTTTATCACAATTGCTCTGTAGTACAGCTTAATGTCAGGCAAGGTGATTCCCCCAGAGGTTCTTTTATTGTAGAGAATAGTTTTTGCTATCCTTTTTTTATTATTCCAGATGAATTTGCAAATTGCCCTTTCTATCTCAGTGAAGAATTGAGTTGGAATTTTGATGGGGATTGCATTGAATGGTAAGATCAAGAATTGACAAATGGGACCTTATAAAATTGCAAAGCTTCTGTAAGGCAAAAGACACAGTCAGCAAGACAAAAAGGCCACCAACAGATTGGGAAAGGATTTTTACCAATCCTAAATCTGATAGGGGACTAATATCCAACATCTACAATGAGCTAAAGAAGCTGGACTCCAGAAAAATGAATAACCCCATTAAAAAATGGGGTACTGGGGTATGAAGGCTGAGAATAGGAAGGAAGCCATCATTATTCCTGCTGATTTCAAGATTTTGGTCTCAAGATGAAATTTTCAGGGTTTTGTACACTTCTTGACTTTACTCTTGTTTCAGGCCCATCCTACCCAGTTGCACTTGCCCCACAAACCTATTTCCCCTGACCCCAAGCTACTTCTTTCATACTGTTTTATCACAGAAATAGAATACAAACTAAGACAGTGAGCTATTTAATTTGTATAATTCTGGTTTATAGACTTGTACTGGTAACAATCCTAATAATATAGCAGTTAATAAAATGTTTGATTTTCTAGTGGTAAAAAAAAATGGGGTACAGAGCTAAACAAAGAATTCTCAACTGAGGAATTCTGAATGGCTGAGAAAGATCTGAAAAAATGTTCAATATCCTTAATCCTTAGGTGGAACAACAATATGAACTAACCAGTACTCCCAGAGCTCATGTCTCTAGCTGCATATGTAGCAGAAGATGGCCTAGTCAGCCATCATTGGGAAGAGTGGCCCCTTAGTCTTGCAAATTTTATATGCCCCAGTACAGAGGAATACCATGGCCAAGAAGTGGGAATGGGTGGGTAGGGGAGCAGGGCAGGGGGAGGGTATAGGGAACTTTGGAGATACCATTTGAAATGTAAATAAAGAAAATATCTAATAAAAATAAAACATGGAGCTGCATGGAACTTACATTTTGTCAGGCAGCTATCAGCCTTTCGCCTTTATTTATAACCATTTTTTTTCTCTTTTCCTTCAACAAACTTCTAAAGTGGTTATCTATTTTTAATCTTTCTCAGAAAAAATGCGTTCAGACATACACACCCCTTCTGCTATTGTTTGTTTTTATATTATTAAAGCCAAAATTTATCTTCAATATTTTTCTTACTAGTTTTTGTAATGTTTTTTCAGATGGCCAGTGATTCCAGTATAGGTTAGTTTGGTGTCTTCCCCTTTCAAATACTATGTATTCCAGCCCATCACTTTTCTATGGGGTGTACACTTAGATGTCCTATAAATACTGGGAGAAGTAGGACACTTCGCCTGCCATCTCTATGCTACTCACACTTTGCCTCCATAAACTGTTAATCCAGAGTCTCTTGCTGAACCACAACCCTTGGGTAGAGAAAGCACCCAAGGAGCTGAAGGGGTCTGCAGCCCTATAGGTGGAACAACAATATGAACTAACCAGTATCCCCAGAGCTCATGTCTCTAGCTGCATATGTAGCAGAAGATGGACTAGTCGGCCATCACTGGGAAGAGAGGCCCCTTGGTATTGCAAACTTGATATTGCTAGTGGGAAGAAGTGGTAACAAGAAATCAAAAGAACACAAGAAATGAGATGTTCTAAACCTTGCCCCCTCCTTGTGGCAGCTCCTGCAGAGGCGGGTGTCTGTCTTCTCTAGAAAATGCCTCTTCCTTACTCCCCACACAGCTTATTCTCCCAATACTTTTCTCACCTCTCCCCTTCACATTGGATGTGTAAACTCTGGCTCAAAATTGCTAGTCTTTACAATATTCCTTAAATTTGTTTAAAACTCAGTAAACACTATTGGCCTCTGTATTTATGGGTTCTATAGCCTTAGCTTCAAAAATTCCCAGGTTAAAATAATGTTCTAAAGTTGCCTTGTCAGTGATGGAGAGTGTGGCACTGGAATGGCTATAGCTGTGTCTCTACTGTCCATGTTGCTTGTCTTATCCCATTTCCATAACCAATACAGCATAACAACTAGCTGTAACACATTTATAATATTAAGTATTATACGTATCTAGAAATGACTTTAAGTACATAAGAAGATATGTGTAAGTCCAATAAAAATATTAAACCAAAGCATCCTCAAGTTTGGGATGCTGAGGAAAGTTCTGGAATTAGTGATATAAAATTACTTAGATGGTAGTTGTAGTTACTTGAATAAAGTGTTCAGTTGCAACACTTGAATGGAGGTCTATTTCCACTGGGACTGGCTGGTATGACAAATTTCTTTTTCCATAAAGAGTTTACTCATCTCAAAACTAATATTCCCTTTTAAGCAGCATCTAAAGATTACTTGGGAAAGTATTTCATGATTCCAAAATTTAAGACTATATCATCTGTCATACTTTAACTACCCTTAGCCTTGAAGGGACTAGAAAAATAAGTCTTGTACATGCCTTACTCAAATAAATAAATAAATCTACTTAAGTTTGTGTTCCACAAACACAAGAAAGTAAACCAAACAATAAGAGTATGTAGGATCCAAAAAACAGTGAATCCAACAGACAAAATGTATGACCCTGATGGATGGAAGGTAAGTCCCCCAATGCTGGAGATGTATCTGAAACGGAGCATGAGTGCAGGCAACTGGAACAGGGCTGGAACCCATAACTGCTATGCTTGACTCCATTCGAAATTTAAGAATTAAGAATGGCTAACAGTCACTCCATAGCAAAGTAAGTTAAAGAAGAGTGTCATGATGAACTCAAAGAAAAGTTGAAACATGGTATGAAAAAAAAAAGACACATAGAAAATTATATAGATTCTCTCTAAACAGTGTTACATAAGACTAAAGAGATGAACAGTGAAGGTAGATTTTTTCCAACTTTTATTAGATATTTTCTTCATTTACATTTCAAGTGTTATCCAGAAAGTTCCCTATACCCTCCCCCCTCCCGGCCCTGCTCCCCTACCCACCCGCTCCCACATCTTGGCCCTGGCGTTCCTCTGTACTGGGGCACATAAAGTCTGCATGACCAAGGGGCCTCTCTTCCCAATGATGGCCAACTAGGTAGATTTAACACCAGTCTGGAATGTGTCACAGTAAGGCTAACAGAGGAGAGGGGCCAAACACCATAGGCACAGAGAGGAGGCATGCGAGTGCTAAACCCTTTATTTCAGACGACAAATCCAATGTTCAGTCTGTCATTTAACAGACAAAGCATGGCATGGCATGGTAAGTATATTATATAGAAATATGGGAAGAAACACTAAAATAAATATGCAATAGAGTTGAAGCAAGACATTCCAGGAAGCAGTATCTTAGGGCGTGGTGGAGAGGGAAATGAAGAACTGTGGTGTGACTGTGCTGCTGGAAGCACTGTTTTGATTGTTATACTATGTAAATATTACTTTGGTAAGAAATTAGATGCTAAGAATAGAAAAAGAAAACAAAAACAAAACAAAAGCAAACAAGCAAACAAACAAAACCCCCAAATCCCTCAACTATCCTTTACCAGACAAACAGAAAGCAGACCACACAGAGGTTTCAGAAGAAGCTGTTGTAGAAATCACTAACGCCATAGTGTGGATGACAGGAATTGGCCTTTCCCTCGCAATCTCAACAATATAATGACTGGGGATTTCCCATACAGCTTTCCAGGACCTCTAGGGAGGGGCTTTGACCTAACTCTGACGCTCCAAGGGGTTAGAAATCCTGCTTCCGCTTAGCTCCGTTGCTGTGCTGTATGCTAATAGCAATGCTCATTATATTCTCAATATCAACTTTTAAAATTTGATCATATAGTGCTTGAAATTAAAGAGCAGTTTTATTCTGTTTCTCGTGGCAATATAATTTTTCCCTTAGTCATTCTCCTTCCTACACTCCTACACAGAACACATTTTCCTCAGCATTATGGGGGAGGTTCACACCATATATCTGGAAGCTCATCCCGAGCACAACAAACCAATTAGCTGCTAAGAAAAGCATTACAGAGTGCTCTTGCCATTTCTTTTGACTCAGATTCTGTATGTGAATCACAACTCATCACACAGGGGCTGTGTGACTGTGCATCGGGTCTACAGCAGCGACAGGAGCCGCTGCTTTCTTCCAGACCCCCTAGGGCCTCTGCCTGGGTGTGTGGGGTCCCCCAGCCTGGCCCAACGGTCAGGAGAATCTTGAGACCATTGAGGAGGTGGGGGACAGCGTACCACAGTAAGCACCTGTTCTTCGCTGGACATGATGACACTGTGGACAGTGTATAAACATTTTACCTCAGAGGTCCTGTGTCTTTAGAAAACTTCTTGCAATTCATGCACACAGAAATGAAAGGTTCAGAGATTTGCAAGCCCCTATTGGAAGCGTCTAGAAATTCAAGGATACACTTAGAAGCGGGGGCCTTGGGAATCAATGCATCCTTTTTCCCATCATCCGTCACATGCAGAAATCGAGACCTCTGAGAAGGAAACTGCCCTGATGTTATTTTACTAGCAATGACCCAGAACTGCTGTGCTCAGAATCTGGCTCTGGACAGTACAGGGAGCCACAATAGACCACTTGCTACTAACCCGTCAGTTCAACAAACAAGAGTAAAAAAAGAAATGGCAATATATTTGATACAAACATATTTGGAAGAGAGACAGGGATGATCAGTGACACCCTCGCCCCACCCGCCATCAATCTTTTGGTATTAAAATTTGAAAATTAGTTCCAAATAAAGAGTCAGGGTATTTATAACGAAGCAGTCTTTGTCAAGGTGCCGTCCCACCTATCATCCCAGCACAGTCTCTCCTGCAAAGTGATATAACAAGTTGTCAGAGCTATGTGAAATCTCTTTTCCAGCAGATAGCTCCCCTTCAGGTTGATATGTTTTTTTCTTCACTACATGATACTCCTGGAAAAAGTTTGATTTGGGGGTCTACTGTTCTGGTAGTCTGATAGTCAAGGCCGGGGGCACAAGTATCTCACGTGAATGTCTCCATTGCTGCCAGGGTGAGAGCTTCCATCACCAGTGATGAAATAGAAACAGACTTCTGAATGCAAGCTCTTGTTTTCTCCGCTGCCTTTTCAGCCTTTCATACTTCCAGCCGCTTCCTACTTATGGAAACTAAAAATGGAGCCCATTCTGGAGAGTTATGGAGATGTTATCACGCTGCATTTTCCCCAGGGAAAGAAGTTTGATAAATTATTTAAATATCCACTTTTCTCCACTAAAATGTACACTATGTTTTTTTTTTCCTTAGTAAAATGTGGAAACACTTATTTCACCGAGCCATTTATATGCACCATCTTTCTTCTTAAGAGCATCTCTTCTCCCGTATCCACTGCTTTGGAAACCCCGGGAGATGTAATGAGATATTGATTGCCCTCGCTCTTGTCTCCACCCTAGTTTAACGATTCTACAACTTCAGAATAATTTTTGTTCAAGAGGCACAAATTCAGAAACAGCTACTACAATTTTTTAAGCTGGCATGTGACATTGGGCTCAAAATTGCTTATAAGTATTTCAACACATCAGCTACTGGGTGTGTTTGTTCGCTTGCTTGCTTGCTTGCTTGGTTTTTATGTCTTCTACAAAAATGTTATAGAAAAAAAAAAGAATGTTCTATTACTGTGGCTTGGAGGCAATGGCTCAGTCAAACCCATGCTGTGAGCAAGCATGAGAAGCTGAGTTCAATCCCCAGACCCCATGTAAAACTCAGTATGTGGTGGTGCCTGCACTTGTAATTCCAAGGTTGACCACTTGCCTACACACACACACACACACACACACACACTTGTTAGCCTCAAATGAGACTTCCAATACCCAAGATAGGTAAGCTGCAATAGAATTGAAGTGTTTAAATTTTAGACTAAGGGCCTGAGGATATATATATATACCTCATTGGTAGAGTATATATCAAGCACATATAATGGGTTTGATCTCCCACACCACAAAATAAGAAATAAACATTGGCATGGGGTGTTTGGGGTAGATACAGAATGATTCAATTTAGAGATCTACCATAAGTAGGTAAGTTTGGCTCCTAGAAATATTGGGAATTGTCTGATCTTCATAGCATGCCTGGATGGGCCACACAGTGGTAGCAGTAATACAGAGGGGACTTGTTAGTCCCTTCAACATAGCATAATATCTTATCTGATGGGATATGTTCAGAATTTAAAATCAGGAGGTTTAAAAATAGACCCAAAGTCATCCAGTGGTCTACTAAAACATCATGCTGGGATCATTCAGTTAATCTTTGCCTAGTTAACACTTTAAAAAGAGATAAATGATGTCACTACAGGGAGTCAAACAATTTGCCTATGCCACACACTACTGCGTGCCTGTAAATCCTTGAGCTAGATAAAATTGCTCTTTTCTTTGAGAAATAAAGGTAGAAAATTGAATTTTAAGGGTTGTTTCATGGGAAAAAATAGGTAGTGTTTCACAGGAAGACACAGGAGACACTTTGATCTCAATCTCTATGGATAGTCTTGAGGACAAGGGTCTACCTGTGAAGACATGCCAGCAAAATCATCAGGAGGAAGAGTATAAAAAGCTGCCCTGCTCAGGAGTGTCCCTGATTCTCCACTGCTGCCCAAGAAGCTGTTCTACACTGTTGCAAAACATGCTTTTCAGACAAATAGGGAGGATTTTTATGGTCTTCCCCACTTCAAGAAAAAAAAAGTATAATATATATCATTTACTTTTATGGTGCTGTAATAGAATACCATGACTAAAATCAACTTGTGGATGAGTTTATTTTGGCTTATAGTTCCAAAGGTGATCACAGATGCGAGGGAGGCATGGCAGTAGGCTGCCAGGGTAGGAAGATGAGAGAGCACAACTTTAACCACAAATACAAAGCATATAATCTGAACTGGAAGAGGGTTCTTTCTCCAGCAAGGCTATATCTCCTAAAGGGTCCCCAAACAGCAGCACTGAATAAGGAACCATTGTTGAAATAACTGAGTCTATGGGAGAACGTTTCTTATTTAAATCACCTTATTTCACACTCTGACCTCCATAAGCTCATGACAATATCATAATGCATTTGCTATAACCTTAAAAATCCCCACAGAATCAACACTATGTAAAAATCCAAAGTCTCTTAACTGCAATACCCTGTAAAATGAAAAAGCAAATTAAAATCTTCATACAGTGGCACAAAATATACATTCCCTTTCCAAAAGAGAAGAAAGGAGAAATATTAAGAAAATAATGACTCAATCAAGACCAAAATTTAGCAGAGCAAACACTAAATTCTGCACATTCATTTCAGGTGTTTGAAACTTGAGTTCCTACAGGCTTAGATAGCTTAGGCCCTTTGGCTTTGCTGTCCATAACACACATTGGCTAACTCAACTCCATACGCAGCACTCCTTGGCAGGTGTCTCAGGGATCTTCAGTAGCTTGGAATCTCCCTTGAAATTCAGGCTTTCCTTTTATAGCTTCACAACAATGGCTTCCCAGGCCCCTCTTCTCACAGCGACATTAGCACTGCCATAATTTACCTGGTTCCAATGTCTCTTTGAAACCCCAGAAGAAGAATCCATGACCACCTCACTCTTTCTTCTTGCATACTTCCAAAGCCAGCACCATGTGGACAACATAGCCAAGTCTGACTGGTGGCTTGGGATGGACCTTGGCACCTTTAAATCACATTTGTACCAGATGCTGCTGTTTTCTAGAAGAAATGAAACTCTATCCTTCCCCCGCCCCCTTCTCTCTCTCTCTCTCTCTCTCTCTCTCTCTCTCTCTCTCTCTCTCTCACACACACACACACACACGCACACACACACACACACACATTTGGAAACTTAGTTGGGCAGAGCCTTGCACTTGGGGCACAGTTCTTGTTGCTCCAAAGAAGAGAAGGAAACCCCTACCTAATGGGACTAATCTTAACAACAGAAGCCTCTCTTTTAGCATAAGCTTTGGCTTCCCAGTTAAGTAAGCTTCCTGGTGCTCTTTTTCTTTCCAACTGGACATTATGTATTTCTTTCTGTTCCACTTGATCTTTTTTACTGTAGACTTATATAAGAGTTATCAATAATGGCTGTACCACATACTCAATATTATGTTGTCTTTAAATGCTTTTAAATTTAGTTTAGCCAAGTTCTTAGGACAAGGGCAGAAGGCAGGCACATTTTTTTCTTTACCCAAAATATCATAGGCACAACCTCTAACCTGGTTGCTATTAAAGTCCTTGTTTCTGTTTGAAACCTCCTGGGCTGGGTCTCCACAATGCCAGTGCAAAGGACTTAGGAGGCAGTGACTTGTGACCATGGTGTATATGCAAACAAGGACCTAGACGACAATAAGGATCATCTTAGAAGCTAAAATGTTTCATGGTTTAATAGAAAAGTCACCTTAAAGGCTTAAATACAGACATAGTTCATATCCTGATTATCTTTTTATCTTTAAAACTAGACAACATAGAGCATGAATTTTTTTAAGAAAACACACAGAAGTAAATTTTGATTATTTCTCAACTAAAAGGCCAAACCAGACTCACATAATAGAAAGAGGAAAGATTGTTTTTTAAGTGTTTAAAGATCTGGAGAGGGTTTTGCAAACACTTTAGTGAAGAAAATAATAAACCACATGCACACAAATGTACACACATGAACACATATGCACATGCACACACATACACACAACACATGCATAAAGGTTCTCCTAATAGCTAAGCATAAAAGAGAATTAACATTAAATGAGAATAGATGAAATACTGAACTCATCTTTTGCAGGAAAAATGAGAAGAAATAACATAGATTCTTAGAGAGTAATACAATTCTTGCAAAGTACTTAATAGCAGTAGAAACCTGGGCAAGGAGTATGCCTTAAATCTAATTCACTGTTTTTATTAGACAGCCTCACCTCAAGCATCAGAAAGTTGTCACAACCCAATCTCTGACCAGTAGAGAGTGGGAGTAAACGACACCAACTCCAAAAAGCAGGTTCAGAGCAGCTGCAGCCACTTCTCTTTATTTTGAAGGTTTCTCGCAGCTTCCCCAGCTTCAGTCAGTCAGTCAGTCAGTCAGTCAGTCCTCAATCAGTCAGTCTTCAGTCTCTCCAATAATCATCATCATCTCTCTTATCCTCTGGGACTGTCCACACTTATCCTTTTCCATTCACTCACGTCACCTCACACCACCCAATCATAGGCGCACACATCCAAGGCAGCGTGCAGGATTGGCTGATAGAATGGTCTTGCGAGATGTTGCACTAACCTCTCCAACGAGGTACATGTGTGCATGATTGAGACTGAGGTAAACAAGCGAGGTCACGGGGCTTTAGCACAGAGCCAGGTGCCATCTTTGGTCCATGTGGCCAGGCCCGCTCCCCACAGAAAGTGTGTCTCCACCAGAAATCAAACCAGAGTTCGTTATCTCTCCTTTTGCTTTGGCTCCTGAAACAGTGTCTCTGGGGACAGACCAAATGTCCTGGGGAAAAACAAGTTCAGAAGAGCAATCCCGGAGTGACGTTGTAAGATGCTGGGATACAGTGAGACTGGGTGAGGACTCACGCTTGCATCTATCTCTCCTGGTGCTGAAAGGCCTAGTGAGTCCTTCAGGTTGCACAGTAAGACACTTTTTGAACTTCTGTAAGGTGGGTGCTGATCCAGCCATCAGCAAATTCATTCTCTCTTCTAACCTTCACATTCCTTTTATTTTCTTTGCTTGATATTTTCTATAAAACACATGTAAGAAAAGAATAGAATAAAAGAGGGTAATGGAAAATGATAGGTGTGTGTAGTATACACTGACACACACTCACATATACTCACGTGCATACACACACATGTTTGTGGCAAGGGATTCTACCTGCACATGAAAAATAGACACAATGGTGGTCACCAGAGCATCACCCATAACCTGTCAGTCTGCACTGAGTGGTTAATATGATAACACTTAGAAAAAGATTCAAAATATTGAAAAGCCAGGGCTTCTCAAAGGCTATAAAGGAAGGGGGGATGCAGACTGAGAAACAGGAGGCAAAGTACAAGGAGACTGGAATTAGTATGTAGGGACCAGTGAGAAAAATCTGAAGGGATGGGTCTAACAGAGCTGCCCCTAAAGTAAATTAGCTGTGCTGAAGAAAATAATAGAGCATTCATTTCAGAGAATCAAACAACTACACAGTCCTGTGGTGAAGAAACCATCATATAGGGAAAGGCAAAGAAGGGAGACAGGGAAGGCAGCTTGAATCAAGGACAGGGACCAAGCTCAATGAAAAGAATTTAGGTCAGAGTGTTCATGAATGACTGTGAATATGAAAACAAACCAAGCCTTCAAGTGTATCAGTGTCTACTGGGTGACTTCGTTCCAGGAAAGAGGGAGAAATACTATATTTATGAGCTGTTCTTTACTATAGACAAACCATTTAATGAGAATGTTCACAATCTATCTGCAGAAGCTGACTAAATACAAGCACAGTCCAGTCTCTCTCTTCTCTATGTGTGTGTCTGTCTGTCTGCCTCTGTCAGTGTGTTTGCATATAAGTATGCACATGCGCTCTCTCTCTCTCTCTCTCTCTCTCTCTCTCTCTCTCTCTCTCTCTCTCTCTCTCTCTCTCTCACACACACACACACACACACGATAACTTTTCTAAATGTATAAGTGAAAAACTGGTAAAACAAACAAACTTCAAGTAAAACCAGCAAATCTCTCTGAGTGTTCTTTAGCAGATGACCCCAGGTAACAAGTGGGACTGATTTAACCACCGTGCTAGGAGCCAACCTCCTGGTACTAAGACTACTTCAAAGAAACAGGCTTTTACAGGCAAGAGTTGAAGTGCATGGGGGAAAAGCATGAGGAAAAAATTTTATGTGCACATGTTCACAGCCAGCTTCTCTCTCTCTCTCTCTCTCTCTCTCTCTCTCTCTCTCTCTCTCTCTCTCTCTCTCTCTCTCTCTGAGGCAATGAAGCCATTGAAGAAAATATTCACCTCAGTAGAAAAATCATATACTTGTTTTCAAAAGACCACCATTGTCTGCCTGCTTGAAACTGGAGGCTGGTGGCCACAAGCCTGAGGTAAGGAAGGGGACAGAGGCGAAAAGCAGGGTTCAGTCGGCTATGAGGATGAACAGAATGACCTCTGGAGATTGCTGCAGCGAGACAAGTCTACTTTATTGTTTCAGCAACAGGGTATATAAAGGCTTTGGGGGGAGGGGTGCAGGTGAAAAGGGCTAATTGGCCATGGCATCAAGCAAGCAGGAAGTGCTGATTGGTTATAAGACATCACCTAATTAACATGCAGGCAGAAACCCAAAGCAGGATATGTGTGTGCTGAGTTATGCAGCCTTGTAGAGAGCTCTGTACAAGGGCACTTATCAGACAAGGCCAGCCACCTGTGTCAAGGACACGCTCAGGCAGAAACAGGAAAGCCTGGCTGAGAAAGGGAGGCCTCCATTTTGTGCTGAGCTCATGAAGCTATCTGGTCAGGGGGTACTACTATTTTAATAGCAAGGTTCCCCAACACACTATAATGATAAAAATTTTGGTTATAAACAATTCAAGGAGGTGTCAATGTTAGACTCATCACTGAAATTTTACAACGGAGAAACGGAAATGCAAGGATGAATGCCTGTTCCCCTACAGCAGGGTCACATCTGATAGGATGTCAATACAGCCTTCACCAGATGCGCCCAAAGCACTCGGGAGGCAGAGGCAGGCGGTTGTCTGAGTTCGAGGACAGCCTGGTATACAATGTGAGTTCCAGGACAGCCAGGTCTATACAGAGAAACCCTGTCTCGAAAAAAAACAAAAACAACCAAAAAAGACAGTTGCAAGAGACATAAAGCCCCTTCACTTGCACTGCCACATTAGGTTGGGTCAGGCGCCCCCTTCTGGACACTCGGAGAAGTGTGGAAATTTCTCAATCTTTACATTATTTTATAAATTGTGCTTTTCTCCTTAGAACTCAAACCCTGTGATAACACTGGCTACACTCTGACAAATAGAGCGACTGCAGTGAGTACTCCACAAATATCTGTTGGCAGGTGTTTAATCCAAATGCGTTGGATGTTGTCCTATCGGGCTCTGGCCTTCATTGTTTCTGATAAGAATTCAACTGTAGGTCACACTGAAGTTCCTTCCTGAGTGATTCTTTCTTTTAAGAATAAATTCACTGACTGAAGATATCAAAATTAGATTGTCAGACCCAGAGGTATAATAGTGGAATCAAAGGAGACACGTGCTGCCACCATGCCAACCAGACCCACCTGACTCAACTGCCCACTCTCTTGAGAACAGAGGCAGGGCCACGGCTCTCTTTGATGGCTTTGATGCCCTCTCTGTCAGGTCCTCAGACAAGAAACAAAGAGCCAATAATCTGACCAATAAAGAAATAAACAAGACCCATGTGTATATATAAACATCTGTAACTGAACTCAGAGGTTAGTAATAGCCAAAAAACTTAAATAAAAGCTAAAGCAATAGATGAAATTTAGAGAGAAATGGGGGGGGGGGTTTCAGTGGATGGATAGGATCAATGTACATTATATATGTGAAAATATAATACAATACATGCAATATATTTTGTATAACTTCATGGAACTTTCAAACAAAAAAAAATAATACTAAGAAAGAAAGAGAAAGGTCTGTAGCATGCAGACCCATGGTAGGTATACATGTTTATAGAATGTGATATTGCTTGGTCAGGAACAGCATGTCATGTGGGGAAAGTGACCCAGGAGAAGTGGGGGGGAGGCTAAGATTATCATGAAGTCTATAATGCAATGCAGAGCAGACTACGTACGACTCCTGCAGGTGGAAAGACGAGGCTGAGCAGCTGCGGCTGCCTTGCCTCATGGAGTCTCTTTGCCAGTCTAAACTCGCCAGAGGCCAAAGGCAGTTTTCCCAGGAGGACTCGATGGGAGCTTCTCTGTCTCTACTTCTTGTTTGCTCACACTCTCTGTCCTTCACTCCCTTACATACACCCTTTGACCCAGAGACTGTGCATGTATGCACACATGTCCTCTCTCTCTCTCCCCCTCTTCCTCCCCCTTCTCCTCACTGCCCACTCTCCCTCTCCTTCTCTCTGTTTTGTGTATTGATGGGTATACATGGTTACAGTCTGTGATATTTCTGAGGGAAAAATATGTTTCTCAAACCATCTTTTGGTCCTCTTCCCTAATTTGATTTCTAGAATCTAGTGAATGCTCTAGACTAACAGTTCTCCACCTTGTGAGTCATGACACCCTCGGGGGCTGAATGACCCTTTCACAGGGTATGCCTAAGGAAAATACAGATATCTCCATTACAATTCACGACAGCATCAGAAATATAGTTATGAAGTAGCAATGAAAATAATTTTATGGCTGGAGGTCACAACAACAGGAGGAACCGTAGTAAAGGGTGGCAGTGCTAGGGAGGGAGGAAGCACTGCTCGAGACACAGTGGGCAGAACAGCACGAGTAGTGACAGAGCACCCACCTCGAACTGAAGCTAGGACCACGCATGACTTTTATCCACTTGTTTCATCCACTCCTGAAAGCAATTCCAAAGAATACATGCTTATTTTATTATCTCCACTTTACAATCATCCTCATAAAGTTTGAAGGGTTTTTAAAACTGCAAGATGAAGTGATGTGCTTTCCAGGGGCAGAACCAAGATTCATGCCCATGTGTCATCAGTGCCAGGGTCTCTATCTCCCTGATTAACTGAATGCACAACTTGGCATCCACAGACACATAATCACACTTCATGCCTGTGATGTGTATATGTGTATATAAATCAAAGACATACATATCCTGGAGACCCAATTTAAACTCTCTCACTCTTATTGCTGGATACCTTGATCTTACCTTGAAAACTGGATTCTGGGGTTCTAAACTCTCATATATAACCCAAATACAACAGAAGTCATGAAGGTGCCTTGGCCCACCCAACATTCTTGTACAAATTCAAGACAGGATGGAATAGAATGAAGCCTGCCTCCCAGGACTTAGGGCTTTTCCATTGTTTTCCAGTTTCTTATGTTGCAAAAGGAATCTCAATCTTCAATCCAGAAAAATCCTTTGAACCAATACACTAAAGAATTTCCTACTAACGAATCCAAAGACTCCAAGTGCTGGGCTCTTGCTATCCATGTTATACTTCCTGAGAGGCAGATTAGTCAGCTTTTAATAACTATTAGAAAACGCCTAAGGCTAGAAAAGTTATAAAGCAATGAGACACTAAGTACAATTCTCTCTGGGGAATTTGACTAGAGTCTCATGAGAACTATACTAAATGCCTTTTATAGGCAGTGCCCTTTTGGGTTTAAAAACCCACCACTAGGCCCCACCTCTTAAAGGTCCTACTAGCTCCCAGTATCACCACACCCAGGACCAAACTACCAACAACCCTTGAAGACAAACCACATCCAAACTATAGCATGAGTTAGTCCACACCAGTCACCCATTGTTCTGGGGAAAACACTTGAAATTAGCAGCTGTTTACCAAGTGCCTCCACTTTCTATGCCCTGTATTTCGGTTGCTCTAGATAAAGAATCAGCTCCTCTATTTATATCCAGAGAAAATGAAGTCTCTGGTAAAGCAGCATGCTGCCACACCTATCCCGGGCTATCACCCTGCTCCATAGCTCATCCCATGTTCAGTTGACAGGATGTCATCGGATGGAAGATAACATGCTTCCTTGCATCCCTTCAGCAGGCACATCTTCACAAAACCAGAGCAAATAGCAAAGGTGTGTGTGTTGGGGGATCCTGCATGAGCGCACACACACACACACNAAAGCAGCATGCTGCCACACCTATCCCGGGCTATCACCCTGCTCCATAGCTCATCCCATGTTCAGTTGACAGGATGTCATCGGATGGAAGATAACATGCTTCCTTGCATCCCTTCAGCAGGCACATCTTCACAAAACCAGAGCAAATAGCAAAGGTGTGTGTGTTGGGGGATCCTGCATGAGCGCACACACACACACACTTAAAATAATGAAAAATGAAAATTAACCTTCTTGTTTAAAGTAGGACAGTAATGTTGGTGGGAAGTGCAAGGGTGGTGTCTGCGTGTCCAGCAGTGACAGACAGCCTACTTGAACTTGGTTCTCTTCCAGATCCTTTGGGAGAGGGGCTCTAAAGTGTTGACTTACTCAAAAATTGATCTATCCGACATTGCTTGCTGTTGGCACAATTGTTCCTGTTCCTGATAATTAAAAACAGGTGCATTTGCCTGAGACTGGTACTGGAGGCCTTTCAGGTGCCTGGTTGCCCTAGAGACAGCCAGTCTCCACAGGCAATCAGGCTAGGGAAAGAGTTCTGCTTCATTTGCATAGGAGAATCGGGGCTTCACCTGAAAGTCATATAAAAAAGGAAAGAAAAAAAAAAGGAAAAGTTTTACATGCCTTAACTATTCTCCAAAAGAGGGGGAAATGACAAGATTGAAAAGATTTTGGCAAAGGCAAAAAGCAGAGAAGAGAAATGAAGTTGGCTGCTTCTAGGGAATGTAGAGCAAGAACAAAAGCTTTGATTAAGGCAGTAGCTTGGGGATTTGTGTCCAGGGCTAGCACACTCTCTCTACCTGGCTTTGCACAGTGGGAAAATATGGTACTATGTCTCCTTTTAAGTATATGACTTCATTTCCATCTTAAAGAGATTGGGCCTGAGGCACCAACAGGACAAAGAGTTCCAAGCTGATAGTTAGTATGATGGTTAGGGTCCATTGTCAACTAAATAGGACTTAAAATCATCAAGGAAACAAACCCCCAGACAAGGAAGGCTACGAGGAATTTTCTAGACTGTGTTAACTGGGGTATGAGAAAGGCACTATTCTTAGGGCTGGGGTCCTTGGGTGAATAAAAAGGAGAAAGTGAACTACATACCAGCATTTTCCCCTCTTTGCTTCCCAGATGTGGATGCAATGTGGTCAGCTGTGCAGCCTTCATTTCTGGCCACCATGACTTCCTAAGCATAGTGGACTATCCCCACAAACCAAACCATAAGTCAAATTAAACCTTCTTTCCTTCGTTTGCTACTGTCTGGTGTATATATATATATATATATATATATATATATATATATATATATATATATATTTGCATGCCCTCCCTTCTCTCCTCCCAGTCCCCATCATCATCCAATCATCTGGTTCTCTTCAGGAAAGGGCCAGCCTACATGGATATCAGCCAGCCATGGCATATCAAGTTGCAGTAAGGCTAGGCATCTCCTGTTCTATT
>LR749523.1:3358557-3412820 GCA_902729485.2 Mus minutoides
TGCCTACCTTGTGCTTGCAAATCAAGAAGAAAGCCCCCGATACATCTTTTATTCTATAAGTTGCCATGGTCATGGTGTCTTTTCATAGTAATTTAGCAATTTAAAAGAAAGATAGAGGCTCATGGTTCCAGACAGTTAGAGTCCATGGGGAACACAGCAATGGGCAGGCAGGCAGGCATGGCACTGGAGCAGCACCTGAACATTTCCATCTAGATCCATAACCACAGGTTAGGGATAGGGGAGGGAGAGTGACAGAGACACAGAGAGAGAGATACAAAGAGTTTCAGAGACAGAGAAGCAGACAAAGAGACTGGGAATGACATGAGTTTTTGAAACTGCAAAGCCTACCTCCTCCAACAAGGCCATGCCTCATAATCCTTCCCAAACTGTTCTACCAACTGGAAACCAAGCATTAGAATGTATGAGGAGTTTATGTGAGCTATTCTCACTCAAACCACTACAGAGAGTTCCTATCTACCTCCAGACCATCAGGCAGTAACTGAAAAAAACCTGGTGAAGACCATGCTGAAATACCTCACTGCAACCTCGCAAGCATCTCCACATGAAGTCTCCTTTGGCCAGTTTCAGAAGGTCCACTTTGGCCTGACAAGAGTATGAGGATGTCAGACTGAAAAGAATCCCTAACTCTTCACTTCCACGTGTAGGAGCCCAAGCTCACTCCAGTAAAGTCAAGACAGAGCAGGTCCTGTGAGCAAGCATTGAGGACTCACTCTGTAGCTCGCCTTCTTTGACCTCATGCTAAATCCCCCTCCTCTGGTTCTAGAAACAATCCTGCTCCCATGAAATATCCTAGAAATCCACATCTATCTATAGTAGCAGTTAATCTCTCGTGACTATAGGCATCATGGGAGCCAGAAGACCTAAATTTTCCCACAGCCCTCACCTCCTACTGGGCTAGTGCCTTTCCGTAAGTCACTTACTTAGGCTTGAGATTTCGTTTCCCAGGATGCTGAGATGACTAAGTGGATAAAGGCACTTATCTCCAAGTGTGCAGGTGTGTGTGCACACATGTATGTGTATATACATGTATGTGCACACATTAAGTAAAGTTTTAAATTTTAAGATGAAAGTTTGTTTCCTACTCTATCAAATAGAAGAAATCATAGTGCCAGTCCTCTCGGGAGGCCGTCTTTATCACAAGGGTGATGGTCTTCCTATCTCACTGTAATTGGTGCTGAGTAAACAAGGAGAAGTAACCACTGAGGCCCGCCTCTGCTCCCCAGTCTGGCAATCTCTCAAGAACTGAGAAACTCATCCCAGAAACTGTGGTCCAACATCCTCACAGAAGTGACCCAGGAAGAACTGAAAAAAAAAAAAAAAACCAGTTACAGGCGACTTTTCACAGGCTAATCTGTGCAGGTCAAAGAGGATTTGGGGCTTCTGGAAATTCAAAGGCTGATTACTTCAAATCCTCTCCCAAGAGCCCAGCGGGAGGGGAGTGAAGGCTGCTTGATAATCTGTACACAGGCCAGGATCTTTCAGATAAGCATTGCGACAGAACTGGACAGTAGGATTTCCAGGAAGCCTGATTTTCACAACTCTAGTGAAGCCCAGAGGACTCTCTTCAGCCTTCTAAACTCACTGGCTGTAACCTCCATAATTCAGACCTGCCCTCATTGAGGTGGGGCTTCCAGGCCACTTCCAGCAAGGCTGGCTCCTTTTGTTATGCAACTACCGCGCCACCTCCTACACTGCCCAGAACCGCCCTGACACGTCCCAGGAAGAAGATGCCTCCTGCTAGGTGGCTCCCTGTGCTCACCAAGATAGAGCCAGGGGCCCTGGGAATGGGATGGCGGGGTCTACCCTCTTACACTCTCTTTTAACCAAGAAAGATTTTTCAGTAAAGAACAGACATGCCTTGATCAGTGATTGCCTAATCGGTGATTCGTCTCAGTGTTTTATTTTTCTCTCCCATCTAGTCCTCCTGTTTAGACCCCAGCCTGCCTTCTAGGGAACCCAGACTGATTATGGCTGGACCGCAGACCATAATGTTGGTTCGGACCCCAACAACTGGCCTCTTCAGAGTGGTGGGTAGCAGAATAAACCAGGCCCTGCTCTGAAACAAGTCTTCCTCTAGTTTAGTGGTTCTCAACCTTCCTAAAGCTGCCACTCTTTGATACAGTTAGTTGCTCATGTTTAATGCAGTTCCGGGGGCCCCCCTCCCAACCCAAAAGTTATTTTTGTTGCTACTTCATAACTAGTGTTACTGTTATGAATCATAATGTAAATATCTCTGGTTTCCTTTAGGCAAGCCCTAAAGGTTGAACCCCCAGGTTGAGACTAGCTGCACAGGCCCTGGAGGTCCAGAGAGCTCACAGGACATCCCTAAAGGCTGGGGATTCCCGGCTCCCGACTTCTCTTCCTTCCCACCCCAAGCTCTGCCAAAGGTGAAAAGGTGAAGAGATGCCTGCTCTTAATGGGAAACAAATTAGGTGACAGCTTAAATCTTGTCACAGATCAGGCAGGAGGTGGTGTGACTGATGAGTCTTCAAGAGGGCAATCCATCTTCTCTGTCTCAGAAGGGAAAGGCAGATCCAGAGAGAGGGAGGAGGCTGAGGCAAGGGTGGAGTCAGGAAGGGATTAGCTTGCACTGACCCTACTTTCCCCAAAGGAAGATGCTGCTAGTAGACAAAGGAGCATCCTCTTGCTCTCAACTGCCCTGCCTCCACCCTGTGATGTCAGACTCACAGCCAGCATGGACTGTTCTACCATGAAGTGTGAAGAAACACATCTCATCTGATTCTTACTACTATAGGTGGAGAACCAGGCTCAAAAGGTGCAATGATTTTTTCCTCTGTAATGGCGCTAGGGGAACCTCTGATTCCCCTGGGGCTCTCTGGAGTTTTATCTGCATGCATACAGAACTGGTCATACACAACTCATCATCCCAAGCACTGAGAGACGTTGGACAAGCATCCAAAGCTCTGGGGAAGGAAGTGGAGGAAATCTGACTGGAACTCCTCACCACTACCACCACCCTACAAGTGGTCTTGAAAATGGATAAGCCAGTGGTTCTTAATCTGTGAATCACAACCCCCTTGGAATATAAACAAGCCTTCACAGAGATCACCTGAGACCATCAGAAAATACAAATATTTATATAGATGATTTATAGCAGTAGCAAAATTACAATTATGAAGTAGCAATGAAAATAATTTTCTGGTAGGTGGTCACCACAACATGAGGAACTGTATTAGAGGGTCACAGCGTTAGAAAGGTTGAGAACCACTAGGTTGATAGTAGACTTAGCACAGGTAAGCCCTGGCTTCTGGCAGCTAATCAGATTGGCCTCAGCTGGTGAGCCAATGGCCTGCTGAACCCCATCCTGGCTCCCTTTATCCCAGCTCTGGCCTCTGTAATACCTCTACTTGGCTAATAGTAAATGAGGCTTGTACCATATATGTTGATACGGACTCCTTGAGCTTCTGGATAACTTTCCAATCCAGGGGTTCATAATATCTCTGACCCCATTGATCCTGAAACACAGGGAAAGCGCCTGCCTCAGGAGGGATATTACGCCATACAGATGCATGCTTACTGCGCCCCTTGCCACGCTCTTCCCTGTAGTATGGGAGTGGCGAAGTTAATGGCAGAGCAGATGGTTCTGGAGGCCTGTCTTTTCTTAGCCTCATTTTTGATACTCTAGAAGTTAGCTCCTCTTCACTGTCGGAGGAACTTGAAGTCTCACCTGAACTACCCTCTTCACTCTGTCTATTATGTTGCAATATGATCTTTACTTCCTCTAAAACTTCTCTAACCTGCTCTATCTTTGATACAATGAACACCATCTTGGGTACTTCCTTTTTTTTTTTCGTTAATTAGGCCTAAACTTTCAATGCTCATCTCCTTACCCTCATCCCAACAACCGGGAACCTCGCTCATCCCTATAACCGGGAACCTTGCTCGTCCCTATAACCAGGAACCTCGCTTGTTTAGAAATATCTTTTAAAATATCTTTCCTGCTACTTACTGTGGACCTTTTCACTGCTTCTCGCGTCTCCTGACTTCTGACAGCAAGGACTCCTGCCTCTGCCTCCTTCAGCAAATCCTACCGGCGTGCGCCACAACTACCGGCCTGGAGCACCCAGTCTTGGCCTCACCGACTGTTGAGCCTGCAGATGGACTAGCCCCCTCCTGAGCTCTGGGAGAGGGTCGCTCACTGGTGCTGGTTCTGTCTGCTGTCTCCGACCCTCAGGCAATTTCTGCCATCAGTGGCTGACGCTCTCAGCGTCTTCCTAGTAGCGCCCACTCTCTCTCTCTCTCTCTCTCTCTCTCTCTCTCTCTCTCTCTCTCTCTGCTGCTCGCTTTCTCAGTCCGCTCTCGTTCCAGCTTGAGTTCTCGTTCCTGCTTGCTTTCTTGTTTTTCTCAAGTTTTCGGCACCAAAATGTCGCATGCATTCTTGTTTTTCCCGGGTTTCTGGCACCAAAATGTCGGAGCCCAATCTAAACATTAACTCCAAAAAGCAGGTTCAGAGCAGCTGCAGCAGCTTCTCTTTATTAGGTTGTTTCTTGCAGCTTCTCAGTCAGTCTTCAGTCTGTTCAGCATCATCAATCAATCAAATCTCATATCTTATCACTCACTCTCAAAAATCTCTCTAATTCTCTCACTCTGGGACTGTTCACACTTATCTCTTCCATTCATTCACGTCACCTCGCACCACCCAATCATAGCTGCACACATCCAAGGCAGCATGCAGGATTGGCTGATAGAACGATCTTGCGAGATGTTGCTCTAACCTCTCAAATGAGGTATACATGTGCATGATTGAGACTGAGGTAAACAATCGAGGTTATGGGGCTTTAGCACAGAGCCAGGGCGCCATCTTTGGCCCATGCAGCCACGCCCGCTCCCCACATCCTTATTCCAGGATTCAAAACCCTCTGTCTGAGCCCGACAGGACCACCTATGGTCTTCAAGCATAGGGCAGATTACATGTCATTGGACAGCTGGCCCACCTGAAGGATGGACAGGCAGTGGTAACATCAGAAACAGAGAGATGTGAATGTGAATAAAAAACAGAGGGGAGGGGGCACAAAAGGAGAGAGAGTGAGAGAGAGAGAGAGAAAGAGAGAGAGAGAGAGAGAGAGAGAACAGACAGTCAGGGAGATACAGAGACAAGAGAGGCAGAAAGAACATAGAGTCTCCATAATGGGGGGTTCTGGGACCTTAGCAAATAATCCAGTATAATTGGAGACATCTAGGCTCCATCTTCAGAAAGAATGAGGGAGAGATGCCATAAACAGGAAGGGGATCTGGGCAAAGACTAGGACTCGGAAGCATTTGGCTCTGTCACACTCATTCCTGCATCTTGGCTTTTCCCACAAACATGGTTTTACAACAGACAACTAGCAATAGAGCCAGTGGGATGCCGTGGAAGTAGCCAGTGCCTAGGGGAGATAGCAGCTGTTCTAATGAGGAGAGATCCAGACTGAAGGTTTAGTGTATCCCAGTGGGTGAAGGCAGTCAGAGAATGAAGCAGCCTAGCTGACCACGTGCAGCAGGAATACCCGCAGCTGGTACTTTGCTCAGGACACAGCTAAGTGTTCTCTGATGGTACAGAAGAGGAAAGAAGAAATAAGTCCTGAGCAAAGGGGAAGGGACTCCTTCACATGTGTCCAGTTGTGCAGTGGGAGTTTGGGTGACTCGGTAACAGCGTAGGCATCTGGGCTGGTGTACAACGAGACATGCACTGTCTCACTTTGCCAGCACCAAAGCTCTTCACTCACACCCCCACTTCTGACATCTAATGGAAATCAGACCTGGGACACTGAGGGCATCTTTAGGCTCCAGAGTGCATTCCACCGCTGGCTTTGAAGCGGGCTTTATTTTAGTGAGGGAAAATGAGCTAAGGAATGAAAGTGATTTGTGCCGGGCGCCACGTTTCACTGTTTGCTTTAAACACAGACAATATTTAATAGCACACACCACTTCTAAATCTTCCTGATATTTCTGGAGCTTAGGACTGCTGGAGGCTTCACATAAAAACTTAGTCCAAATTGGTTTCCTTTGTAGGAAAAGGAACGGTGCGGGTAAGAGGCCAACCTGGGAGCGGAGGCCTTCCCCTCTGTTTCTTTCTGACTATAAATGTGTAATTGCTATCCTTGGAGGCTAGAAAATGCCGAGAGACTTGAACCAAAGAAATGACAATGTCATTGCCGGCTGGAGATGAATACAGGGGGGCAATAATGACCATAATTTAGTTTAGTTTCCATTTATTATTACACAGGTTGTTAATTGGAATAGTGAGAGGAAAATTGCTGCAAGAAACAAAATTACTCCAGAAAATTGGGAAATGACTGAAATGACCAACAATGAGGTTAAAATTACTACCAGCTAAGGAAAGAGAAAAAAAAAAAAAAAAAAAACAGAACGAAATGGCTGAGTGTTTCAAAGTAAGGCCTTTGGCTATATGCCTGCTTGCATTCCTTCTGAGGAAGTAAGACCCAGGCTGGTAGTCCCTGGGAATTCTGCACAGGAGAGGAGGCTAGCAGGTTTGCAAAGCCACTGGGTCCTTTCTTACGACAGAACCTTCCAACCCAGGGCGAAGAGAAGCCAGATATGTGCCTTGTCTTCTGCATAGCAGGGGTAGATCCTAATAAGGGTATTCTGGAATCTTCTTCCACCAAGTAATAATTAAACTTGGAATAATCCATGACTTAAGTCAGAAAGGAAACTTCAGGCATAAAAGGCTCCATAGTAAGTATTTTAGATTTAGAGGGCCACAGAGCATCGGGTCCTGTATGAATCTCATCATTGCTGGAGGAAAGCAGCTATGGACCATGCGGGAACAAAGGAGTGTGGTTTTCGATTTATGAAACAGGCAACATCTGCCTTTAGCTCTGGACTCAAGTCTCTGCCGACCTCCACTTTAAGTAGTAATAGCAAATCCTACCTCTCAGTGTCCTGCTATTCAAACATCTTCTGTCCTCATTTTCTCATTGGTCCATCTCAGTAATATGTGAGGACAGTTAGGAAGGAATTACAAAGGCTACATTGCTTAAAAAAAAAAAAAAAAATCCAGGTTTCCAAAAAGCAAGTGCTGTATCCAAGGTCACACAATCTGTGAGCAGCAAAAGCCAGGGTAGGGTATTCTGTGTTTTGGGGCTCCTAAACATCTGGCAATCTGGATCTTAGTCCTACTCTCTTTACCTCCCAAGGATGTTTCCTTGGACACAAATGTCTAGACCCCACTCAGACCCTAAAACACAAGTCTCTCCTGAGACCCAAACCCCTCCTTCAAATCCTTATTCACACCAGGAGTTCTGCTAGACCTCAAGTGAGGTTTAAAAGACTTTTTAAGCAAAGTCCCCAGAACTGTGAAAATTCAGGGTCTAAGTCTGGTTCTGCCAGGGCCTGATGGCCCTCTGCTGGCCAGCCAGGTCTTCCACACGTGGCTCAATGATCTCTGCTGGAGGAAGTCTTCTGACTCCACCCTACTCTGGCTGATAAGAACTCCCTAGCTTTTAAAAAGGCCCACAGTGTAGAGTCTGGTCCTGGGTATTACCTGTAAACTTGACCTAATCAGACAGACATCCTCATTCACCTTTCTATCCACAAGCAGTGACGAGTTCCTTCTATAGAGCACAGAGACAATGGAGGACGGTTGACTGAATGAATGAATAGCTGAATCAAAGAATGATTTTTCAGTAACAATTTTGGAAATATGGCTTTTAACAATAAATATATATTAGTTATTTTTCTTAGCTTTATGACGAAAAAAACCTAATAAAAGCAACTTAAACAAGGAAAAACCGGTTTGAGGTGATCTCAGCATTTGAGGGTACAGTCTACCATGACGGGCAAGGAGCAAGATCAGAGTTTGAGCTTCAGGCAGCCTATCCCACTGTAATCATGAAGCCGAGAAAGACAGATGCTCAACCCTTTGTCCTTTGCATTCAGTTCTGAACCTCATCTGTGTCACTCAACTTCAGGATGGATGTCTTAGTTGGGGTTTAATTGCTGTGAAGACACACCATGACCATGGCAACTCTAATAAAGGAAAATATTTAATTGGGGCTGGCTTAAAGTACAGAGGCTTAGTCCGTTATCATGATGGCGGGAAGGATGGTGGCCTGCAGGCTGACATGATACTGCAAAGGTAGCTGAGAGTTCTACATCTGGATCCTCAGGCAGCAGGAAGAGCAAGGGAGCCACACTCAGCCTGGCTTGAGCATCGGAGACCCCAAAAGCCAGACACAGTGATACACTTTTTTCAACAAGGCCACATGTCCCAATAGTGGCAGTCATTTTCTTTTGCAAACCATCACAATGTGTCTTCCCAGCTCAATGAAGCTGATCTGGAAAATTCCTCACAAAGACAGTAAAAGGTTTGTCTCCTGGGAGGGGTCAACACCCCTGTCAAGTAGACAATCAAAATTAAGCCTCACAGAGGACTGAGGCTGAGCAGAGAATAAAAGTCTTGGCTACAACACAGAGATCAAACAGGATCCCTGGTTGTGCTGACCCGGAAGAAGTAAGTCTCTCATTATTTAGATTCCATATGACAGAATCAGCTTTCCCCAAGACCACCTGTTAACATGCTGATGCTGCAGAAGGAGGGGCAGGGGGAGGGACAGTACTTTGCATGGCTGAGTTCCCTCCAGCTGATGAAGAGCTGGTGACAGCTGACTTAACAATAAACTCTCAGCCCAGAACCCCCACAGTCCAATTATTTCAGCTACATTCAAGCCTATTGGCATTGCACATTCAGAAGAAAAACAGCCAGGCTGCATTAATGAGGGTTTCCGTGAGTCGGAAAAATAAAGGCAAGCCACAGCGAAGTGTAATGACAAGGGGCGCCACAAAATGAAAACTGCCTTAAAGAGCAGGATTATTTCCTAATGTGGCCAGGAAAGATGGGAAGAACCTCTCAAACGGACTCACAGGATTTGTTATAACCCAGTGGTCAGCCAGTTCTTCACTTACACAAGGCTCAGTTTTCTCATCTGCACAATGGGCATAGTCATCCATATCCTTTCATACTGCAGAATTCTGAGAAAGTTTATGAGATGAATACAGTAAACAAATGATGGCCTACACCATCTCTCTTAGTTGCGATCACCATTGCTGTGATGAAATACCGTGAGCAAAAGCATCCTGGGCAGGAAAGGTTTTATGTACCTTGTGCTTCCACACCCATAGTCTATCACTGAAGGAAGTCAGGGCAGGAACTCAAACAGGACAGGCATCTGGAGGCAGGAGCTGATGCAGAAGCCATGGAGGGATGCTGCTGACTGTCTTGCTCCTCATGGTTTGTTCACAGTGCTATGCTTTCTTCTTATAGAACCAGGACTGCCAACCCAGATATGACTCTACTCACAATAGGATCAAATCAAACAAACACTAATTTTAAAAAATGCCCCACAGATTTGCCTACAATAAATCTTATAGAGGCATTTTCTCAATTGGTGTTCCCTCTTCTCAAATGATTCTAGTCTGAATCAAGTTAACATAAAATTAGCCAGCACACATGACCCTTGTCAGTTTGACATACAACACTTTAAGACATAACCATTTTTTTTCTTGATTCATCACCAAGATCTCAAATATCACTGAAAAAGCATATTGCAAACTTGAAAGTCCAACAGTTTTGACCAATTCAAACAGTTTGAAAGTTCAGTCTCTGAAAAAAAAAAGAAAAGAAAAGAAAAGAAAAAAAGAAAAGAAAAGAAAAGAAAAAAATCTAAAGTCTCTTTTAAAAATCCAGTCTCTCAACTGTGGGCTCTTATAAAAACAAAAAATATATTAAATACTTTCTTCCTTCAAGATGGAAGCACCAGGGCACAGAAACAATGTGAATAAATCAAAACCACACTCAAACAATGTAAATAACTCAATGTCCTCCCCATCCCAGGGGCTCTGCCAGGGCCTTGGTCACTCTGCCAGCTCTGCCCTCCACAACAGTCACAGCTCGTCTTCTACACTTTGACCAGCTCCACTCCACGGCTGCTGCTATGTGTTCATCATGGTACTGCCATCTCCAAAAAGCTTGGGTCCTTAGCTGCAACTGGGCTGCACTTTCACCAGTAGCCTTTCCTGGGCTCTCCTCACTTTTCTCTACAATCCATCGGTCCCTGGGGCTTCCTTTGCTACTGAGGCTGCATCTTGACCAATGGCTACTCCTGACCTCTCACAGTTCTAAGCCCCAACTGCTTTCCATGACCCCTCCATACCTTCAAAACCAGGACCATCTGGGGGCCTCTTACAAATGATCAAGCTTGACTACCAACACAAGGTACAACCTTGGCTACTTCTGAACAAAGCTTCTATGTGTTGATTTTAGGGGTATTTTCCAGAAAATTTCACCTCAATGATATTGGTCTCTTATAATTCACAGGTAACTCTTTAGAGCCAGCTCATCAGCATCCAGTGTCCCAGAAAAACAAAGGTTTTACTTTAGTGATTCTGTTCTCTCAATAATCAAAGTTGATTCTTCAGCTTTGGCTAACCAAACACTACAGGTTCTTCACACAAATGGCCTGGTAGAGCCTTTGCTTTCCTTGGAAATGTCATAAGCCAGGTCTCTATCATGTGCATTGCTCTCTCGGTGTTCTTATCTTCTAATTTCCAACAGAACAACCCACTGAGCTCTCAACACTTAATGGTCCTTTAGCCCAAACTTCCACAGTCCTTCAAGAATCCTCCCCAAATCATGGTCAAATCTGTCATAGTATTACCCCACTACGATAGTACTAACTTGACTTAGTTAGGGTTTCTATTGCTCTCATGAAACACCATGACCAAAACCAAACTGGGGAGGAAAGGGTTTGTTCAGCTTATACTTCCACGGGACTGTTCATCACTAAAGGAGGTCAGGACAAGAACTCAAGCAGGGTAGGAACCTAGAGGCATCAACTGATGCAGAGGCCACAGAGGAGTGCTGCTTGCCAGCTTGCTCCCCACATGGCTTATTCAATCTCCATCCTTATAGAACCCAGGACCATCAGCCCAGGGATGGTTCCACCTACATCAATCACTGATTAAGAAGATGCTCTACAGGCTTGCCTTTAGTCCAATCTTATAGAAGCAATTTCTCAATTTAGACTCACTCCTCCGTGATGACTCTAGCCTGTATCGAGTTAACATGAAATTAGCCAGCAAAAAGCTTTCACACTTTTCTTCAGTCTTGCAATCACCTTTCACTGGAGGATAGTTTGATCTCCCCCATGCAGAAACGATGCTTTGAGCATGGAGCCTTCTATTTGGAGTGAAACATAAATGGATTTGCTAGCACCAAGGCATAGTTGGGGAAAGGCTGACACACAGCAATGAAATGTCATATGCTAATAGGAGCTCCCTGAGGGACAGTGTATTGAAAACAGATTTCAAAGGAAAGGGCCTATTCTGCACAATTAGCAAAGACTGATCAATTTCTAAATATTATCTTCTCCCAAAGTAAATATCAGAATCTCAATCATGTATTTTTCCCAAATTCCTGGAGCATTCAAATTAGACAAATCAATCCAGGGAGTTCTGATTGACTGCCAACATTATGTTGGGCACTGTGTTGGGAGCTAAAAATACCATATGTTATGATCCTGAGCTCAGAGACAAACAGGGATTGAGAAAATAAAGCATTCACAGTGCGTGAGAGACACTAATGCCGACATCTGAGCACAGTGCTGAGGACGCAAAGAGGACAGCCATTCTGAATACTTGTGCATAATTTCCAATACCCCCAGTACCACACTGGGGAAAGTACAATAGGAATGGCCTGGATATATTTTACTTTGTTGCCTGAAACCATGGGCAGTTGCTTTCCTCATCCTTCTCTTCACCCAGAAATGCCTTTCCCAACATGGAGTGCAGTGTCCTGATCCCTGCCCTATTCCATGCCTTTCCCAAGAGGGAGTACAATGTCCTGATCCCTGCCCCATTCCATGCCTTTCCCAAGGGGGAGTACAATGTCCTGATCCCTGCCCCATTCCATGGATGTGCTTAGCACCCATAGCTTTTCCCATCCCATCAAGAAGAGGTGTCCTAGACAGATTCCTATTTTTGTAATGATGATCATGATCAAAAGCAACTTGCAGAGGAAAGGTTCATTTCACTTTATATGTTCCTGTCAGTCCATCAGGAAGGACAGGCAAGAAAGGAACTTGAGGCAGGAACCTACCTGGGGGCAGGAACTGATGCAGAGGCTATGAAGGAATGTTTCTTACTAGTTTGTTACTCAGCCTACTTTGTTATACAACCCAGGAGCACCTTTGCAGGGATGGCACCGCCCACAGTGGGCAGGGACTTTCCATATCAATCATTAATTGAGAAAATGCCCCTATAAACTTTCCCTACAGGTCAACGTGATGGAGAAATTTTTCTCAGTTGAAGTTCTTCTTCCCAGATGACTTTAACTTATGTCAAGTTGCCAAAACAAACAAACAAAATATAACATAATAGAACAAAACAAACAAACAAACAAACGAAAAACTAACTGGGAAAAATATAGCCTATTTCTTGGGTCTATTCTGAGACTGACTTCAACTTTCCCTGGATCATCTGTTTTAGCTCAGGAAATCCTCGAGGAAAGACTCTAAGACAGGGGATTTTGATATGGTTGCAGAGGCCCTGAAACTTAGAAATACCTTTGCCAGCTGGCTCCTCTAAAAATCATAGACACTCTACCCCAAAGCCCAGCTCTGTGCAACTCTGTGGTAGCTCAAACAGCAAGCCCTTCTCAGGGGTAACTGCAGGCTCAGAGTCACAGAGACGACAAGGCTGCAGCTCCAGTGTGGTAGAGCTGGGGGTTATATAAATGCATATATAAATAAAAGTAAAAATGTATATAATTAATGTACTCATTATAATGAAATCATTCCCATGATCAAGTTAGTAAGCATGGTTGTCACTTCTGTGTGTACATGGTAGGAGTATCATTTAAGATATAGATTGGTAAGTTTTAAAGGCATGACATGGCATCCTATCCATGATCACTACACCATAACTGACACCCCCACACACACACACAGAAATGTACCCATCCCATAAATGAGAGTTTGTGTTTAGCCACATCTCCCTTTTCCCACCCATTCATACTTCAGCCCTTAGACACCAGGAATTCTGACATTTGGTTACACTGTGTTTGTAAGATTGTACTGTTAGCCTTTCTCTGCTTGCCTTATTTTGCTTGGCTGAAGATTATTACCAAGTCTCAAATACACAAACAATCTCCTGAAGCAAATGCAAGGCAGACTTCTCTGGGCCTTCTCCTAGACTAGGCCCAGGCTCAGCAAAGCCTAAGCTACCCTACCCTCGGTACCAGCCCGCGCATCCTTCATGTCTAATCCACCTTTCCCTCCTCCATTCTGATGTTTAAATTCTATGAACCTTGTTAAATCTGTCCACTGAGAACAAACATACCTTTTACATCTCTGTTAATAATTTTCCATTTCTAATAATCTCAAAGTCTACTTGCAATTTTAACAAGTTCCAGAACAATTTACTTTACTATAGGCATCTACATGTCTGTGTCTATATAGCCATGCACATTTACATGTATGCACATAGCCACATATCAAAATACACAAAAACAATATGCTAGTCCAACCCAGCACACAAGTGTCATTCCAACCTCCTGTCTCTTGCCTAACTTCATTCTCTAGCAGAGAGAAACCTTCCTCCCATGGTTTACAGTTCAAGAGTACTATCCCAGTTTACATTTCTGTTGCTTTAACGAAACACTGACTAAAAGCAACTTGGGAGAGGAACAGGCTTGCTTTGACTTACAGGTTAGACCTCATCATCTAGGCCAGTGTTTCTTACTTAATCTGTAGATCTCAACCCCTTTGGGGGTTCTATATCACATATCCTTCATATCAGATATTTACATTAAAGTTCATAACAGTAGCAAAATCACAATTATTTTTTTCTTTGTTTTTATTTTATAATTGTACATACAGAAAAAGTTAAAGAATATAGAAAATAAATAAAAAAACAAGAAATGAACAACTGCAACAAAGTCATAAGATACAAAACAAAAAGTTAATTGTATCTCTACATAGTTGATCAAATAAAGAGTGAGATGAACTTTATATTTTTTATTTTTTTGCTTTTTAAATTTTTTATTAGATATTTTCTTCATTTACATTTTAAATACTATCCTGAAAGTCCCCTATACCCCCATGAAGTAGCAACCAAACAACTTTATGGCTGGGGGTTACCACAACATGGGGTACTGTTACATGGGGTATATTAGGAAGGCTGAGAATCACTGATCTCAGGAACTTGAGGCAGAGACCATAGGGGACCACTGCTTACTCGCTTGCTTCCAGAATCATATTTATCTATCTTCTACCTTTTCTATGAAGTCCAGGCCACCTTCTTAGGGAAGTGCACTGGCTGGTTTTGTGTATCAACTTGACACAGCTGGAGAGAAAGAAGCCTCAGCTGAGGAAATGTCTCCATGAAATCCAGCTGCAAGGTATATCCTCAATTAGTGAAAACTGGAGGAGCACTCAGCCCATTGTGGGTGGTGTCATTCCTGGTCTGGTGGTCTTGAGTTCTATTAAAAAAAAAAAAAAACAGCAGGCTGACTGAGCCAGGGGAAGCAACCGAGTAAGCCCTATCACTCCTTGGCCTGCATCAGCTCCTGCCTCCAGGTTCCTGCCCTGTTTGAGTTCCTGTCCTAACTTCCTTTGGTGATGAATAGCAATGTGGAAGTAGAAGCTGAATATATCTTTCCTCCCAACTTGCTTCTGTGGTCATGGTGTTTCATACAGCAACAGAAACCCTCATTAAGACGGGAATATACCAAGCACAGTAAGCTGGGTCCTCCTACATCAATTGATAATCAAGAACGTCTTCCCATAGACATGCCCACAGGCCAGTCTGATTGAAGCAATACTTCAGCTGAGATTCTCTCTCAAGTTCTATATCAAGTTAATAACCAAGATTAGCCATCTCAGGTGCTTATTTGCTTAACCCTAGTATACACATTCCTGTGAGAGCTAAAACTACCCCTCAGAGTCACACTGAGAAGGGATTCCTGTCCCATCTTTTCTAAAATCCAGCAGGCGTTCCTACATCCACGCCTGCCTGGCTCATGATATCATGTCAGACACTAATACAATTAGAATCCTTCCTGTCCATCAGCATTCAAGCCCCAGGACCCTCTAACCTGCTTTCTTGGGATCAGAATCAGATCCTCCCATTCTCCAGGAACAGCATTCCACAGCACTCTCTTCCTCCAGCTATAAGTGAGGACCTTCACCTGTGCTGGGTGGGAAAATGCCAGTACACAGCCTCGAAGATCTGCACTGATCTGCAACAGAGATTCGGGAGATAGATGGTAGTATGCTGTCCTTCAACACCACTGCTGTGTCCTCATCGTATCTGTAACCATGGTGCTCAGGGAATCTGTACAAAAGCCTGTCAGCAACTGCAGGGGCATCTTCTTGTCTCATCAACCTGCACTTAGAGCTCCATCAGTTTATTAGGCCTTCTATCTGAACCCCTCCCATCCACAACTGTCTGCCTACATGAGCATAGTTTCATGACTCTCCCACCAATGGGATCTGCCTCTCCATGGATTTTCCCCTGGTTCCTATTCCTGCAGCATTTAAGGCCTTCAGAGACAGTGATGGATTTGAACCTGTCCAGCTTTGTTTCATCATGAGGTTCCGTTCCTTCCAGATCTCTGCATTCTTGGTGGGGCTCAGTTTGGCATATTTTTACAGCTAATGTTTATTTTAGATCTTGAAGCTTAATTTGAATGGGCAAAAAACTCAACTGACATGTCTTGCTGAAATTCACATAAATCCTAAAACTTAAAAAAAAAAAACTCTTAAAAGTCAAATTCTACAACTAACACCATAAAACGTCTTAACCACTGTATATGGATTGTTATAAAATTTAAAGGGACTGTCATGTAAATCCAATACATCCAGAGCATAGGTTCCTGCAGTACTTGTAATGAGGATAATTTGAATGGAAATAGAAAGAAAAATCCCCTTCTGGAGGCACAAGAACTGTTGTGATGTGGAAATGGGAAGATATTCTATTTTTATTATACTTATTTTCCCCCACTTTAATACTGGACGTGGTTTTATTTTAGTTAATTGTACAGAAGAGAGTCTGAATGAGTTCGAGCAAGGGAGAAAATTGTCTCCTCACTAACTTGTTACTGACTACAGGGTGGAACGTGAAATGATGGGACCTAACTAATGACCCGCTCTGCACTGGAGCAGCAGAAGTGTCCCGGGCAGTCCCCCAGACCCACTCTCCAGGGACAGAAGTGCTCTGCCATGGCATTAGGGAGTGAGCTGGGGCATCACTGGCCCCTCTTCCCATTGCTGAAGACCAGCAGCAGCCTTGGTCCCAAGCCAAGCACAACCTCCTGTTCCATTGCAGATCAGACTAAGGGTGATTCAGCTCAACAGACACCAAATGACCAGGCTCTGACCTCTTCAGACTTGCTGTTGCATTCCAACAAGACAGCTATTTCCTCATTTCAGAGACAAGCTTCCTCCAGGTAACTTATTCTGGTTTGGGTTGGAAATATCTCTCAGAGGAGTGAGTCAGATCTGGGTGTGAATGAGGTCCCTTAAGAATCGGTTGTTTGAAACTATTCTTAGCATTCTCAGATGACTCTCACTCCTGCATCCTTCCACACAGGTGTGTACTCTGCCTGTGCTTGGTCCTCTTTCTATTTCTCAGCCTGCTGTGACACAGCAAAGGGGGCTCCTGCTGGATTCTGTGCTGTTTAAGTTGAATAAGCCTTATTTCTGGAGGAGAGAAGGAGTGGGAGAAGAAAGGGGAGGGAGAATAAAGAGGAAAGGAAGGCAGGGCAGAAGGGACAGTTGGAGAGGAGAAGACAGAAAAGCAGAAGGAAAGCAAGGATATGAGAGAGGGACAGGGGACAGAAGAGAAGAGAAGGGATGGAAGGGGTGGATAAGGCACTGGAGGACAAGAGAACTTTGAAGGAAAATAGGAAAGTGAAGGGGAAGGGAGAGAGGAAGGAAACAGAGGATAGGAAAATGGAGGAGAGAGAAGGAGAGGAGAGGGCAGGAGAGGGGAGGGGAGGGGAGGGGAGAGGAGGGGAGGCAGACATGAATAGGAGGGGAGAGAGAGATGGAAGCATGGTGAGAGAGGAAAGACAGGGAAAGAAGACAGAAAGCGGGGAGAGAAGAGAGGAGAGACTCCCAAAGACCAGAGGTCAAAGACTAAAGGCATGTTCACTCACCAGTGGTGTTAAGGCAGGAGAGAGAGATTTAGAAAATGAGTCCTAATTTGATGGTAGATTACTGAGAGTATACTGAGGGTGTACCTTTGTAGGGAAAGTGAGAGTTGCTTCGATAGATAGATAGATAGATAGATAGATAGATAGGTGATAGATAGATAGATAGGTGATAGATAGATAGATAGATAATGTGTATGTGCTTCCAGCTACCATGAAGTGAGCAGATTTTCCCTGCCACACCCTTCCACCATAACTTTCTGCTTTACTAAAGGCCCAGAAGCAATGATTCCAGCCAACAACCGACTGAAATCCTGCGCCAGAATAAACCTGTCCTCCTTCTAAATTGTTTCCCTCGGGTATTTTGTGACAGTGTCAGGTGGCTAATACACACAGCTCATTTTCTCCATTCCTCACCCTGCTTAGATCTAGCAGTCCCAGGGAACCTCAGCCCCACCGTGCTTAGATACTGTCCTGTTCACTAAGGCTTAGCTGGACAGGCAATTTCACCTTCAATGAAGCCACTGCCTGGATCAGTTGCAGGTAAGTATGCAACACACTGGTAAATGTGAGGCAGGAAAAATATACCAGTAAGCCTAGGTGACAGAGGAGAGAATCAAACCCTAGAGCTGGATCCAGACTGAGAAACCATGTGGGCAGAATCTCCAGTGGGGGATTCATCCAGGGACAGAGGCTTTGCAGGTAAATCAAGGAAGTACCGTGCACCACAGCTCCTCAAGTTGCCATCAGCCTGCCAAGAGCCAATCTCACCTGCTAACAAGCTGAACCACCTACAGAGCCCTTGCTGCTCCTCCTGCCGGCCTCGCCTTGCTTGAGCTCCCCTATATAAACTACCTCTCTCTCCTTCATCCTTGTTTTCCTTGGACCTTCCTGCTTGGATCCCTTATATCTCCAGGAGCCGGGATTCTCTATGGCCCAACCAGTGCTCAGTGGCTTCCCATCCCAATGCTCTGAGCCTACATGTGGCCCCAGTATGCTCTGACAAGAAAAGGAGAGGTTTGTTGGAATGCAGGGGATACAACCTTCTTCCTAGGATGTCAGCTCTACAGACTTATTCTGCTAAAAAGGAAAAGTCACAGCTATTTTTCTTTTCTCTCAAGGAGAATCAAATTGCCAGTCAGTCACAGGGGTGGGGAGCAGCCAGGAGAGTCTGACAGATCCATGAGTACTTTGGGGGCTGATGTCAGGCAACAGAGACCAGTGTACCTGCTGC
Organism: Mus minutoides; assembly: GCA_902729485.2. Lineage (NCBI taxonomy): Eukaryota > Metazoa > Chordata > Mammalia > Rodentia > Muridae > Mus > Mus minutoides. The sequence goes on from LR749523.1 coordinate 3,376,983, forward strand.
CTCCATCAATGGGTCTACAAGCCAGTCATGCACCCCTGCCTTCAGCAGCTGAGCCAAAGAAACATGGTGGGCAGGGGCTTGTAAACAAGTTGACAACAACACTGGGCAGCCCAGAAAGAACCTAGGAAACTGACAGAGGGAGATACACACACACACACACACACACACACACACACACACACACACACACACACACTCACTCACTCACTCAGAGAGAGAGAGGGAGAGATCATAGTTTTGTCTATGTGTGAACATATGTGTACCTGTGTCCCTCATGCTCTCTATGAGGGTGTCTGCTCTTGGCAGTCCCAGGCAGCTTATTTCAGTCAGAACCTTAGGGACCCTGACTCAGGAGCCTTAAAACACGAGTTTTAGCCCATCTTCAGTTCTAACTGGATGTGTGACTTCAGGCAAATTCTCCTGTCTGAGTCTAGGTAGTGTCACCTGTGAATTAGCCAGAAATCTAGCTTTCTTCTGTCACTCAGGCTCTCTATGGCTTAGATGCATTTCAGCTCAGGAACCTTATCCTGGAACTATTTTAAGTAACCACAAAACCAGAGCCTAACTTCTCCTAACTCCACTTGCTGTTATATGTGCTTTGAAACCTCACTTCCTCTAACCAGACAGTATCTGCTAGAGGTCCATAGTTTGTCATTCAATACCCAAGGACCTTCAAAATTCAGGTTCTCCCCCATTTTAAAAGGAAATGGCCTGGAAAGGCAGCGTAGTCAGTTTAAATGTCTTTGGTCCCCTGAACCCACATAATGAAGCCACTTGTGGGAGTATGCATTTGTGATCCCAGTACTGGAATAGGGAGACAAGAGGATCCCAGGGTTTCACTAGGCTCCAAACCAGGCTGACCATCCCTTAAAAACCAAGGTGCATCACATACTGAGGTTGGATTTTCTCCTCTGCACACATGTACACACATGCACGCATACAAACATGCATACACATATACATACAAAACAATAAAAAATAAAACTAGAACATTGCTCATATAACATATATCATGCAACATCCATCAAGGCCTCAGGGACTGATGGACATGTGACAGACAAGACAGCCTTTCTTTGGGGTTTCTACTTTTGACCTCTTGACTTGGGAGAGTTGATAACCCTGGTCTCAGTCCTCCAGGGGTCCTATTATAACCTCAACATTGTAAAGATAGATGAGGACAGGATGAGGGATAAGGGAAACATATACAGAGTGGTTTGAATGAGAATGGCCCTCATAGGTTAATACAGTTAAATCTTAGGAAGTGGCCCTAAAAGATTAGGCCTTGTGGGAGGAAGTCTGTCACTGGGCATGTGCTTCAAAATGTCAAAACCCAAGACAGACCCAGGGACTCTTTCTTCCTGCTGCCTGAGGATCTGGATGTAGAATTCTCAGCTACCATATCTGCCAGCATCCTGCCATGCTCCTCACCATGATAACCATGGACTAAACCTTTAAAACTATAAGCCTCAGTTAAACACTTTCTTTTATAAGCATCGTCATGATCATGGTTTCTCTTTGCAGTGACTAAGACCATAAAAACATCTATACAGACACAGTAACCTTAGCCAAACTATATTCATGGAACCTCCAAGGGGAAGGGTACATAGACCTTGTGAACACACTGACTCTCACAGACATAAAACAGGGGAAAAGGCCATGAGTGACAGCTGTTCCCAGGGTCACAGGATTCCTAGTGGACATGTGTAGTTATAAAAAAAAACCTCTACCCACCTACTAGCTGTGATCCTGGGATGAGAGATGGAACCTTGGAAGGGCCCCAGTGCTTCTTTTATATGAAGTTGCTTCTCAGAATGGTTGTACATAATAAAAATACAAAATAAACACCTAGAAGGAAGACTTTGCTGACATTGCATGCTGTATGCGACTGCCCTGTGAAGTAAAGGGTGCTCCCCCTCCCAGACCTCCATATGTGCTGCCATCTAAGCACCTCCGTCTGTATCGTCACCTATCTGTTGTTAGCATCATCAGTGTCGTTGTGCGATAAGTCTTCATCAGTGACCAACGGATGGCAGACACCAACTAAAGGGTAACCCACGTAGTAACCCAGATAGCTGGAGATGGTCATTTGTCCATCTTTCAAGAAGTAGTCTTTCTAATTTGAGTGACAACCACAGCAAGAAAACATCCTTGTTCCTTGCTTATGAAGCCCTCTCTCCTGCAGTGCTCCTGTAAGGTCTCAGTCACTTGTGACAGTGACTGTGGACTTGCTCCATATCCATTTTTGACCAGGTGTTTGGGGTTTGGAGCTGGGTAGATCATGTGTTCCTTGTTCTTGCCCGTGGTGCTCAGTACAGACGTTGATACATAAAGCATTCCCATTAATTAAGTGATCCTACTCCAAAACATTGGGAGGAAAGCAGACATGACTCTCCATAAAGTGCTGGAAACAGCAGGCAATGAACACAGGCTGTGCAGTGCCTCTCTGTTCAGTGAGGCAATGATGGCAAAGACCACACCCATGTTGCTTCATGAATGGTAATTATATAATACTTCCTTAATAAAACTAGTAATAACTGGTCTATACAAGGTAATACTGGGAAAACACCAGATATCCCCAGAGCACCCAGGATTCAGGAAACAGTTAATTATATCTATTACTTAATTCTGAACTTATAAATACTCTTCTTGTAATTCTTCTCAAACATGTCCTAGCGTAGAGATGGCGTCATATAGCTGTCATCTCCTACATTCTCTTTTATACCCATCCTTCTTCCTCTCTACAAAAGAAAGTCATGCCTGAATCCCCATCTCAAATCTTCCCAGTTTGCCTCGTCTCTAGAGCACATGACCAGCTTCCCAATCATGAGTGTTCACAGGCAGGTCTCTGAGTCCTGGAATTTAAAAGCCTTCTCCCTTCTATCTTTCTGAGATGTAGGTTCCAATCAAAATTGTGTTTTATATTTAATATGTATATTCATTCAGAGTATGTGTATTTTTCTAATGAATTGCATATTAAAATAATTGTAGTAGTAATCCAATACAGGAAAAACAATGATAACATTGAAAGAGCCTTAATAGACAGGGGAAATTGGTTTCTGTGTTTCAAGTTATGTGCATATTTTGATACAAGAATGTATGACAGGGAAGTTAAAAAAAGATATTTAAATATAAAATATATTATGCTCATTTAAATTCTGAAAGGGAAATTTAAACTCAGTGGAAAAATATTAATGTAAATTTGCAACTATTTAAAAATAGTCCATTGGTGGGGCTAGAAGTATGCTTCAATGATACAACACTAGCCTAGCCTACACAGAGTCCTGGTTTTAGTCCCTAGCACCTCTATTTCTTCATCGTCATCATCATCATCACCGTCGCCCTCGATTCACAGACAGTTGTACTTTATATATTGTCATTTTGATAGTGATAGTGAATATAACATTACTAGAGTTATATACATTAAACTAGGTGTGAGTCATTTGTAACTCCATGTAACTAACTGTAAAGCAGAAAGGACATTTGTGTGTCATTAATCATCATGATTACATTTGTCTACCAATTTGAAATTATTTTCAGGGTATGTTGTGCTTCTTTTTTTCTGGGGTTGTACTTAATAAACAAATGATCTGAGCTAGCACAGCTAATCTAAAGGCAATACCCATGAGGTAGAAAGTCAAAGAAATTAACATGAAGAACAAGATAGGACAGACATCGGGGCCCAGCACTCGCTATCTCTAAGCCACTGTGTGGCCCTGAATAAGTATCCTTCCTCCTGGAACCTCAGTGTTGTGTTTCTGTTTTTCATGAAAAGACAGATGTGGATGGGGGGCTTTGTAGGACTCTTTAATCGTAAAAGATGTCACCACCAAATGTCCTAGAAAGCAACCCCACCTTAAACATGACAATATAAGTTAAACCTTCCCAAGATCAAACCTTCACACTCAATTCTCCAAAGAGAGAAACAAAATTAAACTCGTGTCCTTTTTCCTGAAGATCCTGGGTCCTCTTCAGAATCTGGTGATCAAGAAAGACCTGAAGGTACATTTGGTGGCCTCATAAGCATCCAAGGCTACACATTCACCAAAGACCCATCAGAGAATGAGGGAATAGAAAGAGGAACTTAGGCCCAGGAAACAATGCACAAGGCAGCTTCTTTCAATGGCCAGCTGTAGTCAGATATCTGAAGTATCATGGTGAAGTAGGGAATGAGGTCTGCAAACCAGAATATGTCAGTATTTCACTGCAGAAGCCACTGATTTTATATGATGCACTCACTGTCTCATGCAGACACTCTGAGAACTATCCCATACTATCAGTTGATTTTCTGCATGCAATAGTTTGTGCTCATTTCTTAGTCATGCTATCTCACCATGCTAAAGCAACAACACCAGAATTTGTTATCCAACAAAAAGACATCATTAAAAAACAAAAACAAAAAATGAAAGAGTTGCATGCAACTTCAAATTATAGAATATATATATATATATATATATCCCTCCACACCATTGAGCAAGCAGTAGCTGACATTTAATGAGATAACCCATAGTTGGGACATGTTCAGCTGATGACTTTCTACCAGGGCCCCATGACAGTTCATTGTTCATAAGGGACATCCAGCTTGTACTGCTCCAGGTGCTTGTACAGGTTGGAAAGATGGCACAGTCTCTGAGGACAAATGGTGGGGGTAGAGAGAGTGGTCAAAGAGACAATATCTAACTTTAAGTGTATTGGTTATTACTTTCACAATTGTTCTGGCATGTCTGCCTTTCTGCTTCTACAAAGTGTTAACCTTCTTTCTAAACTCCACCCCACAGTTACCTGGCAACAGCCTGGTAGGCCTGAACCACTATAAAAGGGGCTGCTTGCCCCCTTGTCTCTCTTTTGTTCTCTTGCTCCTTTCTTGCTCTCTTGGGCTCTTGCTCTCTTGCTCTTCCTTTCCCCCTCCCCATCCCTTCACCCCTCTCTCCATGTGCTCATGGCCAGCCTCTATTTGTTCTCTCTCTCTCTCTCTCTCTCTCTCTCTCTCTCTCTCTCTCTCTCTCTGCCTTTCTCTGCCTCTACTACTCTCTTAGCTCCCCTCACCATGCCCTGAATATTAAACTCTATTCTATATTATACAGGGGCGTGGCCTCAGGGGAAGGGATGCCTTGGCATGGACTTGCTGAGACATCCCCTCCCCCCACACCTCACCACACATCCATAAAACATATTCTTTCTCTCCTCATCTTTTTATAAACACATCAGAAAGTGTAGCAAATGACCTTGAACTGTTGCTGACTGTTCCTGCAGACCTATATACCCCAGGCCAGGGAACACGGGGAAAGGCTTTGAAGCCCAGCATCTGCTTTGAGTAGCAAGCATGTCCCTTCTGTTTCTCTCTGAAGCTTGCTCTTACTATTTGTAAATTCTTCTCCCCCAGGACCTGGCTAAAACACCACCTTCAGTGTCTACTCTTAAGATCCTCCCACCCTCCTAGTCACCTTAGAACTCTAGGCCTCTGGCCCGTATACTCTTGTAGAGCAAAGAAGCAAGGTATGCAAGCCTGCCCAATATACTGCTGTGGGGCTGGGGGGGGGGGTGAGGAGGGGACTTGGTGGGGGGTGAGGAGGGGACTTCAAGCAAAGAAGCTGGTTCTGGAAGCTTCTGGGTGACCTGAAACAAACACTAACTTGTCTGATCCTTGGTGTTTTCAAGCTATGAAATTCAAGAGATGATATGAATTCTTACCTCAGAGCTCCTGGGGGAAATCAAAGATGAGAACAGATTTAAGTGAGAAGGGAGATTAGTAAAACAGGGCCATACTTCCCTAGTGCCCAGTAATCAAAACTATTATAACATCAAATGCTAAGTTAAAGTCTCAAAAGGTTAAGAAATCAACTCCATAATTAATGACAGGTTAATGGGCTCCATTATCCTGTAACAATTGAAAATAAAATCTCAGTGTTCCCATTTACCCAGAAAACAAAGATAATGAAAAGTATTTAAATAATTTCCTCTAAGAGAGACTTGTCCAGAACTCAGGGCAAGAGGATGAAACTGTGCCCTGTGCCCTTTGGAACGAGACATGAGACTTCCTTCCTTGACATAAAAACTGAGACTTTTTCAGGTGCACAAAGTCACAAAAGTGGACCTGTGTGTGCACTCTCGTGCACACACACACACACACACACACACACACACACACACACACACTCCCTCATGCCACATTTTAACACTCACTGTTGAACTCCTGGGTTGAGTGTGTCAACTGAGTGACACCTTGAAATAGAGAAAAGAGCCCAGGTTTGGGGCTTCCTTAGTAAAGTTAGGATTTTAGGCAAACTACTTTCTCTGATGCTCCTAACTAACTTCCAAAGCCGCCATGAAGAATACATTAACTCGTCTATGTAAAATGCCAAATCTGATGCTGAAGACATGTTGAGTACCCGTGAGCTTACTGGTGATTCCACTTAAGCTCCTCCCTCAGCCTCTGCCAGGTGCTTCAGGTGTGGGCTGTATATAAAAGGACTGCCCCACCACTCCCACTCCCTCTCCCTCTCCCTCTCCCTCTCCCTCTCCCTCTCCCTCTCTCTCTCCCTCTCTCCCTCTCCCTCTCTCCTTCTCTCCCTCTCTCCCTCCCCCTCCCCCTCTCCCTCTTTCTCCTCTCCTCTCTTCTTTTCTCTTCTCTCTTCTCTCTCTGTGTGTCTCTCTGTGTGTCTCTCTGTTCCCATGTGTTCTTGTGCTCTGTGTTCCTTGAAGCCTCTCTCTCCCCTTTTCTGTCCTTCTCTGTCTGCCCAGCTTCTCTGCCCTCATGGCTCTGCTCCTGTCTGCCTGTCTCCCTGTCTACATGTCCACTCATCTGCCTCTACCCCTTCTCCAGGTTTTCACTCCCCTCCCTTCCCCCCAAACAAACCCCCTTAAACCAGATCTGTTGCATGGTTTAATTTCTCAGAGGGACATCTCAACATGGACCCACCAGGTACCACCTCACCTCATTATATTTCATAACAGTAATCCTTAATGTGCTTTTAGAATGGGAGGCAGTATTTGTTAACGATCAAATGTTTCAACATTTGCTATTGTGTGATGGTAAAAATGAAGGCCATTCAGATGATATCCTCAAGCTCACGTGAGTCACAGAAGTTGGGACAGGAATCCATGTTGTACTCTGGTCCTGTACCTAACAGAAAAGACATTTCAATAAACCTATGGCACCCAAGACTCTAATCAGAGGGCTCTTGCACAGCCCTTCAGGTCCCTTATCAGCAGTTCCTCTGTTGATGGTGACATTCCAGAGGGAAACAATATGGAAGCATTTGCTAACCACATTCCCTTTTATCACAGTGCTGAAAGCTCAGCTTGCAATTCTATATTAATAGTTTCACAGGAGAAGGTAACAAATCTTAGCAAAGAGAGGAAGACTATAACCTTATTGAACCTGCAAAAATATACAAGGGGTCAGGATGGAAAGTCAGGGAAAGAAGGGCAGGGACCCGCCATAGAGCAAGATAGGGGATATCAGGACCCCTAGGATTAATAGTCAGCCTAGACTCTAGGAAGCACACTCCTCCAGACTTGAAGGGACAATTTCCCCAACAAGGAGCTACCTCACAGAATCCAAGTGGGCTATTCTGATCTGGGCAACATTCCATCATCCAACACCGACAAGACATCTTTCTAGAATTCACTGTGCAACAAAGATATGTACCTGGCCCCTGTGGCTGGGATACTCTAGTGTATCTCTAAGATGGCACTTTACACTCTCACCTTCTGCTCTCTTGGTATAGAGCAGTGGTTCTCAACCTCCCTAATGCTGTGATGCTTTAATACAGTTCCTCATTTTGTGGTGACCCCTAGCCATAAAATTATTTTGTTGCTACTTTATAATGTTGCTACTATCATGATTCATAATGTAAATATCTAATATACAGGACATCTGATATAGATCATTGACCCTTCCCAATGGGCCATTATCTACAGGTTAAGAACCACAGGACTAGAAAGTTGTCCAAACCATCAAGCTTGAAGGTTATCTCCTCTCAGATAATCATCTATTAGCCTATGTTATCACTGGGCAGAAAATGGACTTGTTCAAGCTGCACAGAGCCATGAGGTGCCTGGGATGCCAATGGAGCTATTTGTACTAGAGGTTGGATATCTGAAAACCACATCTCAGTATCTAACCCAGCATGATCCTTTTATATGCAATTATCCCCAGTTTGGCATGAAGTCCAAATAAGTGTTTAGAAATGCTGGGTCCTCCAGATGAAAGCTATAATTAATGTATCTATGGTTTTTCTTCTAAAGGGCACACAATCAAAAAGAGGAGCCAGCATATTAGAGCAATTAGTGGAAATGATAGACTGTTGGGGACAATGGTTTTGCATTTTGGCTGTCAGGATTTGGACATTATCAGGTCAAACTCTGTTGTGGCTGAAGCCCAAACTGATTACCATTCAGGGCTTATGAAGGGGATAACACATCCAGACTGAACATTGCAAATAAGAAAATATAAAAGACAAGGTCTTGCCAGAGTGACCTTAAATTCTGAGTCCTACGTATGCTGAAGAGCAGAGGGGAAAATCTAAAGTGTCCCATTCAAACAGGGCTGTCTGGGAAAGGAACTTAGGTGAAGAAAGCTTCAGGAAGACTGGAGATGGAGATGGAGCAGAAGTCCATGCATAACTCTGTACTTAGCACTGAACTCTGAGCCATGAGTGAGGCTTTTACCAGACACACCTTCCCACAAAGCAATGGAAGATGTCTGGTTTTATTTTGAACTCCTCTATCTGTCAAACATAGTATCAGTTCTTGACTTATTCTCTCACCCTTCTCCTGGAAGACAGTCAAACTCAGAGCAAGTCCTTATATTCTCATTCATCAGCCCAGGGCCTCACAGAACAATGTTTATGATGCTGTATGAGATTAGGAACTGGTTTCTCATACCTATTGGCTCGTGGGACCATCTTTTCTTTGGATTTTTAGAAATACAGAAGCATCTTTCCTTCTATACATCATTTCATCGCAGAAGATTCCCTTGGCCCCTGTAACCTACCCTGTGATCCAACACACCTACCTTCCTTCAAGGGCTCTCCATGAATGCTCTAAGTTGCTCAAGGATGAAAAATGTGCATGTGTGTGTTTGTGTGTGTTCACCTTTAATAACAACACACAACTAATAACACACAACTAATAACACACAACTAATAACACACAACTAATAACACACAAGTAATGACTCATTGGGAGAAGGAGAATTAGTTTTTCCCAGGGATGAGCTACTCTATGGTCTGTCCAGTGAGTGGCCAGCCATGAAACCATTTACACAGAAACAACAAAAACAATCTCAGTTTGGTGTGTGTGTGTGTGTGTGTACAAATTTGTGCACACACACTCATACATACAACAAAAAATAATTAAAAAAAGCAAGAGGCTCTTAACTTGAGAGGGTCGGGGAGACATGTTAGGGATTGAAACGTTTGATGTCAGCCCTGGAGCTGAATTTCTTCTCTCCACAATTTACATGTTCAAGTCCAAACACTAGCATACCACAGAATGTGAATGTGTTATAAGATAGGGCCTCTAAGGAGTAAAGATAGTTAAATAAGGTCTTAAAAGTGGGGTCCTCTGATATAGCTATGTGAGGCTATGCCAGTGCCTGGCAAATACAGAAGTGGATGCTCACAGTCATCTATTGGATGGAACACAGGGCCCCCAATGGAGGAGCTAGAGAAAGTTCCCAAGGAGCTGAAGGGGTCTGCAACCCTATAGGTGGAACAACCATATGAACTAACCAGTACCTTCAGAGCTCATGTCTCTAGCTGCATATGTAGCAGAAGATGGCCTAACTGGCCTTCATTGGGAGGAGAGGCCCTTGTTCTTGCAAAGTTTATATGCCCCAATACAGGGGAATGCCAGGGCCAGGAAGCAGGAGTGGGTGGGTTGGGGAGCAGGGCAGAGGGAAGGTATAAGGAACTTTTGGGATAACATTTGAATTGTAAATGAAGAAAATATCTAATAAAAAATTGTTTTAAAAAAAAGTGGGGTCCTAATTCAATATGACTGACAGCCTTGTAAAATAAAGAGGCACCAGACAGCGAGAGAAAAGGGCCAAGTGGAGAGAAAGGAAAGAAGAAGAAGGGACTACAGGAGAAATACCTAACCTCGGACTCCAGCTTCCCGAACTGTGACAAAATATATTTCTGTTAGTCATGTACACAGTCCATGGTATTTTGTTATGGCAGCTCTAACAAACCAATATGTAAGTTGTGACATGGAAAATCCCCTCTTCTCTGTCTGATCTCCTCTAAGCAGCTGAATGGGAGGCAGAGACACAGAAGAAAAACGGAAGCAGAATGTTATGTGTGTCCATTAGGCTCGCTTGCTCGGTAGTGTTGTGTAAGTCTGCTGTCTCCTTATTGATTTTCTGTCTGGATGTTCTATCCATTATTGAAAGTGGGGTATTGAAGTCGCCAACAAACTAAGCCCAAAGTTAGCAGAAGGAAGGAAATAATAAAGATTAGAGCAGAAATAATTGAGGTTGAAAATAGAAAGACAATAGGAAAAAAATCGATGAAACTAAGAGTTGGTTTTCTGGAAAGATAAATTTGACAAGCCCCTCAGCTAGATTAACTAAGAACAAAAGGGAAAAGATTCAAATAAATAAAACCAGAAGTAAAAGAAGAAAACTTCCATGGTTTGCCACAGGGAAAATGGAATCATAAAACTATTATGAGCAATTTTATATCAACAAATTGCATAACCCAGAAGAAATGGATAAATTCCTAGTATTATGTAACCTACCCATACTGAATCATGGAGAGAAACCTGGGACATGATAATAATAAAAACAAATTTGAATAGGTAATCAAAGGCTACCCAACAAATTCAGGGCCAAGTGGGTATCTCTGGTGAAGTCTACCAGCACTTGAGGACGATTTACCATCAATCCTTTGTAAACCTTGCTAAGCAACTGGAAATGGAAAGAATATCTCCAAATGCCGATGGCATCAAAGGCAAAGACTACCAAAGAACACGGGGCATCTCTCCAAGGAACATAGATGCCAAATTCCTCCACTAAATTCTGTAAACTGAATTTCGGCAGCGCATTAAAATAACCATACACAGAAGCCAAGAGTGAGTTACTTCTGGGATGCAAGGAAAGCTCATTGGAAACAATACAGGAGGGCAATACAACACATTAAACAGATAAAGGGTAAAGGTCACGCAGCCATCTAAGTAACTACAGAGAAGTGCTCAGAAGCTAGGTTTAAAAGCTAGGTTTAAAAGATACCTGCAGCAGCATAATAAAGACCATACAAAGTATGTTAATTACTTAAGTATGACCACTTCACATTGTATGCCTTAAATAATATAATTGTTTTATCTGAATTATTAAAAGTGAAGAAAAGTCAAGCATCCCAGAGTTAATATCTTATCAGTGAAAACACAAAGCCCTTTCCCATAACAGCAGAGTCCAGTCGAGGATGCATTCTCTCTCTCTCTCTCTCTCTCTCTCTCTCTCTCTCTCTCTCTCTCTCTCTCTGTGTGTGTGTGTGTGTGTGTGTGTGTGTGTGTGTGTGTATGTATGTGTACTCAGGTGAAGGAGGGCAGAGACCAATTTTAAGTGTCTTCCTTCAGCACACTCCACTTAGTTTTTGAGAGGTCTCTCACTGAACCTGGAACTCCCTGATTCAACACAACAGCAAGCCCTGGGGGTGAATACTCCTGGCTCTACCTCAAAGGCCTGAATTGAAGCAAACACTCACTTAGACATCTCCCTCACTCCTAAAAAACTTTAATAAACAAAAATAAAACAACAAAGAGGACACATTCTTGAGACCCAATTTGAAATCAGTGAAAAACAATACATACATAAAGGAATTAGAAGGCCAACATGAGAGAGAGAGAGAGAGAGAGAGAGAGAGAGAGAGAGAGAGAGGATAATTAATCTCTAAATCTAAGAAGCATATTAATAATATCTAAAATGACTTAAAGTTTTATGGTGTTCTTCCCTTTACAAACTATGAAGCCAGGACCAGTTCTTTAAAATCATTGAACTTTGCTTTCTGCTTTGTCTCATATTTGGAAAATCTACTTATCCATCTACTCTTAACCTAAACAGCTGTGAAGAGCAGGAACATCGCATGCTGTCCCACTGTGGGAAGAAATACAGTTCAGGATCCTGGAGGAATAGTAGGAGTGCTGAGTCCATTCTGCTGTCCTTCTTGACCATCAAGGACTAATGTTGCAAAGTAATCCTTCAGAACATACAAACTTTTAAATCCAATAGAAATTGTCCAAATCATATAGCCCCAAGTCTTATTGATGTCTGCCCTTTATGCACACACACACACACACACACACACACACACACACACACACACACACAAAACACATCCTGGTTGATAATGCAAGAGCAGTTAGCAAGAAGCAAAACTACAAAACCTGTAAAGCAAGGTTAGTCCATACAGGAACTTTCCCAGATCCTGGAGCTGTTGACTAGGTGTTTGATAGATTAGGCCTTTGTTCCCATTTTGGCAGGTATTAGGGTAGATGTACTAGGTTCTAATGTCAGAATGGTCCTCTGGGGGTCTGTCATACTAGTTCATGGCCATTTGGATATGCTGTGTTCATATAACAGTAGTAGTTAGCAGATATCTGGACAGTGGATTTATTATCAACTGACTTGTTCTTCTAAATGACAGTCTAAATTGTCCTGGCAGACCCACTGGGGACCAAACTTGATAAAGAATGTCTTTTTCTGACATTTGAAAATCCCAGATACAATCTCCTTATCCACCTGAAGAGACAATGTGAGGACACACTTCTTCAGCCTTTTCCTATCTGATTTGTCAAAGCTCTTGGGTGCCACGCTCGGGGGCTCCCTGAAATAGCTTCTGATTACTGTGCCCAGCGGGGAAGCTGCTTTGGAAACTGTCACTGTCACATTGCCCAAACAAGAGAATCCTTCAGAAACTACAAAAGCTCATGCTCATCTCAGAGTGATTCACTTCTGGACTAGCCCTTTCAAGGGAGGGCCTGCTGCTCGCAGAACCCTGGGCTCTACAGCCAGGCTCATCACTGGAACTGTGTGTGGCTCTCATTGTGGTTTCCCTAAGACTTGGGAATTGGGGCAGAATCTGTGAATCTCACCGACTAGTCAAACTAGTTTTCATATTTTAAGAGAACGAAAGCCCTGGGATATTTGTCAGTTCCATAGTTCTCTAACATCTTCAGTTAGGTAGAGAAAGAAACTTTTTAAGGATAGTTTTCATCTAGGATGGAGGTTGCACAAAGTATTGCTGTGGTGCAGGGAAGCAGGCCAGTGTTTGGCTTTGTTTGTGAATATCTGTGGGAAAAGAAAGAAAAGTATTAGAATACAGCATCCAGGAGTCACATGAAGACATGCAGTTCTGTAGACTTTAACCTAGGCTACCTAAGAGTCCTTTAAGGGGCTCAGTGACACAAAGTTCTCCTTAGGCATATAAAGAGTGGTCAAGATTAACCCTTCATCTACACATCACAATGCAGAAACTGTCTCTTTTATCATCATGCTTAGAAGAGGAGCCCAGATACTGCCTGATATGCGTTTTCCAATGGATGTCTCTTCATTATTTCTGGAAATGTCTCCATTCTATGGAACACAAAGGGCAAGCCAGATTAGCTATTTAGTGTTTCCCTACTCCATCCCCAAACCAGCATAGCTGTTAACTCAGATATCCGCTATCGAAACCCCTAACCTAGCCTTAAGGATGCTCACAGCCCTTTATGTGTCACAGAGTCTATCAAGCCTGACCTGCTTTGTATACAAAATGAACTCAAATCCATCACAGTCAAGCTGCAGGACCCCAAAGCTGCCGTCTATGCTGCTAAAATTTGAAGTGATTCGTGATGAAGTCGGTTATTCGGAAGTGGTTAACCCTGCATCAGACCACATATCAGCAGTGGCTCACCAGCAAGCGTAGAAGATTCCAGGGCTCCCTGGGGCCTCTGAGGTTCTTTGCTCCTTAGTCTTTAGTCTGGCCAAATGTCAATCAATTTTCCTACCTTATGACTAACTGCTCTCCTCCTGATTCCCTGCCATGGAAAATCCCATCCCCTCTCACATGAGGTAGAACTTGCATTGTTGGAATATTTGCAATACATGCACTTGGTCACATTATTTCAATACTTAACAGACCAAAATATGAAGCTAATATTCCTGGCATGAACAAAGGGAATGGTCCTCCCTGGCCCTGTTCTGTTGCAGCAGCTTTTTATACTACCTTGGCACACTTCACAAAAGCCACATCTCCAAGATCAAGTTTTTCACCTTCCAGGTGGAAAAAGATGAAAGGATCACAAAAACAGGCAAGCCAACAGTAGGTCACCAGCAAAGCAGGCATGGCAGGCAGCATCTTCCAGAGATTTGCAACATAACCCCATCTTATGTACTGTTTCACGGCGTCTAATCAAGAATGCATTCACTCTCCATAACCTGGAAGACAGGGCTGAGAACAGCAGAGATGTAATGACCAAGGATGCAGTGAAAACATTTTCAAGAAGAGAGTGTATTGATTAAATCATTGTCCTTGAGTTTGTGGAGAAAATGAACATAAAAACTCAGATGGACTTCCACGAAAACTAACATCCACAAAAACTGACAATGGATAGCACTGTAGAAGGACTAGTACTCTTAAAATGACTTGTTTTATGGCACAGCAGATAGTTCCTTATTGCCTTCCAAAAGTTTTAATTTAGCAAAGTGTGAGAGTACCTGCTATGGCTTTTGGCGGTATTTTTTACATCACCTTTAATCTTCCTTATTCACAAGTTCTAAAGCTATTCACCTCTTCATCTCCAATGACAGTAATAAGGTTAAGCTTGTTTTGTTTGCTGAATGGCTATCTGTATTCATTCTTCAGGTAATTTCCTGTTCACGTTTTTAGGACCTCATTGTACATTAGAGTGTTAGGGGTGTTTGGTGGTGGGGGGGAAGGTTGTTTGTTTATTTGTTTTGTTGTTTTTTATTGGTTGATGCAAACATCTACGTACACGTAGCACAGTTGCATGCATTAATCTTTTACAATAGTATTGTATCTATTGATCTATTTTATCATTTGGCATTTAACTTTCCCACATTTTAGTAACACTAAGACAGTTTTTAAACTTAGCTAATCAAATCCATTTCATGCTCTGTGATTTCGCCAATAGATAAGGCACTTGTCTTTAAACAATTAGGCAAACATTTGTCCATTTCAACCCTGGTATGATGTTTGCAGTTTTGTGAGCTGATAATTACATAAATATTTAAAGAGTCTTGACACAATGTGTTGAGGGAAATAATCATCCATCCCCTGATGAGGAGACACAGAGAACACAAATCATGATATAATGTTGCTCATCTGAGAACGATCTTTCTTCCTATCTGAGGATAATTTATGGACTTGGCAGACATTTTAAATTAAAAAACAATTATCAGCATCGATGACAAGCAGATGAATATACAGAAAGTAATGCTGTACATTTTCTTGTATCTTATCTTTAAGAAATATACAGTCTCAGATGCTGGAAAAGTATCTGTGCCTACCTGTTAGCTATGTCCTTTCCCTCGGTCTCTGCAAGTAACCACAACCCTAAATTGTATCTTTATCATTTGCATGCATTTCTGTTCTCATTTCTTGTTTAAACAGGTCCTATTATACCTCTTTATGTTGCATACACACAGAGACTAGACATCAAACATTGTCATCCTCTGTGATATACTTTTGCTTTGTGTGTGGGAAGGGGTTATTTACATGTCATGTGGGGGGGTTATATGTATGTGGGGCTTTGTGTGCATATGGCATGGGAGGTGATGTGTATGTGGTGTGTGTATGGGGGGGTCTGTTTTTACACTCAGAAGCTTGAGAAATACATTGGTCGTTCTGCCTATCACTCTCCATCTTGCCATTGAGAAAGAGCTCTAATTGAATCTGGACGGTAGGTTGGCAACACACCAACTACAGCTATCCTCCTGTCTCTGTTCCCAGTGCTGTTTGGGGAAAGTCCTCCACTGCAAGGCAGATTAGACCAGTATATCCTTTCTCTCCTGAGTGATACATACCATAATATAACCATTGTCAAGTATATTGTAATATGTCATCTTTTTAACAGGTATTCACAGTTGGAGCCCTTTAGGGTTTTGTTTGTTTGCTTAATTTTATTCACAGTGCTTTGTGCCGGCCTTCAAAATAATTTGCAAGGGTTATCAAAATTTCAACAGTATATTTTTAATATGAGGCATGATAATTTTGTAGTTTATTAAAAGCATTTTTAAAGTTCTGGAGAAATGTTTCAGGAGCTGGAGAGATGGCTCAGTAGTGGAGAGTGCTTACTGCTCTTGCAGAGGACCTGAGTCTGAGGCTCACGACTGCCTGCAACTTCAGTTCCAAGGAATCCAACACCTACAAGTACATGCATATACATGATGCACATGAAACCACAAAGGTGCATACACATACACATAAACAGAAAAAGAGAGAGAGAGAGAGAAAGAAAGAAAGAAAGAAAGAAAGAAAGAAAGAAAGAAAGAAAGAAAGAAAGAAGAAAAAAGAACTTTAAAAATCCTTTGTGAATAATGGGAACACTAACATCAATATTAAAAATACATTATAAACTTGTAGTAATAGACATAAGTGGTTAAGGAATAGAGAGAGCAACAGGACTTTTCAAAGAGCTCAAAATTAAATCCAAGTACATTTGAAGGCACATGCAAGATTAAAGGAGATATTTTAAACCAATGATAAAAGCTGATCCGATCAATACTGCCTTGAAGACTGGCCAGCCATTTGGTAAAAGGAAGCAGGGATTCCTACTGCATTCTATATATGAATGGTTTCAAATAAAAAAATCAAGTAACATAAGTTACTAACTATAGACATGATGAAATCTTCCATGGGTAATAAGTGTTCAATGGATCTCACACTGAGAGAGACACAGTTTGTGTTTTTTATCAATCAGAATGGTGTGCATTTAACTGATACAAATGATACCAATGCCCAGTGGTGGCTGAGGGCATATCAAAAGATTGGAGCTAAGACGAAAGGATGGACCATCCAGAGATTACCCCACCCGGGAATCCATCCCATAATCAGCCACCAAACCCAGACACTATTGCATATGCCAGCAAGATTTTGATGAAAGGACCCTGATATAACTATCTCGAGTGAGGCTATGACAGTGCCTGGCTAACACAAACGGGGATGCTCACACTCATCTATAGGATGGAACACAGAGCCTCCAATGGAGGAGCTAGAGAAATTACCCAAGGAGTTGAAGGGGTCTACAACCCTTTAGGTGGAACTACAATATGAACTAAACAGTACCCCCAGAGCTCATGTCTCTAAATGCATATGCAGCAGAAGATGGCCTAGTCGGCCATCACTGGGAAGAGAGGCCCCTTGGTCTTACAAACTTTATATGCCCCAGGTCAGGGGAATGCCAGGGCCAGGAAGTGGGAGTGGGTAGGTAGGGGAGCAGGGTGGGGGGAGGGTATGGGGAACTTCAGGATAGCATTTGAAATGTAAATAAAGAAAATATCTAATTAAAAAAAAAGCTGACAGTGGTCTGATAGTATCTAACTTCATTAAAATCCAATTATTCTTTAAGTCATTAATTCTTCTTCAAGGGTTTAACTATATTGATAAACTGGTACATGTGCAGTAAAATTTATCTACAACAAACTCATCATGCCATTATTTGTAATAGCAAAAGTCATATCTGCAGTTACAATGGTTCACATCTCTAATCCCAACATTTACCTTCTGAGAGAGGATTCCTATGATGATAAAGCTCAGATTTCCCTAACTGGTGGGAACTATGCAAGCCAAGTCCCCTTTCTCTGATACCATTTGGGCTTATTTGGAGGATAGTGGACTTTAGAGATTAAAGGGAGAATGGTTTCATCTTTTTTTCCTACAATTAGACTTGGATGGGAATTTAGCACAGACTCTACCCCATGAGAAAGGCAGGACTTGATGAGAAAAGACTGACACATGACATCAGACACCTACATTTAATCCCAGTGACCCCAGAGACTAATGCCCGGGACTCAGGAAAGCAGTCTTCCCGTTTGTAGCCACCTCCCTACCAAAAGCAATACTTGCTATTGACCAAGTTCACAGCCAAGTTCCAAAAACCATCCTTCAAAATTGCCCTTCTCACACAACAGAACATAGCTTGCCATCCATCAGTGCTGTAAACCAAGGCAACAGTTATGCCTTGGATAACAGCTGGATGTCTGGATTCCCTTCCTGTGACACACACACACACACACACACACACACACACACACACACACACAAGTTTTCCTAATAAAATGGCCAGTCACAGTGGCTCACACCTTTCCCAACACTTTACTTTCTGCCTCATTAAAGAGCAGAATGAGCCAGCACAGCACAGAGCTGTCAATAGTCATGTCTGAATTCACTTTATCAGGATCCAGGCAAGCAAGAATGAACTAAGTGATTGTGTTTATTGTATGCAACCAAATTATTAACAGCACCAAGTAATTTTCCTTTCCTCCCAATGAAGTACTTGATCTTGAACACATGTTAAGGTTTACTCTGCTAGGACCCTCTTGTGCCTCCACACCTGGATTCATCAGTTTGATTTATCAATAAGGTTTACTGGGTGTGAATCTGTACCAGTCATTTGTTGGGAGCATAAAGAGAAAAAGACTCTACCCTTTCCATCAGAGATGGTAATCCAGTGTGGAATGCAGACAGGAACCAAGTGTCCTCAGCCTACTTTGCTCCATGGTGTAGTGGGAGGAGGTGGAGGTAGTCCTGTGTTAGCGAAGCATGAGTCATTTGAGGATGGAGGGCAAAAGGACCCATTGAGGCTTTATAAAGGTCTCTGACTGATGGTTTAGAAGTTGCTCTCATTTTTTCAATATATATCAGAGGACAGAAGACATTTTTGGCATACAGCCAGACATGTACAGACCCAAGTATAGAGCTGGAATTGTTGGCAATGGTCAGAGAAGACTCAGTCAGGAGGCAGTCAGGGTTCCTTAACACAGAATGAATTTTACACTGCAGGCAATCAGGAGCCTTGAAAGGCTTTTCCAGCAGGGCATTAACAGGGTCAAGGGTATATTCTCCCTGTGATGGTTGGCACTAGAATTGGCCTGGAAAGAGTGTTGTAGTGTCACCATTACACACAACGGGTGAATATCAATAAACCCAGGATAGCACATGTCACTTCGGAGCATCTTCATCTACTGCTCAAAATAAATAGCACTTTGTCCCACGTCTGTTCATCCTCCCAAGAAATTCAAAGAAACTTGGAGACTTTGTCCCTTTAATCTTTTCCAGCATTGCTCACAGATAGAGTGAGGAAAATAACACTTCCACTGGGTGCTCACAAAGACTTTCAAGCCTGGTGTGTGTGAATTACAATGAAGCAGGGCTTTGATCTCTTCTCTGTCCCTTTCACCCACTCTCTGGCAAGAGTATGAATGTCCCTGGACCTCCTGAGCTGGCAGAGCTTGTAGACCTGAGGTAAGGACTGTCAGATGCAACATTCCCAAACAATGAGCCTTTTATTATAAAAAAGAAAACCTAGAGTATATATATATATATATATATATATATATATATATATATATATATATATATATAATTAAAATGAACATTAAAAATATAGAAGTGAAGACTTTTAACTAGTGAATGCGTGTTCCTCTGGCCTTCTTGACCACATAAGAAAGCCAGCATCAAAGGGAATATATAATTTGGGATTCCAGTCTGTTCGCCGCACATGAGGAGTGCCGTAGTACAATGCACTGTGATTTTTGGTGATAACTGGTGTCCGAATGTTCGCTGCTGCTGATTGAACAGCTACTCTCCTGTCAGTTTGTGAATTGCCTTGCACACAAGGAGAGTGCAAGGGCATTTTAAATTATGGGTGAGATGACCTCAGAATCTCCTCTAAATCCTGGATTAGCTGACTGTAAAACTCTGCTAAATGACAAACTACCAGATTAATCACAGAGCTTTAGTTCATGCCATCTTCGGTTCTTCTGAGGAGAGGAGAGGAGAATTTAGAACTAGATTGGCCTAAAGTAAGAACCCTCCTTCAGCCATTAACTAGTGGACTGGCTTTCATAAGACCTTTAACTACTTTATGACTCAGTTTTTTTTCCTCAGCAAAATTAAATCCCCCCATATATGTTTGAGAGTTTAAAGAGAAAGAGCTGCAACTGTGCAGTAAGCCCTCCAATTACTCATGATCTTCAACATCCCTGTCATTTCCAGGCCCCTAAGCAATGGAGCAGAAACCATCACTCATTTCTGGGGCAGCTGGTGCTATCTGTCAGGATCACCTTCATGCACACACATTCCCCAGGATACAAGATGCCCACAAAGAATCTGAATTTCTTACCCTCTCCACTGCTGACACCTCTGAAGTCTCCAAGACTAAACCATATATTCAGTATCTGAAGGTCTACAGTAACTGTCAGAGTTCACGTCTACATATCGATGGTTAATATCGATAGTCACCTTGATGGCATTGGAAAGCAGCCAGGAGAAACCCCTCAGGGCATGTCTGTAAGAGAGGTGGGAAGGCAGACCTGCTGTAAATGTGGATGGTACTATGCCACAGGCCAGATTCCAAGACCATGTGACAAAGAAAGGCAGAAGAGTACCAACCTTCACTGGCCTCTGCTTCTCGACTGCAGATATGAGACCAATTGCCTATACACCTGCTGCAGTACTATATCTACCACAGTGAACTGTCCCCTCAAATCATGAGACTCAATAAACTCTTCTTTCCTTCATCTTTTCGACCAGTGATGTTTTTATCTCAGTAACAAGAAAACTGACAGATATGCCATATTGTCTGGACTCTTCCACACAGTTGTCCCTGTCTCCTGTCTTCCCTGGCCTTCTACTGCCCTGTCATTGTCCTCCAGGTGGTACTTCTTGGCCAGCACTGCAGTTTTCTTGCAAGCCTTAATCATAAAGGGCCATGAGCTCTAGAGAACACTGTTGTCTCTTAGTCCCTACTTTCAAGTGTAAGACAGAGTAAATAACCAAGACATAGAGAAGGCATTAGAATGTATTCAGCATGATTCTTTATAACTGTTATATTGGCAAAGTTCTTTTTTTAATGTTTCATTTTGGTACAGAATTTAAAACAAAACAACAACCCAGATCTCCTCCTAAGAATTCCTATGTAATGAGAAGGCTGAGGAAAGGAAAGCCACTCCCACCCTATGAGCCAATCCCTCTGACCAAGAAGCTAATCCCATCATACATCTAGCACCCTGGTCAAGACCTAGACAAGAAAGAGGGGCTGTCTCTTTCAGCATAGAGGACTAGCCAGGATCTTGGTATGAAAATTTGTCCTCTAGAGTTCTCTTCTAGAACTCCAAATCATTAAGGTTCTGGATCACTCAATTCTATCCCCTTAAGCAAGGAAGGGCTCATACGTAGCTAGGGTAACTTGTTATGTTTGAGCTGATAAGAATAAGGCATCAAGCCGGGCGTGGTGGCGCACGCCTTTAATCCCAGCACTCAGGGAGGCAGAGGCAGGCGGATTTCTGAGTTCGAGGCCAGCCTGGTCTACAAAGTGAGTTCCAGGACAGCCAGGGCTACACAGAGAAACCCTGTCTTGAAAAACAAAACAAACAAAAAAAGAATAAGGCATCAATCTACAGAGCCTCATGTTCGGAGCCATAGCTGCCCCTAAACACTCTGGTGTGCTAGTTTAACATTCCGTCTCTCTCCAGAAACACTGTCCACATTTGATCAACACTTAAAATGCTCCAGAATTTAGAAAAAGTAGGAAGGTTGTTATAGTTAATTATTGCTGAAAACACAAATCACTCTAAAAGTGAGTGGGTTTTAAAACAATGGAGCCTTTTTTTTCTCCACAGCATAAGAACTTTGGCAAGTATCAGCTGAATTAGCCTTCTGCTCCATATACTGTAACATCAACTAAAACATCAGAGTGGACTTTAGTTTGGAACATGTGTGTTGAAGTTTGTCTTTTACTGTCTGTTGTAATACTAAGTGGAATCCCCAAGACCTGGAGTCTGAACTTAGCCTCTGGGACCCATGGTAATTCTGATTGGTGAATTAAGATGCCCGAAGCCAGTAGCTGGGCAGAAGAGAAATAAGTAGAGTTGAGATTTTGTGGGCTTGGGTCAGAGAGAGCACCATGAGGAAGGGAAGGAGAGAATCTGCCATAGGACAGAAGAACAAGAGAGAAAGATGGAGGGCGAGGGGAGGGGAAGAGGTGGAGGGGGAGAGGGAGATAGGGAAAGAGAGAGAGAGAGAGAGAGAGAGAGAGAGAGAGAGAGAGAGAGAGAGAGAGAGAGAGAGAAAACTCTGCCATGGGCTAGGGACCAAAAGAAAATGGCCCAGAGGGCTGCTTGGTAGGAGTTGAGAGCAGTCCAGATGGAACATAGTAAATAGTGAGTGATGGCTTGGGGTTATCCGTGGGAAGGTAGATTCTAACAGCAGGGAGGGTAGATAGGCTGCCCAGCTATTATGATGCATACAGCGTATTTAAAAATTAAAGGCTGTGTATGTCTTTCATCCGGGAACATAAATGGTATAAGGCAGATAGAAATCCCACACTTGGATTTTTTAATATTAATTACCACACAGACATGTCTAGAATACCAGATGGCTTTACTCTAGTGTCTTCCACATTGATGGAGTAGCTAGAAGGTTGGGCTCAGATAGATTGTTATTGAAGAGTGGTCATTCAGCATGACAGACTTCTACACATGTGATAGCTTAGAGATCTCAGAGATCTGTAAGACTCAGAAAATACAAGCTCACAATGTCTTAGGGTCTTTAAGAATATCACCCAACACTTTTTCATTGGTTATAAAGTCCACCTGGATTCAGATGGTGGAAGCAAATTTTAATTCTTGGCTGGAGGACTGCCAAAGACCCCATCATCATACATTATCTTCTATATAAAGAACCGATCAGGAGAAAGTGTCTGTTTCATTCCTCCCCCAAATCATTTATGTTTCTTGGTGGTCTTCTTATATCTCTACCCATAGATTCTAGATCAACCAGTTATCTCTAAGCCAAGAAAAGCAAAGAGTACCTTCTTTGTGAACCCAAATAATCCAAATGTGGAATGGCCTATGTCATATAACATAACATCAATTGCATATATTTTTACAATTGCATTAACCTATCTGAATAATGGGACTCTTTACTCTTCATTCTAGCTCTTCTCCAGTTAATTCTTTGAGCTTTAAAGGAATATTCTAAAAAGATATTTTTCCAAAATGAGGTGTTCATTAATAGGTCTGCTTAGGTTGTTTGTGCAAAATATTGTATTTTCAGTAATTCTTTCTTCTCTTTAAATGGGTAGATGATGGATGGGTGAGGGATGGATAACTCCTCTAGGATATGATTATCTACATATTGGTTATGATTTTAGAAGAACAGTCTGGTGAGCCTAGACAAGGGCTCTAACTCAACACAATTAGCAGCACACATACAGACTTTCCTGGTGCTTTGGATTCCAAAAGCATAGCATGCAAATATCATTCTGTAGATAACTAGGCACAATAAAGCTACCATAAGAGAGTGCTGCAGTATGGACCTGGGGGCTCTACACTTTCCCTACTTCTTATTTTGCATAGTTATAGCAGATGCCTATCTATCTTGAATTTGTAGCCAAAGCCATCCTCCTCTGCCCATAGATGACTACCATTGACCCCCTAAGTCATTGGTGTGACTCTGACAAGATTTGAATGAGACTTTAACTGCCATCTGGAAAGGTTGCATATGTCACAGGTATTATAGGCACAACACTACGTGGAGCCAGGCATATCTGAGTTGATTCATATTTCTCCCACCTCCTAGACATGTAAAACCTCAGAAAGGTCACTAATCTTTTAGTGTCCATTTCTTAGTGCCCAGTAAGTAAGGGTAATGATAGCAATAAAGCAGGAAGACTATAAGAACTTGATAAAGCAGGACAATTGAATACAGAATGTTCTTCCAAAGTGTTTTCATTAAAAAATACCAGCAATTCATATGATGACTATGGAGGTAGTGCTTTGATAGTGGTGGCCTTGGTGATAGTAGTAGTGATAATGGGGTAGTAGGGTGTTGAGGTAGGGACTGTGATGGGTAGTGATGTAATGGCAATGGTGTTGGTACTAGTGATGGGAATGGTGATGTTGGTGGTAGCACTGGTGCTATTGGTGATGATGATGGTGGTAGGGCTAGGGATATCACCTGATCAGTTTACCTGCCTATGACCCTAAATCCTGTCATATTATGATCAGGTCATGTCTACAGCTCTGTATAGCATAGTTCTAACTGCCTCAGTACCATTTACTTTCACAATGCTCCATGTTCTGGCATTGAACCTCCCTGTCATTCATCCAGTAGTTTCTTAATATAAAAACATTGGTTGAGTCACTATCGTATAGTATGCTCATGTCAGAACCTGAGAGTATAGCAGCAAGAAGAAAGTCTTTACCATAGTGAATCTTACAGCTCCCTTCATGTTCAGATGATTCATTTCTCTGAGCCCTGCTTTGCTGGTGTCATCTCCAACACCTTCCTCACCTCAGCTCTCAGTACTTCTCCTGAGGTCCATTCTCCTTCTGCACCATTGTTCCTCTTCTACAGTTCCTCTGGAAAATAGCTCGCCAGTTCAAAGCCAGACCTCCCACAAACTATAACAACCACCATTGATTGGGAACCTGCCATGCAATTCATGCATTCTTTCATTTATTCTTACTAGGCAGTGCAGGACTGAAGTCAGTGTCTCCATTTAGAATAGAGGGAGCTAAGGTACAATAGTTAGCTAAAGTCAACTGGTGAGTAGTATAGACAGGGTTCAGACATGGGTACTAAAAGTATTAAAGTATTAAAGGTGTGAGAGAAGACATGAACAGAGACAGACAGAAAGTTAATGAATAACTTTCCCTCCTTTCAGGATGAGTGGTAAGCCTCCTTCACAGCATTTGCACTGCCTACATCTCCCCATAGTGTACATGTCCGTTAACTAATAGGAGTTGTGCTTCCTAGAGAATGAAGAAGACATGTGGAATAGAGATGAGGTGAGATTATGGAGATCCTTGGTATGGAAACATCAGCCACCTGTGACATAGCTAGGAAAAGACCTCAAACTGGTCTGAAGAGAATTCTGTCTCTTGTGACTATGCTTAGCCAGTCAACTGATACTGGGCTGGACCCTTCTTCTTTTCTTCTTTAATTCCACAGTGTCTAGCCTTGTGTATAAGGGTACCCAAAGTTAATGGCTGAATAGTACACATAAGCTACCTTTTAACATTTCTAAAGCAAAAGTTAGATTCACTCTCCTTTTACCCAGGTTTTTTCTGTAGGAACAAAATGTCCTCATCTATTCCACATGGAATATGAACCTCTTCCAGCATCATTTGCAAAAGTATTCTAAAATTGAAAATTGTTGTGGGCTAAAATTGTCTGCCCTCGTCTGCATTTTTATTCAGTCTTAGAATAATACTGTGATGAGAAATGAACAGATGTTTGATGCAGGTAGAGCCTGCTTTTACCAACATAGCATACAGAATCATCAAACCATTTTCATCCATCACAACAAAATCATAGCTTTTCCAAACTCATGTGGATAGATCCAGAAGAGGGGAGAGATTTCATTAAGAAGTTTCTGGGACTGACTGAGCAGCCTGTATAAGCCATCAGTGTATTCCCTCCAAGTAGAAATCACAGAAAGAGAGCCTGAGTTTTGAGGTCAAGGGACCAGCATGCCATTCTTAGCTCTGGACATAATGAGTTCTGCACCCTACAAAGGACGGCTTAATGTCTCAGAGATGCAGTTATTACATCTGTAATAGAGACAAAGGGACCTAGGAAGATGTCTCAGTGGGTAAACTGCTCCCTCTGTAAGTCTGAGTACCTGAGTTCAGAACCCTATAACCCATGGAAAATGGCTGGGCATGGTTGTACATACTAGTGCTGTGGGACAGAGATAGGCAGATTCCTGGGTCTTGCTGGCCAGACAGTCTTGCTGAAATGGCTGAAATGGTGAGCACTGAGTTCAGAATGACCTTGCCACATCAAGTAGGTGGAGAGCAATGTAGGAAAATAATACCCAAAGTCAACCTCTGGACTCCATGTGTGCATACACAATTCAGTACACATACACACGTACACACACAGAGACAGAGGCACAGAGAGAGACAGAGACAGAGACACAGAGAGAGAGAGAGAGAGAGAGACAGACAGGCAGACATACAGACAGAGACAGAGAGACAGACAGAGAAAGGTACACATATACACATACACATGAAAAAAGAGAATTACAGACATCAATTCTGCTGATCAGTCTAATAAGAAAACATAAAATTTGTACCAAAGTGAATACTACATGGTTTTTACTTTTATGAAAATAAAAGGCTTGTTAATTAATCAATTAAGTCACTATTCAAATTGTTTCTTCTTAGCAAAACCATTGTTAGATTAACCTGGAATATCTGGAATAAACTGAGGTTTCCTTATTGGCTTTACTCTTGTGAATAAAATCCCTTAAAGACAGACTGAAAAGGAAGCTCAAGGAGAATTTCATTCGAGTTTTAGAGGAGGACATGCCTGGAAAGCTGTAAATCCTGGCAGCAGCTGGGAGGATGGAGTAAAGGGCAATGGGGGTTGGTGAGCAGCTGTGTGATGGAAGGGAGGGTGAGAAAGAGCAGAATCCCAGCAAATGACTTTTGGCCAGAATCCGAAAGAATTAGGGATAGAAAAAGAAGAAAAAAAAGGAAAGGAATGGGAAGGGAAGGGAAGGGAAGGGAAGGGAAGGGAAGGGAAGGGAAGGGAAGGGAAGGGAAGGAAAGGAAAGGAAAGGAAAGGAAAGGAAAGGAAAGGAAAGGAAAGGAAAGGAAAGGAAAGGAAAGGAAAGGAAAGGAAAGGAAAGGAAAGGATAAAGGTTCGGGACTCAGAGGGAAGACACTTTGCAGTGTTACCCCATGGAAACACAGCCAGTGTCTGTCTAAGTTAGCAAGGGGCTGCTGGACTAAATAAGTGTAGTATCACATTAAGGGAACCAGCATTCCTGGAGACTGGGCTCCAAATGATTGACAGGTACAGCTGAATTAACTCTTAAAACAGTGTTTCTCAACTCACAGTGGTGACATAGCAGACAGCCTGCATATCAGATATTTATTTTGCATTATGATTCACAACAGTATCAGAATCACAATTATAAGGTAGCAAACATATAATTTTATGTTTGGGGGTCACCACAACATGAGGAACTATATTAAGGGGTCACAGCCTTGGGAGGGTTGAGAACCACTGTCCCTAAAGGAGCCAGTAGTGTGTAATATTTTGTACAGCTTAGACTATCAGGTCAATAGGTAAAATTTAGCGTCTATTCTTTTGACCAGGAGGAACATGACTTTGCTTTCAGAGGACCTCAGCAGAGCCTAGAAACGACCTTCTGGTAATGTAAATCCTAAGGAGGGGCCTCTCTGATGTAAATTATCTGGGAAATGGCCTCTAAAGCTGCTAATCTCTGTACCATTACTACCACCTACTAAGGAGTAGTCAGGGAAGATAAATTATTTGTTCCGTGGATCAGGCTTTCTCTCTCCTCAGCCTGCCCTTCATCCTTAACTGGTCAAACCAATGATGTTTAACCACAGCATTACAGATAAGGAAGACAGAGTGACCAGCCCAGCTCACCTCTCCAGTGCACCCATGAAGGAAAATAGGAAATGTTCTTAGAGAATTCATCAGCTGCT
This sequence comes from Mus minutoides, assembly GCA_902729485.2. Taxonomy (NCBI): domain Eukaryota; kingdom Metazoa; phylum Chordata; class Mammalia; order Rodentia; family Muridae; genus Mus; species Mus minutoides. Next base: position 3,404,677 of record LR749523.1, read on the forward strand.
CAGCCTCTGAGGCAGCAAGAAATGAAACCTTGAAAATTAGATCCCTTCATTCTCGTGGGATCCAAGACAGCTCTGGATGACTGTACCCCGAGGTAGGGACTGCCCCTCCACTGCACTGATGGGAAAAGAAAAGCAAGGTTAGCTGATGGGAAATTGCCAAGCCAGGAGAGGACCAGGCAGGGTCCTCCAGTGGCATGGATAGCATTTGTTTACTTTAGCTGGACTTTCATTCGGCCCTTTATTCTATGCACAAATATTTGAGGAGTCCTTGCTACATCCAAAGCCTCTGTGGCAGGAGATCAAAATACTAACTCTGGCTAAGTCAATTGTTCTGACATCAGAGAAATGGACACATAATGAGGGACAAGTCCTTACCAGTCAGCAATTGTGTGTGAGCTCAGTGAGAGCCCAGGGAGATGAGCCCAGGTTCAGGAAAAACAATCTGACAGTGATTCATCTTAGACCTAATTGTTCAATTTTCTACATGTTTTTATTGTTTTTTGTTTGTTTGTTTGTTAGTTTGTTTTGCAAAGGTCCAAGTGTGAACACTTTAAAGTGAAGATAATGAAGACAAAGAATGATTTTGAATTTCAGTGGAAATATCAGATGCTGATGCCAAGGCAGCAGGGGCCAGGAATGGCAGGAGAGAGTTCTGAGTCATGGTCCCTTGTTATCTGTCACCCTTACCTGAAAGGGGTACTGAGCAGAGACATTTGGACACCTGGAGCCAGCTGGACTGACCAGCTCATACCTAGCCCCATACCTTAGCCCAGTTTCTGTCATGTGCCCTTAAATAGACCCAAGACTAACCATTCCACCATATCTGATGTCTTTGGGACCCCTCCTGCAACACATGAGCTCTGCCCTCTCTCTTTCTATGAATCTATAGTAGAGCTCTCTCTGAACTCTTCTGTGGTTGATGAATTTCATTCTTCAAATTTGCAAGAATCCAAAGGCCACTGACTCAGTGAAAATTCTATGTGGCTAGGCACATCAAACTCCCTAACTCCTGATTTAAAAGCCCACCCAAGAGTCAAGAAGATTGTACAACCCTAAAAGACAACCCCCAAATTTTCCTATACCAGTATATGAATGCTCTTTCCCCTTGATGAAATGTACTTAAGACTGGAGAGCATAGCTATTCCATTTGGATATCTGTAATGTCTGTAGGTGTTGTTCTCAGCACTGGATTTACCAGCTCTGCATCCTAGAAAAGGTGGCTTAATGCTTCTGAGCAGTAGTTTCAATGTCTGTAAGAAAGAAAGATACAGATTAGGTTGAATATAATGAATAAACTATGCAGCATCCTGACTCAAACACAAGAAACATTGAACAATGGCATTTTACCTTTATAATCAATCAGAGAAATGATGTAAAAGCGTTATTGGTTAACCATTTAATTAATTATTTAAATGAATTATTCCCACACAACCTAGAGTTAGCCAGAGCCCAGGGTATCAAGAATGAACTCACCACTTGCTACCATATAACAAGAGAAATAAAGACTGACTTGCTAGAGCTTAGCCCCTGGCTTGGTATATAGCCTGGTAGTGGTGGAAAAGCTAAGAAATGGGGTCTAGAGGGAGATTTTCAGGTCACTGTGGGTGTGTATAGGCTTAGATTTTTGCAAAACCTACTTTAATAAGGGTTCTCAAATGCTTTGAGATCTCCATCTAGACCACTGTCCAAAGGTAGGGGAGAAAAGACGGTAAACAGGACAATGGGATGTTGGACCTGTTTAGAAATAGGACTTTGGGGGTAATTCCAATCTCTGTTTGGGTACCAGCCGTCCAGTTTAGTAGTGTCAGGATACCAACACTCCAATTCCAAAGTGTCAGCAATGGCAGCACAATGCAGCAGAAACCACCAGGCCTCTGCCAAATCAGCACAAGTCAGCAGGAGTGACCAAGACCAGCCAGGATGCCAGTAGTTCTCGGCTGTGCCTCTGTCAACTAAGTGAATGTCAGTGAAGACTGGAGACCAACAAAGAGTTGCACAGCTAGCTATGCCAGTAACTTGTTTCTCTGTCAACTCCCACTTATACTTTCTCCAAACATCATGTATCCTTGCATAGGTCTTGGCTCAGTAAAACATTAAATGAGTCTGCCTCAGCAAATACCATGTGAATCTGTCTCATATGACACAACCAGAACTTTCTACTTCAGGTATGCTATTATTATTTACTTATTTAGAGACAAAGTTTCTCTGTGAAGCCCTGCCTGTCCTGGAACTTGTTTTGTAGACCAGGCTGGCTCTAACCCCTGAAACTCACAGAGATACATTTGCCTCTGCCTCCTGAATATTGGGATTGAGCTCCCAGGAACTAAACCACCAACCAAAGAGTACACATGGAGGAACCCATGACTCCAGTCACATGTGTAGCAGAGGATAGTCTTGTCAGACATAAGGGGAGGAGAGGCCCTTGGTCCTGTGAAGGCTCAATGCCCCAGTGTAGGGGAATGCATGGACGGGGAAGTGGGAGTGGGTAGGTGGGGGGAACACTGTCATAAAAGGGGGGGGGGTCAGGGGGAAACCAGGAAAGGGGATAACATTTGAAATGTAAATAAAGGGCTCTAATCCTGAGACTCAGGGGACATCTCCATTTTCTCTCCCTTGACTATCTAAGGCAGGACCAGCCAGGAGTGCACAGGTCACACAAGCAGCAGAGCAGCTGTGACAGGGTTCTTTCTGCCTCCATCTGCACTGCAGCCTCTGTGCACTGGTCTTGCTAGGAGAGAGCTGGCCTCACAGGAGTGCTGACACAGGCTTACAGACCACAGGAGAAACAAGCTGCAGCCAGAGACAGCAAGTACATCTCACACCAGAGATTACCCGATGGCGAAAGGTCAATGCAAGAATCTAACCAATAGAAACCAAGAAAACTTGACATCATTAGAATCCAGCAAGTCCTGGATACCCCAACACACGGGAAAAGCAAAATTCACATTTAAGATAATATCTCCTGATGCTGGTAGAGGAGTTTAAGAAGGACATAAATAACTCCCTTAAAGAAATACAGGAAAACAAAGGGAAATAGGCAGAAGCCCTTAAAGAGAAAACCCAAAGTTCCCTTAAATTACAAGAAAACAGAACCAAACAGGTGAAGGAATTGAACAAAAACATCCAGGATCTAAAAATGGAAATAGAAACAATAAATCATGAAGGGAGACAACTCTGGAAATAGAAAACCTAGGAAGGAAGGAAGTCAGGAGGCATTGATGCAAGCCTAACCAACAGAATACAAAAGATAGAAGAGAGAATCGCAGGTGCAGAAGATACCATAGAAAACATTGACACAACAAACAAAGAAAATGCAAAATGCAAAAAGATTCAACCCAAAATATCAAGGAAATACAGTACACAATGAGAAGACCAAACCTAATGATAATAGGTATAGAAGAGAATGGAGATTTCCAACTTAAAGGGCCAGTAAATATCTTCAAAAAAATTATAGAAGAAAACTTCCCTAACCTAAGGAAAGAGATGCCCATGAACATACAAGAAGCCTACAGAACTCCAAATAGATTGGACCAGAAAATAAATTCCTCCATTCACATGATAATCAAAACACAAAATGCACAAAACAAAGAAAGAATATTAAAAGCAGTAAGGGAAAAAGTCCAGTAACATATAAAGGCAGTCCTATTAGAATCACACCAGATTTCTCATCAGAGACTATGATAGCCAGAAGATCCTGGACAGATGTTATACAGACCCTAAGAGAACACAAATGTCAGCCCAGGCTCCTATACCCAGCAAAACTCTCAATTACCATAGATGGAAAAACCTAGGTATTCCATGACAAAACCAAATTTACACAATAACTTTCCAAATCCGGCCCTTCAAAGGGTAATAAAGGTAAAACTCCATCACAAGAAGGGAAACTATACCCTAGAAAAAGCAAGAAAGTAATCTTTCAACAAACCTAGAAGATAGCCACATGAACAGAATTCCAACTCTACCAACAAAATTAACAGAAAGCAACAATTACTTGTCCTTAATATCTGTTAATATCAATTGACTTAATTCCCCAATAAAGAGACAAAGACTAATTGACTAGTTATGTAAACAGAACCCAACATTTTGCTGCATACACGAAACCCACTCCAGTGACAAAGACAGACACAACCTCAGAGTAAAAGGCTGGAAAACAATTCTACAAACAAATAGTCTTGAAAAACAAGCTGGAGTAGCCATTCTAATATCAAATAAAATCGACTTTCAACCTAAAGGTATCAAAAAAAGATAAGCAAGAACACTTCATATTCATCAAAGATAAATTTTACCAAGATGAACTCTCAATTCTGAACATCTATTCTCCAAATGCAAGGGCATCAACATTCATAAAAGAAACTTTACTAAAGCTCAAAGCACACATTGAATTGCACATAATAATAGTGGGAGACTTCAACACCCCACTCTCATCAATGGACAGATCATGGAAACAGAAACTGAACAGAGACATAGTGAAACTAACAGAAGGTTGAATCAAATGGATTTAACAGACATTGACAGAACATTTTATCCTAAAAAAAAAAAAAGGAGTTACCTCTCAGCATCTCATGGTACCTTCTTCAAAATTGACCATATGATCTGTCACAAAACAGGCCTCAACAGATACAAGAAGATTGACATAATCCCACGCATCCTATCAGATCACCACAGACTAAGGCTTATCTTCAGTAACAACATAAATAATAGAAACCGCACATACATGTGGAAGCTAAACAACACTCTACCCAATCATAACTTGGTCAAAAAAGGAATAAAGAAATTAGACGTTTTAGAGTTTAATGAAAATGAAACCACAACATACTCAAACTTATGGGACACAATGAAAGCAGTCCTAAGAGGAAAATTTATAGCACTGAGTGTCTCCAAAAAGAAAGTAGAGAGAGCATAAACTAGCAGCTTGACAGCACACCTGAAAGCCCTAGGACAAAAAGAAGCAAATTCACCCAAGAGGAGTAGAAGACAGGAAATAATCAAACTCAGGGCTGAAATCAACCAAATAGAAACAAAAGGAACTATACAAAGAATCAACCAAGCCCGGAGCTGGTTCTTTGAGAAAATCAACAAGTTAGATAAACCCTTAGCCAGATAAACTAGAGGGAACAGAGACAGAATCCAAATTAACAAAATCAGAAATGAAGAGGGAGACATCACAAAGGAAACAGGAAATCCAAAAAAGCCTATACTCAACAAAACTGGAAAAGCTGAATGAAATGGGGAATTTTCTAGACAGATACCAGGTACCAAAGTTAAATCAGGATCAGATTAACTATCTGAACAGTCCCATTTCCTCTAAAGAAATAGAAGCAGTCATTAATAGTCTCCCAACCAAAAAAAGCCCAGGACCAGATGGGTTTGGTACAGAATTCTATAAGACCTTCGAAGAAGACCTAATTCCAATACTCTTCAAACTATTCTACAAAATAGAAACAGACAGAACACTACCCAATTCGTTCTATGAAGCCACAATTACTGTGATACCTAAACCACACAAAGACCCAACAAAGAAAGAGAACTTCAGACCAATTTCCCTTATGAATATCGATGCAAAAATACTCAATAAAATTCTCAAATATCGAATTCAAGAACACATTAAAATGATCATACATCATGATCAAGTAGGCTTCATCTCAGGGACGCAGGGATGGTTCAATATATGGAAATCTATCAATGTAATCCACTATATAAACAAACTCAAAGAAAAAAAAACAAACGATCATTTAATTAGATGCTGAAAAGCATTTGACAAAATTGAACATCCCTTCATGATAAAAGTCTTGGAAAGATAAGGAAATCAAGGCCCATATCTTAACATAATAAAAGCAGTATACAGCAAACCAGTAGCCAACATCAAACTAAATGGAGAGAAACTGGAAGCAATCCCACTAAAATCAGGGACTAGACAAGGCTGTCTACTCTCTCCCTACCTGTTAAATATAGTACTCAAAGTCTTAATCAGAGTAATTAGACAACAAAAAGAGGTCAAAGGGATACAAATTGAAAAGGAATAAGTCAAAATGTCAATATTTGCAGATGATATGATAATATACTTAAGTGACCCAAAAATTCCACCAGAGAACTCATAAACTTGATAAACAACTTCAGCAAAGTGGATGGATATAAAATTAACTCAAACAAATTAGTGGCCTTCCTCTACTCAAAGGATAAACAGGCTGAGAAAGAAATTAGGGAAGCAACACCTTTCACAATAGTCACAAATAATATAAAATACTTTGGTGTGACTCTAACTAAGCAAGTGAAAGATCTGTATGAGAAGAACTTCAACTCTCTGAAGAAAGAAATCAAAGAAGATGGAAAGATCTCCCATGCTCATAGATTGGTAGGATGAATATAGTCAAAGTGGCTATCCTGCTGAAAGCAATCTACAGATTCAATGCAATCACCATCAAAATTCCAAATTAATTCTTCATAGAGTTATAAAGAGTAATTTCCAAATTCATTTGGAACAACAGAAAACCCAGGGGAGCAAAAACTATTCTCAACAATAAAAGAACTTCTGAGGGAATCACCATCCCTGACCTCAAGCTGTATTAGGGAGCAATCCTGATAAAACTGCATGGTATTGTTACACTGACTGGCAGGTAGATTAATGGAATAGAATTGAAGTCCCAGAAATGAACCCACACACCGATGGTCACTTGATCTTTGACAAAGGAGCTAAAACCATCCAGTGGGAAAAAAAAGACAGCATTTTCAACAAATGGTGCTGGTTCAGCTGGTGGCTAGCAAGAATGCAAATTGATCCATTCTTATCTCCTTGTACAAAGCTCAAGACCAAATGGATCAAGGACTTCCACATAAAACCAGATACACTGAAACTAATAGAAAAGAAAGTGGGGAAGAGCCTTGAGCACATAGGCACAAATATTTCCTGAACAAAACACAAATAGCTTATACTCTAAGATCAAGAACTGACAAATGGGACCTCATAAAATTGCAAAGCTTCTGTAAGGCAAAGGACACTGTCGATAGGACAAAACGGTTACCAACAGATTGGGAAAAGATCTTTACCAACCCTACCTCCATTAGAGGGATAATATCCAATACATAAAAGAACTCATGAAGTTAGATTCCAGAGAATCAAATAACGCTATTAAAAATGGGGTACAGAGCTAAACAAAGAATTCTCAATAGAGGAATATCGAATGGCTAAGAAGCACCTAAACAATGGTCAACATCCATAGTCATCAGAGAAATGCACATCAAAACAACCCTGAAATTCTACCTCACAGCAGTCAGAAAGGCTAAGATCAAAAATTCAGGTGAGAGCAGATGCTGGCGAGGATGTGGTGAAAGAGGAACACTCCTCCATTGCTGGTGGGATTGCATGCTTGTACAACCACTCTGGAAATCAGTATGGCAGTTCCTCAGAAAACTGGACATAGCACTACCTGAGAACCCAACTATACCACTCCTGGTCATTTACTCAGAAGATGCTACAACATATAATAAGGACACATGCTCCACTATGTTCATAGAAGCCTTATTTATTATAACCAGGAGCTAGAAAGAACCCAGATGTCCTTCAACAGAGGAATGGATACAGAAAATGTGGTACATTTACACAATGGAGTACTACTCAGCTATTTTTTTTTCATTTAATTAATTTATTTATTCTTTTTTTCTCTTTATTAGATATTTTCTTCATTTACATTTCAAATGTTATCCAGAAATTTCCCCTTACCCTCCCTCATCCCCGCCCTGCTCCCCTACCCACCCCCTCAAACATAATGGCCCTGGCGTTCCCCTGTACTGGGGCATATAAAGTCTGTATGACCAAGGGGCCTCTCCTCCTAATGATGGCCAACTAGGCCATCTTCTTCCATATGTGCAGCTAGAGACATGAGCGCAGGGGGAACTAGTTAGTTCATGTTATTCTTCCACCTAGAGGGTTGAAGACCCCTTCAGCTCCTTGGGTACTTTCTCTAGCTCCTTCCTTGGGAGTCCTGTGTTCCATCAAATAGCTGACTGTGAGCAACCACTTCCGTGTTTGCCAGGCACTGGTATAGCCTCCCATGAGACAGCTATATCAGGTCCCTTTCAGCATTATCTTGCTGGCATATGCTATAGTGTTTATTTTGGTGGCTGATTATGGGAAGGATCCCTGGCAG
>LR749523.1:3414988-3530040 GCA_902729485.2 Mus minutoides
TCCTGTAACTCTCTACGTATTTCCTCTTTAAATGCTTCTAGTTGTTTATCTGTGTTTGTATTTATCTGTTCCTGTATTTCCTTCTTATAGTCCTCCATCATCATCATGATGAGTGACTTTATATCCATGTCCTGTTTTTCTGGTGTGCTGTTGTATCTAGGACTTGATGGGGTGGGTGAGTTTGGATCTGGTGATGCCAAGTACCCTTGGATTCTGTTGCTTCTGTTCTTTTGCTTACCTCCTGCCATCTCTAACCAAGGAGACCTGGTGTTGGTGCAGGCCAGAAGGGAGAGTCTGAAATGGTCTGGGCCTTTATCTCTGTCCTGGCTGGTTTCGCAGGTCACAGGGGATTGGGCAGGAACAGATCCTGCGTTCCGCTGCTCACCTGTGGTCCCAAGATAGCCTGGGGAGTCCCGGGGAGCGTGTGCAGAGCCTGTGCCCGAGCCCTGGGCTGGTGCGGGTGCACTGGACCAGACCGGAAGGGAAGGGAGCTACTCAGCTATTAAAAATGGTGAATTTATGAAGTTCTTAGGCAAATGGATGTAACTAGAAAATATCATAGTAACCCAATCACAAAGAACACACATGGTATGCACTCACTGATATGTGAATATTAGCCCAGAAGTTCCAAATACCCAAGATACAATTCACAGACCAGATGAAACTCAAGAAGAAGAAAGACCACAGTGTGGATACTTCTGTCCTTCTTAGAAGAGGGAACAAAATACCCATTGGAGGAAATACAGAGATAAAGCGTGGGGCAGAAACTGAAGGAAAGGCCATCCAGTGACTGTCCCACCTGGGGATCCATCCCATATACAGTTACCAAACACAGATACTACTGTGGATGCCAGCAAGTGCTTACTGACAAGAGCATGATATAGCTCTCTCATGAGAAGCTCTGCCAGTGCCTGACAAATACAGAAGTGGATGCTCACAGCCATCCACTGGACTGAGCACAGGGTCCCCAATGGAGGAGCTAGAGAAAGGACCCAAGGAGCCGAAGGGGTTTGCAGCCCCATAGGAAGAACAACAATATGAACCAACCAGTACACCCAGAGCTCCCAGGGACTAAACCACCAACCAAAGGGTACACATGGAGGGACCCATGTCTCCAGCCACATATATAACAAAGGATGGCCTTGTGGGACATCAATAAGAGGATAGGCCCTTGGCCAATGGATGTATGTGCCAGTATAGGGGAATGCCAGGACAGGGAAGGGGAAGTGGGTGCATTAGTGAGCAAGGAGAGGGAGGATGGAATAGGGGGTTTTCGAGAGGAAATGAGGAAAGATGAAATTTGCAATGTAAATAAATAAAACATCTAATAAAAAATTTAAAAAGAATTTCAAAAATTTAAAGTTAAAGAAAGAAATGAAAATAAAGAAAATATCTAATAAAAAATTCAAAAACAAAACAAACAAACAAACAAAAAAGATTCATGTGTTACCACTCCCAGGCTTGTCACTATGCTTTTAGAGGATATTGTGGGGACTGGCTGCTCTTTCCTCAGTCTCTTTGCTTTCTGACAGAGTGAGGTCTGACGCTTGGTCCATCAGCCATGATAGGCTGCCTGAATACAGGCTGAAAAACAGCAGCATCACCTGATGGTAGGCTGGGATGTCTGGAATTCTGAGCCACAAGTAAACCTTTATTCTTCTGATGTTATTTTATTTCTGGCAACAGAAAGCTTGCTAACACAGCTTGCCTACAAATTGTGTTGGGTCTGTGTAGAACATAGAACACATTGCAGAGCTACTCACCTGGGCGTTTGGGGGAGACTTGGCTTCACTTCTGGGAATTTCCTTGAATATAAAATGACTCTTAGGAACAGAGAGTGTTGGGAACAGAAGAAATACCTCTACCCCACACACTGAGTTAGAAACAGGACACAAATGGGATCAGGAGAATGAGTCTATGACAGATTCAAGGTAGAACCAAGGCCATCCAGGTTCTGCTTCTTCTCACACCTCAAACCTAACATGGATGCAAAACAGGATATAAGAATTTGGGATTATCATCAGGTCCACAAAACAGACAAGGATCTATCAACCTGGGCTGGATTTTTAGTCAAAACCATACAAACACAACTCACAGGTATTTCTGAAACCAACAGAACAGCAGAAAATCTTAAGACTAAATCCACAGCAAAACTACCCCCCTACACACACACACACACACACACACACACACACACACACACAAAACCACTATCCCAGATATCGTAAGTCCCTTCAAGGCTGATCTCTGCCATGGCATTACAAATGGCTTTGTAAATACTTCATAAGTATTAGAATTCTGTATGCATGGAGAAGTGTAACTGACTTCTAATATATACCCAAATGAAGTAATTTTAAATTTCTTACCTGCCTAGAATCATGAATCTGAAACTGGGGCCCCTTCTGCAGTCAGTTCCTCATTTTACCTATGGGAAAAGGACACCCAAGGATGGGAGAAGACTTGTCCAGACTAGTGTCCACAGCACTGGTTTAAAGCCAGGGCCACCAGCTATGGCAGCTCCAGTCATGGTGTATAACAAGCAAAGGTGGAAGAGCACAGAGAAGGAAACACACTCCAGAGTGCTGGGTACTGAGAGCAGCCCACACACAGCTCCATGCCCGTTGCACTGGGAACGCTGGCTCAGTGTTGGTAATTTTTAGAAAGAATCTGGAAAACAGAATTTCATGTGAAATCACCATCTTTTAGAAGGTTGGCGTGATAAATGATCTGAGTTTGAAAAACTTTGTTCAAACTAAGAAGGCATGTAGGACCCAACCTGGGACCCCCAGGTACAGACGATAGAAACACAGCGCAAATCCCCATCCACCTTTGGACTCTGCTGTTTCCTGTCAACCCATTTGTGGTAAACTAGGAGGACCACACACCAAGATGTGGGTGACTCTGTCCTCTGTGGGCAACTCTGTCCTCTGTGGGCGACTCTGTCCTCTGTGGGCGACTCTGTCCTCTGTGGGTGACTCTGTCCTCTGTGGGCGACTCTGTCCTCTGTGGGTGACTCTGTCCTCTGTGGGTAACTCTGTCCTCTGTGGGTGACTCTGTCCTCTGTGGGTGACTCTGTCCTCTGTGGGTAACTCTGTCCTCTGTGGGTAACTCTGCCCTCTGTGGGCAACTCTTGGGCTCTGTAGATACTTCCTCATATATGCTAGTCAGTTTTTCAACACTATGACAAATGCCTAAAATAAAAAACTATAAAATGCCTGATTTGGGTTAATGGTTTCAAAGGTTTTATGTCATTGCAACTTGGCCCTGTCACTTTTGGCCAGTGGCAGGACAGATCAACCTGTCTGACAGCACATGCTAGGTTAAAAGCAGTTCACTTTGCAGAGATTAAGAAGCAACAGGGCAAAAGAATGAAACAGAGACCCAGAATGTCTTTCAATGACACCCCAGCAATGACCCAGTCCCTTCCACATAACAACGGCCTCCTAAAAGACCCACTCTCCTCGGTACGGCCAACAGCTGGGGATCAGACCACAGGAGCTCGGAGAGAGCATAGAAGACCCAAATGATAACAGGAGCTTGACTCTAATTCTCATTTGACCTTGATAAAACATATGTGTCAGGGCCAGAGATGTAGCTCCATCAACAACTGCTTGCTTCATAAGCACGCAGTCCTGATCGTGGATCCCCAGCACCTATGTAAACAGTTTGAGATGGCAAGACCTGTCCACAGTTTAAGAGCCATTGAGGCAGAGACTAGAGAATCCCTGAGATTTGCTAGCCAGTCATACAAGTGCCAGTAAGCTTCAGGTTCTGAGAGATAGCCCGTCTTAAAACTAATGTGAAGCAATTGAAGAAGACATCTGGCATCAAACTTGGGCCTGTGTGCATGCACGTGCGCACACACACACACACACACACACACACACACACACACACACACACACACAAAGACATGGATGAGAACCATGACAGATTCTAGGGGGCTGATCCCAACATTCATAGTTCAGTATAGTCCCAGTACAGATAAATATTTCTAACTCAGAAGCTACACCATGGAACTAGATCCAACCCAGCTAGAAAAACCCAAAGGAAAAGGAAGACAATATCCGTTTACATTGACTCCCGACATGCCACTGGTGAAAACTAATAAGACATCTTTGAAGTGATGTTCTAAATAGAAAAACAGCTAAAACAGGTACTGATTTAACATCTGAATGTTCCCCCTCCTCCGAACGAGGCTGGGAACTCTCTCAGTGTAGGGCATTCCCAAGGCTGACACCCAGAGTTGTATTCACATTGACAGCTACACTTCACAAAATCCCCACAGCATATCTGGAGAAGCCACAGCAGGCAAGAGGTCTCTATTTCCAAGCCCTGTGGCATTAGATAAAAGGCATTTCAAATGGTTTTCACACTCCAGCCTTATGGGGCCTTCACAGTCTTTAGGAGATTCCCACCTTGCATAAGGGCCTCAGGATGACAGCGGGTCATCTTTAGAGGCCAGGAGAAAGGACAGAAATGATGGTACTCATCCCTTCCTTACCCACAAGTGTCATCAAGACACAAATTATGCTAGAGACGAAATAGCTGTCTCTCAGATTCCTGTGGTTAGAATATTCCAGAGAAGTCCATGAGAGCAGAACCTTCTTCATTGTTCTGGAGGCCTAGGCCTAGTGGCTGAGCTCCCTCCAAGACCAACTAATTCAATTACTCCAACCCACATTCAGGGAACATTTTTTGGGTAAGCTGAAGTCCCTGTCACAGTAATGCAGTGTGAATATGAGCTCAGATATTATACTTCAGGTGCCCCACACTGTGTCTCCGTTGCAACTGCCTGTCAGTAAACTATCTGCCTACCCCTTCGCTTTAAAGAGCTTTGTGTAAGGAAAAGGGCACTTTCAATGCTTCCCATAGGAGCCAGTGCCATACATTTTTTAAAAATTTGCCTAGGAGGGTTTCATCATCCCAGGCATGATAAATTGCACACCGTTGGCAAAGTATGCAACTAGTGTTCTAATTAATTAGCTGTGTGAAACATAGGCAGATTGGACAAGGAATACAGAACGAGACTTCCGAGTTCATGGTAAAGATTCCTGAATTAGTTTCCAAAGCAATGTATTAATCGTCTCTGGTGCTTCGCTCCTCCCCGTCTACTTCATTCTGCAAATAACATTACAAGCCTTTGTGCTCTTCTGGACTTTTCAGGTTGTCTCTGAAGTCCCTGCTCTCTACAATACTGTGATCTCCTCCCTGGATGATTTCTCCCATCTACAGACATAGCCAGCACTTCCTCCAGTATGTCCAATTCACAGATAATTAGTGCAAACTAAGAATATAATCTGCTCAGGATAATTGACTCTATTGAAGGCAGTGTTTAAAGGAGGGAGGGCACAAACTTTCTGAAAAGTTCATTGGCAATATGCTCTCTTCCTAAGTTGATTCCAGGAGGTTGACCAGAGATCCTGCAGTAGATGTGTTTGCATCACTCTGAAAGAATGTCCAATAGATACAACGTGAAGGAGGAAAGGGTTTATTCTGCCTACATTTCCAGGTCACAGTCCATCATTGAGTGAATTCAGAGCAGGAGCTGAAACAGAAACCATGGAGGAAAGCTGCTTATTGGCTAGCTTGCTGGGTCATTTTCAGCTGGCTTTCTTATATACGAAGTCTACCCAAATAGGGATGGGGGTGCCCACAGTGGGCTGGGCTTTCCTACATCAATCGGCAATTGAGAAAATGTTACCCAGACTGTGCGGAGTCCAATTTGACCTAGATAATTCTTCAGTTGAGAGTCCCTCCCCGACTGGAGCTTATCAAGTTTACAATAAACACTAGCCAGGAAAATGGGGAAGGCAGAGTCAGAAACAACAGGTCTATAGATGGCAGAGGGAGTGTGAGGTGGCAGGTGTTCACATGACAGCATGCTATGAAGCAGAGACCACAACCTAAGTCAGAGGCAGATAGATATACCTGCCCCACCTCCTAAGACCAAACAGCCTTCAAACAGCATTCATAACATGAGCCTGTAGGCAACATTCCAGGCTCAAACCATAACAAGAACCAATAGTGACTTCTCTGTAAAGAGGTTTGTCAGTGTTATTTACAAAATAGGAAACTTGGAGGGAAATGCCCAACTTAAAAGGAGGTGTTTAAATCAGTTACATTATAAGCAGAAAGTTAATGTAATATAAAGTTACTTAAAATGGTGTTTAAAGTGATAACTAGATATGGGGAGTATGCTCACAGTGGGAGGAGTGACAACTGGCCTTTTAAGAATTAAAAAATTGGGTTTCCCACCTCCCAATTTGAGACAGTGAAAAAAATGTTCAGCTCTCTCCATTCAAAACATACTTGTAGTGAATGGTTCTCACAACACAATATATATTTAGAGAGCTACTTAATTATAATACATTTTTAACATAAGCCTAGTTGCCAGTTACTAAACGAGGAAACTCATTAGTCAAGTTTTGTTCATTATTGCTAATAGTTTCAGAAAGAAATATAAGCTTTTGGGATCTGGGTTCTGGGCCAAAGTGAGAAATCAGCTTCGCATTTGACTGATCTCATTTTAACACATACAAAGAGAATCTGCAATAAAGCTGGGATCATAAAAAAGCCATTTGCCTAGCCCTCCCATTCGCGTCCTGTCCAGCCCTCACTGGCTGTTAAGGTAACGTTTGGAAAGAACATATTCCCTTCTCCGGTAATCAAAATGCGTCTTCTTCTCCATCTGCCTCATAACAAGAGTCATAATCCTCTTTTTATGATATCATCATAAAAGACACTAATAGAACAAAAAAAAATACATTGCTCCTGGTAATAATAGCATTTGTTATGGAAATGGTAGGGGTGTTCCCATCTAGGTGCAATCCACTTTAATTAAGTCTTGTCAAAGAATACATTTTCAAAACATCTAAATCAGATATTGCAGAGCCATGAGCTGGCTGTCACAGGGAAAGAAATGCACCTCAGGGATTAAGCCTGGGGCTGAATCAATTTTCTTATTAAGAGCCTGGATGGCTCAAGACATTTGTAATGGAAGTTAAGCCAAGCCTCTGGCCTTAAGTTCAAACCTGGCAGAGTGAGAGCTTGTTAGGCTTAAGACATTGCCCAGCTTCCCTCGGGCACCTAAGCTCTGTGATGCCCACAATTCCAAAACACTCCCTTAGGCTCTCTGCATCTATATCCATGATGTACTTGAACCACAGGCACAAAGAGAGAACAGGCATCCCATGGGCTTATCACCTAAACCAGGTTCCTAGAAGGATAAAGACGTAGGAAGATGTAGCTATGATGATGCTGGCTAAATGCAAAGGAGGCAACAATGGCTTTCTTTTCTACTATTGAATCTTTTCAACAATGGCTTTTAGTAAGAGTGAAGAAACATAGGTGTTGTACTGTAAAAAGAAGGTGTGGCAACATAAAAAACTGCCTACAGTGTTGCCTTCAATGTACTCTCCAAATGAGATTTCTTTTTCAATGGCCACAAGACAATGCTAGAGAGTTTAGAGCTGTCACGGGTTTGATGAACAGGGTAAGTTTTTGCCTTTTAACTTTGCTCTATGCTCATAGCTTCCTACAATGAGCAGATTTAAGAGCTGGTAAATGAGAAAACAGTGCTGTGTCGTGTTTTAAAGAGCCAGTCAGATGGTCTTGGGGAAGTGTAGTAATGAATGTGGCCTTAGAAAATACTTTGGTTGAAGACAACTCGCCAGGCTTGTGTCTGTGCTGGCCTGTCCAGTTGTAAACCAAGGCATGCAGTGAAAGTAGTTTGTATGTAGCTATTTCCTTTGAATTGAATCATTCCTTCCTGGAGGGAGGCTCCTTGGAATGCAGGAAGCAAATGAAAATTTTAATGATCAAGCCAGGAAGTATATAGGTCTCAGGAAGGTCCAGAAATGTAGGAGTTTCACAGGGTCCTGACTCAAAAGTTTTATAAGCAGAAACAGTTGCCAGGGAGAGACAGCAGCAAGTATTTTTTAAGTTGGCATCTGCTGGCCCAAATCGGGTAGGGACAGAGCTAATAGCCTGCCATCCTTTCTCTTGTCCAGCTGTCTGACCTCTAAAGAGCTACATGAGAGCTTATACATGCAGTGGTAAGCCCCATCTTCTACTTCCTATGGCCACATGCTGCCATCACCCATGATACAGAGACAGGCAGCTCCAGGGACCTGTCTTGTGGGTTCCCACAACCTCCAGCCCTCTCACTGAGCGTGATTCATCTAATGGGGAGTTTCTAGGACTTGACATGTCACATCAGTTCTCCTCAAAAGAATGGCAAGTCCAGTCAGTGGCCAGCTTTTCTAAGTGGCTTCTGCTCTCAGACCAGAGGGCAAGTAGAGAGAATGCATGGTCTATCCTTGGTGCCCTCCACAAAAACAATGACATCTTTTATAGAGATAGAACAAAGAATGACCACCTGGCTTAACTGCTCCAATGTTACTCCACGGAGAGCACATTAAGATGTCTCAGTTTGGGCTTGAGCACAAGGCAAGCTGCCAAGAGGTCAGTAAACACAAGTTCAATTCTAGTCAGTTCTGTCATCTCTGCTAGAGGGTACCTCTTACCTGGGAAGGTATGAACCAACATCTATTTACACCAGATAGGATACTGACATCAGACCAAAGAAGAAATTCTACAAAAGTATAGTTTCTAGAACTTACAGGAGTGTGGGTAATAGACTACTTTAAGAAGTAACGGTAACTCAAAGACACATGTTTCACCAAAAAGCCCAGCCCAGCCTGGGTGACCAGAGGAAAGATGCATATTTGGAGCACCCTGCATGATTTGCAGTCTCCCTTCCCCAGCCATTCTGACCACATATATCACCCTGGGTAGGGACTTTGTGAATCATTTAAGTCTCAGGAGCTCTCTGAGACCTGTAAGTTTTGATTACTTTTTGGGCCTTGTAAATTTCATTTATTTCCCGAGTCTTAGGAGCCTCCCTCCAGGAAGGAATACGTCAATCCATAGGAAATAGCTCCATAACTCCTGTCTTTCTTTGTTGCCAGCCTTAGTTTACACCCAACAGCTCAGCTCAGACAGAAACCAGACCAAGCCCCATATTTATTTCTGTGCTCGCTCAGGAACCACTTTAAAACGAGATGCAATGTTGCTTCCCCATTTACCAACTGGTTAAGTCAAGACAGAGACAAATTAGATAATTATCTGCCCTTCCTCCTGTGATTCAAGGCTACAGCTGGCATCTGGACCCAACCTCTGGGGACTTATAACACCATCATCAAGGGCCCTCAAGGAAGCCATTTGGGGAGCTAAAGAAAAGATCTCTACAAAATAAATTAAAAAACAAGAAATCACAATGAGACCTTTGGTGTAGCCAGAGGCTAGAAGTAGTCCTGGGTTACCTAAGCTCATCCTCTCCCAGGCACTCATGGGTTACACAGACATGGCCTACCTCCCTTCTGTAATCTCCAGCATTTGGGTCTAGAAGTCCCCATGCTGCCATGGACAGGATGATGCCAGAACACTGTGACAGAGCTGGAAGTTTCCAGAAAGGGTTACATTTCAATCTAGCTCTCATAAGTGATCAGTCACATTACCTCTGATAAGATGTGATGTGTTTTTAGTAACCCTCTTAGTGTCTGTCAACTACCATCCTAACACAGATGGTGCCAAGTATGTTATCAAGAACAACAAGTGCAAGGCCTGAAGCAAAGAAGTGGGTCCTGGGAAATGCCACAGAGACCAGCCACAGGAAAGGAAGAGAGTAAGGTGCCAGACAGTGGGTAAAGTTTAATTCCAGGCACCTCTGATGGCTAGGGAAGACACTGGCTGAGAGCTCTGGGCAAGGGTGGTGGTGGTCATATAGATCAACAGCATTGCCTGAATTCCTGAGGATATCCCTGGAAGAGGACAGCTGCAGGCAGGAAGTAGGATAACACTGTGCATAACACAGATCAGGCCTTATGTGATGGGCTTGACTCGAACATCTAGCCACTGTGGAGACTTGGGGTTGGGGGTGAGGGCATCTGGTTGAGCTTTTAAATAGTAGTGCTGCTTTTTAATTGGGATCAACAAACTTTTTCTATAGAAGGTCAATGTTTTGGGGGGAGAGGGGACTTGCATCAAACTTGCCATTCTCCTGCCTCACTTGTCACAGTGCGGAGATTGCAGCTACTCACCCAATTAAGGACCAATGTCTGAAATGGAATGTGACCATCTAAGAAACTAAAAAAGAAAATAAGCAAGACTTTTGATATCTTCTAGACATTAAAAAAAATATAGGTTGTATTACTTATATGACGTATTTTAGCTTTTCACTTAATGAAAAATCTAAGAAGGCATCATTCATATGGCTGTTTATATAGCATGCACCTCTCACATTGTGTGGTGAACATTATGGTGACTGACCCTGGTATGATGTCACACTGGGGAAGACAGTCTCAATAACTCAGTCTGCAAGAACAAGTGCTTTATAAGACCACTACACAAGCATAACCTTTAGAGTTTGACAAAGATTCCAGAATAACGCTAGAGAGGGAGCATCACAAATAAAATCCAGAGTGTCACTTGGTGTCTTGCTATTACAACAAAAAATGTAACCTAGAGGTGTTTGTGCCCCATCATGTCATCGATAGGATAGGAGAGTGGAGACAAGTGAAATTTGAATGAGAGAGTTTTCACACACACACACAAAAAGAAGATGAAAAAGAAGAATGATTCAGGGTATGACCATGAACTTCTGCTGCAACAAGCTATGTACTTGAAATAGTTACTGTGCTTGAAGCTGGGTTTTGTCTCTCTTATAACAAGACAAGGTGTCAAATCTGGGGACCTTTTATATGAAAACAAATAGCTCTCCCAATGTGCCAGCAATGGATATTTTTTTTTTTCAAATAAACACACTTAATCTGACCTTTCAAGGTTAAGAGTGAGAACGTGCCTGCCTCTCTAAAGAGATCAGTGTACTTAAGACCACTTTTAAAGCCATCCTATCACTATGTACAGTTTTGGCTAGTACAGTTATTGTGCCCAGCAGTCAGTATAATGGTATTCACATATGCACATTTAAACCGAACTCTTCAGCATGCTTAAAAATCTTCCAGTGAAGTTTCAATGGGTTGGGGACACATTTGTTTAAAGATGTAAAGATGAAATATCTTCCAATTAGTTTGCAAGAATAACTGTCTGACATTGGGAAGATGGAAATTTACTAGCCCGATTTCAACAGAAGCCATTGTATAATTGGTGGATGGCACTGAAAAATGAGAATCGTGATTGAGTAAATACAGCCACCAATGCCCTTCTTCCACTGGGATCAACATCTCTTTGGGAAAAATCCTTTTAAACCCTGACAGCCATTAAAACTAAGAATATTTTTAAAAACTAAACTTAGAACTTCAATATCTCACTGTATCAAGCATTAAAATTTCATAAATAATGAAGCATATTCTATCTTAATACTTACTGTACACTATTATTAATAACTTCAATATCAGCAAAGAAAGTGGCACAGAAAGAGAATTTTTAACTCGGGCAATTTAGGGCACTTTCAGAATTCTCTTTAAATTTAACTTTTAAAAGTTTTCTATTTGTGTATATAAAATAATGCATATGTATATTACATATACATTGCATATATCACAATATATAAGACTGGCATATTAATATATGTAAGTTAGGAAATTTATATAAGAGCAAAGGATGTGGCTTATTTGGTAAAGTATTTGCCTAGTATACAGAAATCCCTGGGTTCGATCACCAACACCTCATAAACTGGGAATGGTGGCATGTTTCAGTAATGCCATATGCCTGTGCGCCTAAGGTTCCCTCTGCACTTTGGACTCGCTGTCCCTTCAGTCAAGAACATTCTGTCTGCACCTGCTCATGTGTCAGGCCCTTCTGTTTCCTTTCAGAAAGTCCCTTAAAGTTTTACCAGTGCCTCTCGAGAGATGCCTCACACAGAGAAACATCTCAATAAATAATTTTATATTGCAATGTTATGCAATATTTTTATATCCCCAGAGAGGCTGCATTTCTGCACATGAGATTTTTATTCTAGTGTTTGATACAAACAGCTGACACTTATCCCAAGACTAAGGCAGAGGAATAGATACAAAATTAGAGCAGGGTTGTCAGTTGCACAGTCTGTAAAGCTGATTGGCATCCAATAATCAAAATTAAAATTAGCTCTCCAGTGAAGATTTAAGTCTGCTATTACTGAACTGATCATTAACTACAGACTTTTTTAAAAACAGGACATGGTGTTGGGTAGGAGTGGGCAGATTTAGGAGGAGCTCTGGGACAACTGGAGAGATGAATAAATCAAAGCACATTATATGAAATTCTCAAATAATTAAAAATAGTATACTAAAGTATTTTATACTATCCTATATTTTCTACCTCTTCTACCAAGTACCTGTTTTTATTTACTTTTTGCGAGTATCAGGTATTAATAGTGCATTTATTTCACTCCCATTCCCTCTCCTCCTACAGTACCTCCTCTCCTTCCTCAACTCCTCAAATATTTGGCCTCTTTTTCGTTAGTTATATAAACATTTACACACATGTGCATGTATAAATATATGAAAGGAACTTGCTAAGTTCATTTAATGTTGTTCATAAATGTTTAAGGCTGATTTCTTAGAATAACCAACAGGGGCCTTGACCATGGAAAATAGTGACTCTCTCTCTCTCTCTCTCTCTCTCTCTCTCTCTCTCTCTCTCTCTCTTTCAGCAACCTTAAATTGTCTGTAACTCTTCATCTATGGGTAGAACTTTGTAAGAATTCCTTCATATACATTTGCATGTCAATTGATGTTGTCATTTTCCAGGTCTTGTTTAGACAACCATATTGTTGAGATGTCCTGAGAACAGCTTCCCTGTCATATATTGAAGACACAATCTCCCAGAAGCATCCTGGTCCCCACTAATTACTTTTGTGAAACAGACTTTTTGGCATAATGTAGGATTGAAATTATGCCCTCATTTGAGAACCACCTTTGATGATTGCACCGAGTTTTCTGAGCCCAATATTCAGAGAAGAATGATGTAAAGATTTCCCAGGAGTACTCTGTGTAGAGGTTGCCAACTGTTACAATGTCTATTAGAGCAAGGACACCATTCCATAGAGAAACCACGTTTATATTAGCTCTCTTATCCTGTGCACCTGTGATTCCTCCTGCTTTACCACCATTAGAAGTCACAAAATTCCCTCCAGGAAGCTACCAAAGCCATTGCTTGAAACGGTTAACTGTTCAGGACCAAGGACAGAGCTTGACCTGGGCTAGGAAATGTAAGTCAGGGTCCAGTTTAATTAAAGTATTTCATAATCTCCTGCCTTGTAGAGTGTAGATTTGATGATTAAACAGCACAACACAATCTTCTATGAGCATCCTGAATATCGTTAGAATGGAGTCACAGCACACAGGTATACTGTGTGACTTTAGCCATCAGTCTGGTCCAGATACCTTCCTCCGCTGATCCTCTTCGATCTTTAGAAATTTGTCTATCATGCCCAAGTCAGGCACACAGATAAGCTAATACTTGTTTGGAACATAAAATTGAAAATATTCCAGAGATTATGATTCTCTTTTGCCTTGGGCTACGCCTGTCCAAATTGAATGTACTTGAACACTGGGATAGCTATTACAATGCACTCTTTCAGGACTGTACTGTAATGAGATGGCTTTGGGTACTATTAAAAGTTAAATCAGTCGACAAATGAAATATTAAAATCACTGGAGAATTGGCCCAATGTACAAAATATTAGCACTGTAAGTTCTAAATCAGACACTGAACACGAATTTAGTCAAAGCCTTTAAAACAACACCAGAGAGTTTGGCCCTGAGCTTTGAAACCAAGCTTGGGGAGTGCTTTCCGGGAGCTCTGTCTTCCATGTCACTGCAGCTTTGTCATGAGATCCACATTGAGGGCTGTCTCCAGCCTGTGTACCCTGGAGAGACTTCTCAGGGAATCCAGAGAGGTCAGGTGACAAGGGCTTCAACTTTCAATCATTCCATTTCCTGTTAAAGCATGATATCCTTAAGAAAATAGACTTCAATCAATTCATGTTGTATGCCCAACATATATTCATATTCCCTCCCCTCTCCTCCCCTACAATCCATTAGCCTTGCCTGCATACTTGTCCGTACTGTGTGTCCTTCTCCCCTCTGGTTGGTCCTTCTGCTGCTACTTCTCCTCTGTGCATCCATTACATCTCCCTGCTTTCTGGCTTGAGCTGCAGTTAGTTTTAAAGACACATCAGATATCTTAGTTTAGATTCTCCTAGAACCATATCCTAAAACAGTGATTCAAGAGAGAATGGTATATTTATACACCAAGAATGAAAGGAAGGCTAGTGACACCAAAGATTCATTCAGTGACAATACTTAATCCCAGAGGCACACTTTGAGAAATGATTCCAAATACAACTATGGGACACCCTGGATAATGTGCAAGGGAACTTGAGAGTATATATCAGTACCCCAAAAGAGCATTTGAATGAGACATGGTGGTATACACCTATAATCCCAGAACTCTGCAGTCTGAAGCAAGTAGAGTATTAGTTCAAGACCAGCATGGGTGCCGAGCAAGCTCCAGTGTCTCTGCAAATTTCAGCAGATCTTTGATGTCACAGGCAACTGTACTTGGAGACTGAGCTTGTAGGAGGTTATGGATATTAGATGAAGATGATATATTCATCTCAGTGGAATAGTGGCCATATTAAAGTAATAAAGCTGCACACACACACACACACAATGGATGAAAAGGCTGTGTGTGGGCTGATCCAGAAAGCAACTACAAGCCAGATACAGTGCCCTCATAGAACCACTCATGCTAGTACCTAATGATAGATAGTCTTCCAGCCTCCCAAAGCATGAGACACTAATGTGTATATTGGAGTCCTTAGTATTCTGGTGTTATTTCTTATGACAGTCCAAGCTGACTAAGGCAAGTAAGCTTTTTATAGAAAGCAGAAAGCCAGCTGGGGGTATCCAGGATGGTCAGAAGTATGAAAGACGCTTTAAAACTCAGGCTTGGCTCAGTCACAAGCTTTGTAGCTCAAGTATCAGTATGAGTATAAGGGGATGTGTGCTATTCCCAGGACCACTCGACTGGAAAGGAAAACAATGTTTATTGAAAACTTAGTACATGTCATATTTTACCAGGATTTTTAAAGGTCTGCTTATTTTTATTATGTTATTTGTACATACTTGCTTGTCTGTATTTGTATCATATGTGTGCAGGTGCCTGTGTAGGCCAAATGAATTAGAACCTCTGTAACTGGGGTGTCAGACGGGCATGAACTGGCTGGTATGGGTGATAGGAACAGAATCTGGGTCCTCTGCAAGAACAATGAGTACTCTTGAACATTGGACCAGATATTTTTTTTCCAATTTTTATTAGATATTTTCTTCATTTACATTTCAAATTTTATCCCGAAAGTACCTATATCCTCCCCATCCCCCGCCCGATTCCCCTACCTACCCACTCCCACATCATGGCCCTGGCATTCCCCTGTACTGGGGGATATAAAGTTTGCATGACCAAGCAGCCTCTCTTCCCATGATGGCCAACTAGGCCATCTTCTGCTACATATGCAGCTAGAGACATGAGCTCTGGGGGTATTAGTTAGTTCATATTGTTCTTCCACCTATAGGGTTGGAGACCCCTTCAGCTCCTTGGGTACTTATGTTCATAGCAGCCTTATTCATAATAGCCAGAAGCTGGAAAGAACCCAGATGTCCCTCAACAGAGGAATGGATACAGAAAATGTGGTACATTTACACAACGGAGTACTACTTAGCTATTAAAAACAATGAATTTATGAAATTCCTAGGCAAATGGATGGATCTGGAGGGTATCAACCTGAGTGAGGTAACACATTCACAAAAGAACTCACATAACATGTACTCACTGATAAGTGGATGTTAGCCCAGAAACTCTGATTACCCAAGATGCAATTTGCAAAACACATGAAACTCAAGAAGAATGAAGACCAAAGTGTGGACACTTCGCCCCGTCTTAGAATTAGGACCAGATATTTTTAAATCAACTTTATTAGTGTATAATTTACATACAATAAAATATGCATATTTGAAGTCACCATCTATAAATTCTGACTATTATGCATTCCCAGGAAACCACCATCACAATCATTCAAAGATTCCTTGAGGGCTAGGGAGGTGGCTCAGTCAATCAAGTGCCTACCGTACAAGCTTGAGATCTGAATTCAAATCCCCACAACTTAATGAAAGTCAGAGATGTTGGAACATTTCTGTAACTCTAGTACTCAGGAGAGAAAGGCAGGTAGACTTGATTTTTGAAGCTCAATGGCGAGACCGCCTAGCCAAGCTGATGAACTGCAAGTCCTTCTCAAGACATACAAGTATATACTGATGAATTTCCTCCCTATCCCATCTCTCACACACAAGGGCACACACACACACTCACACACACACACACACACACACACACACACACACACACACACACACACAAAACATGAATTCACATACAATCTCTTGGGCCCTTTCCTAATGAGCTCTCTTGCCTCAATCCAAGTCACCACTGATTTATTAATTAATCTGTCTTTCCTAGAATGGCTGTTGAATCACAGAATAAACAAAGTACAGTTTTCTGTATTTGGCATCTTACTCTGAGCATAACACTTTTGTTTATACTTATTACATATTTGTTTATTCAATTGTGTGTGTGTGTGTGTGTGTGTGTGTGTCTGTGTGTGTCTGTGTTTGTGTGTACAGGTGCATGTGTGCCACAACATGCATGTATAGGTGTAGGTGAGAGAATGATTTGCAGGATCCTATCCACTCTTTCCTCCATGTAGGACCAGGTGATCATATTCAAGTCTCCAAGTTTGGCAGCAAGTGCCTTTACCCATTTTGTTATCGGCTATATTGATACAAATACCAGCTGAATGGCTGCATTGGCTGAAAGTGGAAGTGCTACCAATATACAATAAAAGTTACTTCCAGATTAACACATGCTAAGCTGAAAATAAAGTAAATAAGAAATCACTATCATAATGAACATGCGTAGTCTATCAAACATCACAAATGAACACACAGCACATTGTAGGATTTATTTATGTGACTGTGTGGCTGATTGAGAGTTATGGTTTGCAGGCATTGTATGGTGCTACATGTTACCAGAACGAAAACATAATTAAAAATTGAAATATGGATTCTACCAAATATATATTCCATTATAAACTAAAATATATCATTGCTGAACTATCATATGTTGGGGACCATCTATGCCATAATTTGCTTATTGATTGACCTGTTACTGGACTCTGGGCATGCTGCAAGTTGGTTCTATTATTAATTAAAGCTGCCATCAACATGTGTGTGTAAATTTTTATGAATGTTTGTATTCATATGGAGCATCTTCTAAGAAGCTGAATCAAAGGTCATATGACATATGTATGTTTAATTTCATGTGAAACAATGTGACATGTATTTAAAACTTTATAATTAATCAATTAAATTTATATATTGTGCGTTTGGTATGTGTGTGCTAATGCATTAACCCATACATGTGTACAGGCCAAAGAAAGACATAAGATGCCCTGCTCCATCACTCTCTAACTCATTTGCCTTGAGAAAGGGTCTCACATTGAACCTGAAGCAGAGTTAACAGCTGGCAGACTCCAGTAGTTTGCCTATCTTTGACCACATCCCACAATGCTGGGGTTATAAGTGAACATGCATACCCACACCTGACTTTTTACATGGGTGCTGGGGATTTGAATTCAGGTATTCATGAATTCTTACCCAATGCCTCTGCCCATGCCACAAAATTTTAATTTACTGTATTTAATTCTATGGTATATACAACACTCATAGAATATTTATTATTATTATTATTATTATTATTATTATTATTATTATTATTGCCTCCGTGAGGTTCATAGAGGGAAATGACTTGTTTTACCTTCATGCCGCAGTAAGAAGATCACCCTATGGACATACAAGTTTTCCCACCCCGATGCTATGTTCTTTCTATCACATTATCTTTATTGCCTTACCAATGAAGACTTGATATTGAACCCAAGGCAATGAGGAGTTTCTTCTAGACTTCTAGTCTTTACAATTACATAGTCCCAGAAAAGCTAGTGAATAAATGGAGGGGTGGAACCCCAGGGAAAGTGCACTCCAGGCTTATAGAGGCCTTATCTGGACCAAGGAAGGGAGCTAGCACTATTTACCAGAAAAGCTATTGAAAGGAAAGGACTTATACCAACCAGTGTGGGGTGTGTGCTTTTGGAAGCTGCAATCAATTGCCTCCTGTCAGGCTCAAAAAATGCAGCCAGTTCATAATGAACACAGAGAGGAGAGGGCGCTGTGTCCTTCCATCATTATCTGAGAAGAGCTTTAAGTCTTAGCATCCAGGCATTCGGGTGAGTTTAGAATCTCATATAAAATCAACCCTAATGCTGACCAAGGCAATCCAATCAATTAAAATGCGGTAAATACCACTCCACACGGACTCCAGAACTCACAAACTAGAGAATCAATTCACTGGAACAAGAAAATAAAGGAACCGTAGGGGTTGAGGTCAAATCTTTAGCGAAATTCTAAAGGGAAGAATTGGCCTGGAGAGCAAATCTTTTAGTACTTACAATGAAAACTCTGGTTAATGTCCAGAAATGAAGGCCATTAAAACCGCATTAGGAAAGCCATGTTTACATTTCTATAGTCCACCAGATACCTCCTCTCATACCAAGCTGGGCCCCTCTGTATATCGTGGTCTTTAGTATCTGTCAGTAAGAAATGCACTTGAACTTCTCCGAGCCGCGGTTCTGGAAATGAGCAGAGTAGTCCTGGAGTTCATGGCAGCATGTGGGACAAAACCCTCCACAGACACAGCAGCAAGCAGAGGTAATGCATTTGAGTTCCTGATTCCATTCCTCGGATGGTGACCCGATTCTCTAGTAGAGACTACGAGTGGTCTGTTAAGGCATCTAAGGTGACTTTCACTTCTTCCTCCTGACAAGGGCAGTGGTGGGTCGAAAGGCTTTCCCTTTTTTGTAGCTTGTTGAAATCTATGTTTGTTTCATGTAGTTTTCCACACAGTGTGGTGCAGAGAGAGATGGTTATCTTTATTTAAAGCATGATGATAAGCACCTGAACAGGATATAAGTAGTCTCTTCAGTAGGAGCAGAGTCTGGAACTACTAGTACTGAACCAAGCCTGTTTTACAGTAATATTAAAATGACAAGTTTTGCAAAAGGAAGCAGCCTAGCAGAAGGCTCAGAAAGTCTCTATATATGTCTACAAAGATAAGATTTAGGGACACAAGAGTTAAAGAAGTGGAGAGGAGCAAGAGAAGAGTGACTGACTGGGTGTAGAATAAAGTGCAGAATCTGGCAGTCTGCACATGTATAATCAAGCCGCACAGCGCCATAGAGCAAGCTTGTTCAGAAGAGCTCTGGGGGTGGGGAGCATTCTGATGTCAAAAAAGACACAAGGATCATGAGTGCCAGACAAAACAAAAAGATGCTGGTTTCAAGAAGTTTGAACTCCACCACAGATGACCCTGTGTCTCTAAGGGAGTGCTAGAGAACTCCCCTACCATGCCTCACACACTAAGGAATTACAGCAAAGCTAGCATAAACCATAATACCCATCTAAAGTTGTTGATTTTTTTCTATTTTTTAATTGAAACAGAATTACATCTCTTCACCCCTTCCTTCCCTCTAGCAAGTATCTTCCCCCTTCCATGCCCGCTTTCAAGTCATTAATCTCTATATCTTTTATTACATGTGTTACATATATGTGTGTGTATGCANTATATATATATATATATATATATATATATATATATATATATATATATATATATATATATAAAACGTGAGTTTCTGTTGTTATTGTATATATAGCTTCACACTGATCACTGTGTAATAAATATGGGGGCTCATTCCTGGGAGAGGTTAATTCTCTTTCTCCCAGCAGTCAGTACTGACCTGTAGTTCTTTTTCTAGGAATGGGACCACATGAAATTTTGCCCTTCCAAGTTAACATGTCCATTGCTATTGCTATTGCTATTATTTCTGGTGTTGCTTATGCAGCCATTTCTAGGAGAGACTGCTGCACAGCAGCCTCACTGGTGTTCTGGCTCTTATTCTCTTTCCACCCACTTTTCTGCAATGCTCCAGGACCCATGAGCCCTAGATACAGGACCTGTGATGTAGATACATCCTTGGGAGCTGTACTCCCTACGACTCATTGAACTTGGCATTGTATCCAGTGATGGTTTTCTTCAAAGGTCTCCATTTGCTGTAATGAGAAGCATCTTCAATAAGGGCTGATATCTAGACATATTCAAGAAAGGTGAGCCATATGCCAGTCAGTGACTTGTATTTAAATCAATTAGAAGCAATTAACTGACAGTAAATCTAACCAGGGATGTGTACGAGGTTTGTTCAGGTTCCCCATTTTTACTTATATGTGTGTGAAATGCCTGTAATATAAATACGGCATGTTGAAAAATATTTTAATTTTTAAAATGTCCAGTCCTATTCAGTTGTATTCTTGTGAATGCCATGGTTCCAGTGTCCTGGTTGGCTCCAGAATTATAGTACAAATAACCAGGGAGGAGCTCCTGGTGGGGAAACACTTGATTTTACACCAGAATTAGAGAGATTAGGTACCCCAAGCTGTGCCTGCCTCTGTAGCCCTTGGGAAAAATGGTTTTAATTTCTGAAGAATATAAGGCATCTATAACCTGGGAGAATGTAACTGGGAAGTAAGATGCTAAAATAGACGGTACTTTAGCTACGGCGCTTCTGCTTGATTATTTAGGTAGATTTACTTCACACCATGTGTTACAGGGCAAGATCTGATTACATTCAGTAAACTAAGATGGAAAGTGCTTGATATTTTATTTGTAATAAATACCAATTCAACTATCAAGTTAGGGTCTCTGTGAATAACCATTAAGATAACCATAGAGGGGACTGTAGCCAAACCCGTTTAACCACCTTACAATCTACCCATGCCTATTGAAAGACCCTAATCTAATCTTCAGTCATTTGTGGTGGTTGAAAAGCAAGTCAAGGGCAGGTTAGATAGTTCAGTAGGTAAAGGTACTTGCTGTGCAAGAGAAATGAGATGGGTTCTATCTCAAGAACTCTTATAAAGGTAGAAGTAGAGAATGGTCTCCACAAAGTGACATCTTATCAAGGGATATGGAGTTTGAGTCTACATGCAACACCAGCAGCTACTGTACTTCTCTCTGTGTGCAGTCATATTTTTCTAGACCTTGGACCACTTTGTTTCATTGTCCCATAAATTTCCACAAAGGCGATTGTGTGGCCTGCTTTCCTGCATCCACGTTTGGTTGTTGCACTACTTCTCTTCCTGTTGCTGTGATAAAACTCTAACCAGAAGCAATTTAAGAGAGGAATTGGTTTATTTATACTTACACTTCTAGGTCATAAGTTGAGAGAAGGCAAGAACCCAAACAAGAGCTACAAGTAGAAACCTTGGAGTAATGTTGCATACAAGCTAGCCTTCTTATATAACCCAGAATCACCAACACAGGGAATGATACTGCCCACAGTGGGCAACCCTCCTAAGTGAATTATCAATTAAGACAACTGCCAACTGACATGCCCACAGGCCAACTCCTCAGTTGAGACTCTCAGATTCTAGACTATGTCAAGGTGACAGTTAAAGTTAACTAGGGTGCTTACGCAGAAGTAAATCTTTTGACTTTTGTAAAACTTGTCATTTCTGTAATTGAGCTAAGGAGAACTAGAAACCCCACCCACTCTGGTGTCCTACTAGCTGAAGAACCCTTCTTTAGAATACATACTTTTTTTCCTGAACGTATTGTTCACAGAACCCCTTTTATGGAAGAACACTTCTTTACATATTCTGAATCTGGTAGCACCAGGTACATGGTCAGGGAACTAAAAAAAGTAGAGACATGGGGTGACATATACCCTCCTCCTGCTCTTGTGAGCAGGCCACATGATCAGCCTGTTCAACTTTTGCTCAAGCCCCCTAAATACCACCAGGTTTCTTTTCTTTCACTGGGTTTCAATGCTTTGTTACAAACTAGAGGGCCCTTCAGGCAGCCAGGATTTGCACTGTGATATGGAAATGCAGACACCCAAGCTGTCTATCACACATCTCCTGGGTTTATCACGAATAGGAGAAAGAAACTATTTGTTTTCATCTCACCTTAGACATTCACTACTCCCTGTTCCTTTCTTCCAAAAGGCCTTTGCCACTCTGTCCCTGGGTAGAGATTATCTCCACAGGTTTTATATGGTCTCTGAGGCCATTGATCATCCATGGTGTCTTCCATTACAGCTGTCCCCCACTGTCACAGTCATTAGTCATGTTTGTCAATGATGCTCACTGTAGTAATGCTTCAGAAAGTTCTTCATAGGTTAGACAAAGGCATGCAAGATTTGGTTTGACCACTCATACCGTGAAAGGACATAAGTGTGATGGGTCTCTAAAGATGGCCCCAGTGACTCAGCATGCCCTATACAAACACTTGGGTTTAGACCTTCCCCTGCATGTTAGGTATGAGCTGTTCCATAACTGATTTTTGCCCATTGTCTGATCATTCTGCTGCAGAAGGAAGGGACAAGCATGAGTAGAGAAACTACATGACACTAATTAGACTTTACATTCCAAAAGAACCCAGGCATATAGTCATTCTAGCCAAGACAGTAGACAAGAGAAGAAATTGTCAGAGGATCCCAGTTCCCAGATATAACACAACAATGATGAGTGATATTTAAGCTTGATTGTCAGCCTGATTGGATTTAAAATCACCATGGAGACATACCTCTGGATGTGTCTCGGATAGTGTTTCATAAGATGTTTACTTAGGAGGGAGAAGACTAACCTTGAATGTGGGCAGTACCATCCTGTAGGCTGAGATCCTAGACTAGACTAACCTTGAATGTGGGCAGTACCATCCCGTAGGCTGAGATCCTAGACTTAATCAAAAGAAGAAAGCTTGGATGGGTATTAACATTCATGTCTTTCTGCTTCCTGACTCCAGACAGAGTATGACCAGCTACCTCATGCATCTACCCCCATTCCTTCCTTGCTATGATGGACTAACTGTATCTTCAACGAGCTAAAAGAAACGCCCCTTACCTTAAGTGGCTTTTCTCAGATGTTTTGTCACAGCAGTGAGAAAAGTAACAGATGCCCTTCCACGTTGCCATATTAATTTTATGATGGCCATAATCAAACGTCTAAGAAAACAACTTCAAGAAAGGAATTCTTTATTATAGTCCAGTGTTCCAGGGATCTCAATTTGTTTTCCTTGGTTCTGTTGGTTCTGAACCCATGATGAGCGGAATAAATTGGCAGTGGGAATGTATACAGATATCGTTTGCTTCATGGTGAATAGAAATTGAAGAAAATAACAAACAAGAAGTAACCTTCAAAGGCATGGCCCTAGTGGCCTACTTCCTCCAGCACAGGAACAAGTGCTTCACATTTGATCATAAAAGGGTTATTTCATGTCCAAACTGAAATGTTGTCCTGTGTCATTATGACTGTAGTGGTTTGAACATGTTTGGTCTAGGAAGTGGCCAAACTATTAGGAGGTACTGGTCTTGCTGGTGTGGGTGTGGCCTTATTGGAGGAAGTGTGTCACTGTGCGGGTGGGCTTGGAAACACTCCTCCTAGCCACATGGAAGCCAGTCTTCTCCTGTTTGCCTCTGAACAAGATGTAGAACCCTCAGCTCCTCCACTGCTATCCTCCACCTGGATACTGCCATGCTTCATGCAATGATGATTACGGACTGAACCTCAGAACCAGGAAGTCAGCCTCAATTAAATGTTGTCCTTTATAAGAGTTATCTTGGTCATGGTGTCTGTTCAGAGCAATTAACCCTAACTAAGACAATGACCCACAAGAATTATGAGAAGCAATAGCCTATCATGATCTGCCACTACATTAAGGTACAATCTATTAAGAAGCATGTAGGGATATGTATTGTGTGGGGTTCAGGCTGGAGTCAAAGAAAACTGAAGAGACATATTTTGAGGCAGGCATGCTGTCAGGTCAGGACTATTGTGAAGATGGAAACCCACTCACAGTGACCAAAAGAGCTGTCCTCTTAGTTAAGAATACCTGAGAGATTGTGAACTAGCCTGGGGGCTGAGTTAGAAGAGATATCTTGGTAGGTTTCCTATGTTTGGGAAAACTGAGGGGAGCCATAGCTACGCTGAGAGTGAGAAACTCAAAGGCTTGGATGATGCTGGGCCTCACAAGCTCACAAGCTCTCCAAACAAGCAGAGTAAAGCCAATACGCAGTGTCCCTCAGAAGAACATTTTTAGAATCATGGTAAGTTCCTCCATCTCTATGACTGGTAAGACTATCATCCCACTTTATAGGTTAAGTGGGACCTCAGGCACTAGTAAGCCTGGGGTAGAGAACCCCAGGGGTGGTACCCACCATCATGGGTGCAGCAAGTCCTTACTCATCTTAGAGACAGAAGATGGGAACACTCCTTACTTCTTCCCAGCTATGAGAAGGCTACCATTCCTTCCTGGGACTCAGTGCATTTCTATGCCCCTCACCAACTCTGTCTGGATGCTGGCCCCGCAGTGCACATGCCTCATTGTTTGTCTCTTTGCCTGCATTTCTCAGGCAAGAACTGCAAGGATGAATGAGCACTTTCCTGAAGCCTCTCCCTGGATATAAAGAAAAAGACTTAGAATTTGAACCCAAATCGGTTCCTTTCCTCTTGTCCCTTCAAGGCCAGGTATTCTGCCTTTGCCAGAGTCATTCATCATAAAGGCAAGAAGTGAGCAGCTGTGTGCCCAGGAGGGGGAAGACAAGAGGGATTCCAGCCAGAATTGTATCAAAAGGTGAGTGAAAGCACCACCACAGGAACACAGCAGCCTCTCCCACCACCACACGCTGAGGAGCTGTGAGAGGCACCCTGGGCAAGCATTGTTTCCACACTTCTGTCTGAGACCCACTGAACGTTGCTTTCTGCACATGACCTTTCTCCACCACAGGATGCCTTTGTCACTCTCTAATGGCCTCTTCTCAGCTTTTCTCTGCCTCTTTTATTCTTTTTTTGCCTTAAGAACATCTATTTTTTTCATTCAGCCAATAATTTCGTTTCGTTCAATATCTAATTCATCTTTTTCTCTTGAAGGAGAGCCAAATGCGGTTGGGATACAATTATCTGTCGATTTCTAAGCGGCCCAGATGTCCACCAGAATGAAAGCTGGGTTTTCCTCATGGGAAATTGTGGGACTTAGTGGAATTACATTTAGTTAGGAGCAGGGCCTAGCTAGACATCCCAAAGTAGAAGCTTGATGGATCTCTACATTTAACTAATACACTGAGGGCCAAGGCCAATGCTATTGCCATGACCAAGTGTGTCCACAGGGGGCAGTGGTGAGTCAGACCTGCCCCCAACTCCACTCAGCCCTTGTTCTATTGGTGTTACTGGTGGTCCAAGGCCGGGCCAGGTGTCTCCAAGTTCCAGTTTAAGATGGCACGACGGCGCAGATGAGAAAGAGTTACACTGTCAGGACTGACAGCAGGCTATATGAGTGAGGGGAGGGGACCCGGCTTTTTTTCTTGTGGCTTCCATTAATGGAGTTCAAGAGAAGGAGTTTGGTTAGGAAGGGCATAGTTTTGGATGGTTCTGTATTTTGATTGACAGGCTTGGCTTAGGCAGGCATTCACTAACTATAAATGTCTCTTCCTACAATGTGTCTGATTTTAATTATATACATGCCAAATTATTCATAGGTATACCATGGTAAATAATTTTCCCTAAAAGTTCACTTGAGGGGACATAATTTGCCTTATTGTGTGTGCACCCTAAACTAGTTCAGGCTGCACTAGGCTCCTGCACTCATGGTAGATATATTAGGACAATGTTTGAGTAGAAATTCTTCAAATCTAATGGTCATTGAGAAGAAAAACTGATTTCATTGCTTAGAGTGGTGTATGCATGCCGCTTGATGCAGGTGGGGTCCTAGATTGCCAAACAAGTTGCTAGGGCAATTGTTCAGAGTTGGATGTGTAAGCATTTTACATGAAAGTGAGACTATTAGATAGACAAGTACATTATTAGAAGACAGTTATGTGTATAGTCCAAGCCAAGTAGAGTCCTAGGTGGCAAAGTTAGTCCCTATGCTTGCCTGCCTCACTGGGGAGTAAGAACGCTGTCATTGGGGCTATGAAAGATGGAAAAAGCAGGTGAAGATTCAGCTTGCTCATAAAAGTCTAAGATACACATTTAACAAAGGCCACAGGATATAGAAATAAGGCAATCCAAATCATGAATAGGAAATAATTATAGCTTTTCCCATCCATTATGAAAGGAAACCAAACTAAAATGAATAATTCTGGAATTTTTATGACCAACAGGCATGTTTACATCATCTTACTATGGTTGCTAGTGTATAAAAACTATTATTTATGCCCATTAGTACTTTGAGTTTATGAAGGTTATATCCATATTAGATCTTGTTTTTAATTCATAACCAGAAACCACAGAGAGTGGTAGGCTATAAATTGATGTTTTATAAAATATCAACAGAGTAAGACATTATTAACATTGTTTTGTCTCTGTAATTATATACTCTGAGACGGCATCTCAGGCTGTATCAGACTCCCAGGGGGGCCTACGCACACTCTTCTTTATGATCTTGTGCTCTGAGGGAAGCCTGAGATTCTTCAAACCCCGTTACAACCAGAAGACAGAGGAAGGAGGAAGGGGGAAAGCAGAGAGGAGAGAGCGCACATCAGGGAGACAGACAGACAGACAGACAGAGACAGACATAGAGACAGAGAGATGCAGTTTCCAAACCAATTCCAAGAAAATACAAAACAACACTAAGTGAAACCTAAGTTTAAGCCAAGGAAGCTCAAAACAAATCCTGAAAGTCTCCATCAGCACCAAGGCACAGCAACACTGAGGAGTGACCTCGCATCGAAGGCCCAAGCATCCTGTGTCTGGCCCAGGTATTGGTAGAACAGTCTCAGTGTGATCCTGCGGAGGAGCCAGAGGGAAAAACACCAGGCCCCACACATGAAAAATGGCAAGCTCTGGTCCAGGTGGTGAGTCCTGTGATGTCTGAAACACACTTAGCATCCCCACAGAAAAGTGGAAGTCCCCCTGGCTCCCCTCCCTGACAATGTTGAGGTGCCCCCACTGCGGAGAAGTAGGGATCAGCAGGCTGCATCCAGGCATTCAGTGTATTGTGTCATTGGATCCAGTCCCTGAAACTCATCAAGTTACAGTAGATGCCAACAGACGGCCTTCACACCCCTTTCCAAACAGACAGCCATAGCTGATACTTCAGATGCCGACTTTTGGAAGTCAGCTGAGAAGTACTGGTGGGATGGGGATGAGAGGAGGTGGCAGGTTATCCACAAGGCTGCTCATGAACTGAGATTTACTGAGTTCTTAGAGACCACAGGCTCAGTTAAGTCCTCTACAAATTACACTTCATTTCTACAGTATCTTATGAGACCTGTATCTTAGCTGAAGATCACAAAGGAGAACATATAGACTCTCTCTTCATCACACAAGCAGCATCATGCAAATTAAACATCTATCACAAGCTAGCCTGCTTCAGAAGACAGCTTTTTTATGTGTTGTTGTTGTTGTTGTTGTTGTTGTTGTTGTTACTGTTTTATTGTACTGTATTTCCTCTAACATCTCAGGATGCTGGGGAGCAGAGCCTGTTTTACAGGCATATGAGTTTGGAGTCATATAGCCCTGTTCTCAGAAGGATCTCATGCTAGGCGTAAGACTCTGCAACCCCACCATCTTGAAACACAGCGAATTTGGAAATAAGAGTAAGGTAGTTAATATTAGTTGCAACGTGACTGACTTTAAAATTACCGTGGAAACACATCTCAGAATGTATCTATGATAGGTGTTTCCAGAAAGGTTTAAGTGAGAAGGGACAACCCACTTTGAATGTGGGCAATGGGCTGGGGTTCTGAACCGAATTAGAAAGGGAGCTGAGCACCAGCATTCCTTGATCTCTGATTCTTGACTACAATATGACCAGCCCCATACTCCTGCAACCATGCCTCTCAAAATGTAAGCCAAAATAAAGAAAGGGCAGCTTTCTTCCCTAAGCCGCCTTTGTCTCTCGTTGCTATTCGCTTTGCATTGGGCTATAGATTTCCCATCAGGTCCTAACTCAGGGAGCCTTGCCCATCCACATTCTAATTCCCCCAAGAAACTCATCTCCAGCTCAGATGTAGCCAGTTAACATGTGACTGGCTCTGCAGAATTAATTGAAAACTCCCTGCTACTTGGATAATAATTGTCCTCCCTAACGTTATACTGAGAATTAACAAGTGATAATGATTTAACAGTGTACTCCAGGCAGCAGAGACTGGCCAAATTCTTTCTCAAAGGCCCTAGCTGTTACTTTAATCTTCTCCCTTCTTCCCCGTGTCGCAGCACAGTGGCTAATGACCTGCAATAAATCCAAGAAGCTGTGATTCGAAAGCCACTGAGATCCAGCTTGGAAACAAATCTATAACTTTCATTGAGAGGTGGTATCTAGGTTACCTGGGCCCAGCAAGGATCCCTCGATATTAAGGTTGTTCTTCTTTTGAAAACTGAATCAGCATATCTACCGACCTCACCAGGGACTTGCACTGTTTTTTCTTTTAATCATTCACACTACCGTTTTTATCTAACCTTGCCAGACTACTTGGCTCTTTCAAGTCTAGTGGCTGGATTATCAAAGGTGACTGTAAATATGGCATTGAAAGGGACCCAGAGACCAAGTAATGACTAGAGTATCTTGAAGATATGTACCCTTGAGACTAGGCTCAAGTCCCATACTGAAGCAGTGGAGAGACCCTCATCCCCAGGAACTCCCCCTCCCCCAGATTCTGTCTCCACCCTTGATGCATGCAGGACCAATGTCCAGAGGCCTCACAGAAGACTCAATGGACATGTTTGCCATTTTAATCCTCTATCCTTTAGGTGCTTCTCTGCTTATAGATGGATCTATTTGATAAAAGCTTAGTTGGTGGTGTTCTTTTATTATTTTTCTTGAAAAGATATAGTGATGAGCTCAGCTCTCTCTAGCTGTATCCCTGAAAGGAACCAAGGAACACTTGCGGTGGGGGTGGGCGTAAGTACAGCTTCAGGATCCTCAGTGCACAAACGCAAACTGAAAGCTGAGCTCTTTGCAGTCTGCAGGTCAAAGCTTGATCTGTACTGAGCTAAAGTAAACTGCATTTCACTTCTCCCTCTGGATGTGACTGACTGTCCCTGTGTCTGCAGCCAGTCTGTGGATGTTGCTCCGGGCAGAGACCACCCGCAGTTGTTAGATGGTAAAGAATGGATACACCATTCTACCTTTCCTAAATGGAAGCACATCTGCACCTGGAGTTTGGACCTTCCCTTCTCTTAACATAGGTTACAAGACACTCACTCAGTTCAAAGTGTGAACTGTGCATAGATGTTTATGGTAGAAGCTGGGAATCTGAGAAGAGAAAAGCTTTGCACATAAATGTTTGTCTTTGGAGGAGGAGATGGGGAGGCACCCCAGTGAAGAATTATAACCATGTGTGGAGGTGAATACCACTGGATATGCAAAGGCTCAGGAGCAGGAAGCTGAAGGGGAGATACAAGGCCAGAAGCCCTCTTTATAGAAGCAGAGAGCAGGAGAGAAAGCTGGGAAAGGACCAGCAGGCCAAGCAAGGCAATGAGAGATGGGGCTGTTCTTTAAAACGGTAAATTCTTAGCCGGGCGTGGTGGTGCACGCCTTTAATCCCAGCACTCGGGAGGCAGAGGCAGGCGGATTTCTGAGTTCGAGGCCAGCCTGGTCTACACAGTGAGTTCCAGGATAGCCAGAGCTATACAGAGAAACCCTGTCTCGAAAAACCAAAAAAAAAAAAAAAAAAAAAAAAAAAAAAAAAAAAAAACCCAAAAAAAAAAAAAAAAAAAAAAAAAAAAAAAAAAAAAAACCCAAAAACAAACAAACAAAAAAAAAACGGTAAATTCTGGCAAAGCTGGAAGTCTACACAGGTGACTAGCCAGGAGGCATGGCAGAATCCAGGGAGAGATGGCGAAGTGGAATGTCAAGGCATGACTTTGCACTCAGGAAGAAGATGGATGTACAAAAAAGAGTCAGGAAAAGGGGGGCAAGGGGTGACTTGGATTCTGGGACATAAAACTGATACCCATGCTGCATCTCCCTCAGTACAATGGGCCTGGCCTCAGCCCCATGCCAGCCCTTCCTCATTTGTATTTCTCTTCTAGCATACCCAGAGAGGCTTAATTATTTAAATCTCAATTAATCCCTGTAAGGGTGCTTGCATGAGAAGTTTGTTTAATTATCTCCTTTAAACTCCCCAGTTGCACATGGCCTTGTTTGGTTTATTGATCACTCGAGCACCAGGCTTTTGGCTGGGAACTGACAGCTGGAGTAGCTAGCTGAAAGGTAATGCTGCGGAGGAAATTTCAAGGGCTACTGTGCTCCAGCCTGTACTGTCCAGGAGCCGAAACAGCAGAGACAGCCTCCTACAGCAGGTCATGGAAGAGACCGGGCCACCTGTGCACTGTCCCGTGGCTGTAACTTCATCCATTCTTTGCCTGTGGTCACATTTGGCCTTGGTCACTGGCTATTAAGGGCCAGTTCCTAAGAACAGAAGATGCCATGCTCTTGTGGCACCTCCCCCATCAATGCACCCCAACATTGCTTTCTACTTTTATGGTAAAACATACACACAGTGTAAAATTCATCATTAGTAGCATTTGCTCCTTTACAATGCTGTGCTCTCCCTTGCCAGTCACCTATGTGCTTTTTGTCTGTAAGGATCTGTCAATTCTGGACATTTCTGATGGATGCCACCATGTAGCATGTAGCCTCTATCTGGATTCTTCCAAGTGGCTAAATGTTATCAACATATGGTAGCATAAATTAGTACTCTGTCATTTCTGTAGCAGGATAATATTCCAGCCACCAATATACCAATTGTATTGGTATAGTACATTTTGCTCATTCACCAAATTGATGGCTCTCTGGGGTCAGACACCACCTTCTCATTATGAGTATTTGTTTCTCATGGTCAGGAATGTCAATGAAGAGAATCCTTTATGTAGTGGCTACCTTCCTAATGCTGCAGCCCTTTTATACAGCTCCTTATGGCACAGTGACCCCCAAATACAAAATTATTTTGTTCCTACTTCTTTTCTTTTTTCTTTTTTTTTATGGTTTTAGATCTTTATTGTAGAAAGTTAGAGAGAAAGAGAGAAGGTAGAAAGAAAGAGAGGGGCTGGCTATGGACACATGGAGAAAGGGGGTAGGAAGAGAGGAGAGAAGGAGAGCTAGAGATGAGAATAAGAAAAGTGAGAGCTTAAGAATTGTTCCTACTTCTTAACTGCAATTTTGCTATTATTATGAATTGTAATATAGGCTGGGCAGTGGTGGTGCATGCCTTTAATCCCAGCACTTGGGAGGCAGAGGCAGGAGGATTTCTGAGTTTGAGGCCAGCCTGGTCTACAGAGTAAGTTCCAGGACAACCAGGGCTACACAGAAAATCCCTATCTGAAAAAAAAAAAAAAAAAAAAAAGAAGAAGAAGAAGAGAAGAATTGTAGTACAAATAGCTAAGCTTTCCAATTGCCTTGGGTGGCCCCTAGAAAGGGCCATTTGACTTCCATAGATGTCTTGACCCACAGGTTGAAACCACTGCTACAGAGCATACACCATAGGAGAGCTTTCAAACAATCACTTGAACTCTGGCGCTAATCAGCCTTGATTCACAGTCTGGTGCAGAATCTGATGTACAGTATCTGGGCAGTGGGGATTTCTTCAGACCATTAGTATATAGCTCTGTGTGTGTGCTTGTTTTGATTTGTTTTCTGGTGAGGGGGGAGTTGTTTTGTTTAATTTTGGAAAGAGTAATTTCCAAGGACCTTTCCAGTCTGCATGTGCGCAGCTTCTTGTCATGGAGATCTCTTAATGGGCCCTAACACTCATCAGGAAGGAAAACCAAATGAGACAGCTTACTTCCTCCAGGACCCTCCGGCCTGGGAGCCCAGCCTGATGAAATAACTCCTGCCGCATTTGAAGTGCAAAGAACTGGACTTGGATCGTGCCCCGGCTTCATCCTAGTTATATCTCTGCTATTTCATGTACGGAGCATCGGTGTGTTCATGCTTTCTGCTTCAGATGGGCTAGAGAGAAAGATGGCTAAGTTGAAAATGTCAGCTGTGTAAGCCTGGCAATCCACATCTGCATCTCTAGCAGCCACAAAAAAAGCCAGGAGCAGAAGTACACACCTGTAATCTCAGCAGGGACAGGAGGAGCCTCAGAGCATACTTGCCAGCCAGTCTACAGCAACTGCTGAGTTCATGGTTCAAGTAAGTACCCTGTCTCAAAAATATAAGGCAAAAATCAATTGAAAACGTCACCTGCCATTGTCTATGGGCCTCCAAATGCAAACGTGTGCACATGTACTCATACATGTGTGCCACACATGAACACATACAACCACACCACATAATACACACACAAATGAAATAAGATATATAGCATTTGAAAAACCAACAAGGTTGAGTGTTCTATCTCACTCCTATAATCACAACATTAAGAGGCTGATACGGGTGGATCTTGGGTCGAGGTAACCTCGGTTATGTAGTAAAAGAGTAAGATCTTGTCTCTGTAAGAGAGCAGGCTAGAGAGAAAGGAAAAATAGAGGAAGACATATTTAAAATATACCATATGGAATGCATGGATAATATTTTCTTCTTTAACTTGTAAGTATGTAGGAAAAGGAAGGAAGGAAGGAAGGAAGGAAGGAAGGAAGGAAGGAAGGAAGGAAAAGAGAAAGAGAAAGAGAAAGAGAAAGAGAAAAAGAAAAAGAAAAAGAAAAAGAAAAAGAAAAAGAAAAAGAAAAAGGAAAAGGAAAAGAAAAAGAAAAAGAAAAAGAAAAAAACACACACTAGTACTAGTATCTAAGAACTAGCAACTCCTTCTTGGAATTTATCCATGGTGATTATCCATGGAATTTATTTATGGTGAAAATGTATATCCCTCAAAGTCCTTCACATGCTTGTAACAGTTCTGTTTCAAGCTGAAGTAGTGTTAAAACAACCATGCCTTGCAGGAGACGGAAGGTTAACTACACTTAAGATAGTCAAGCAATACCATATCATTCAACACTAAAAAGAAACATGTTCTCACAGCCAGAAGACAGGAAAACACTGTATATAGATGCTACTAACTGACGTTTCTCTAACAAGACTGCATTCTATAGATTCTAGAGAAGGCCAAACTATGGAAACTTTTTAAATGTTTTTAAAATGTGGTTGCTGAACATGGAAAGGGTTCAGTGAGAAAAATGAGTAAGTGGTCCATTTGGCAACAGTGGATGCTTGGGGCAAATAGAATGCTTTGTATGACACTGGAACAGTAGCTAGATGTCTTTCTTGCTTTTGTCAAAAGCCAAAGAATGTACACTGCCACGAGTGAGCACTAATGTCAGGTGACCAATAGGTGACTGTGATGTGTGAATGTAGGAGTATCCAAGTGTGATAGATGTACCACTCAGGTGAGGATGTTGGTAGAAGGGGAATTTGGAGATGTGTATGAGAACCATCTGTATCTGAGAATGGGAAAGCAGGTGTGTGAGACCCATCTCGAGCAGAGATGAAGGAGAGGAATGTGGGGGGAGGGTGAGACGCACCTTTGCCTTCTGGGAGTTTTGCTGTGAGATTCAAATTGCTCTAGAACATTATGAATTTTAAGCCTGCAACTCAGCAGAACACATAACAGTTGGACCTCATGAGGGCGGGAGATGTAGCTCAGGGGTAGAGCGCTTCCTCAGGATGTGCAAGGTTCCTGAGTTTAATCCCTAGCACCGAAGATGTGTTTTGTCCATCAAGACAACAGAAATTTAAGGGCCATGTTACAGAGGCCTTCATGTTTGCAGCATTCAGACGGATACCCAGAAGTGCTCTGCCCTGAGAAGATTACAGTCTAGCATCAAACCCTGAGAAGCTTGCTGGTTCTTAGCATACCCTTGATGAGGCTAGCAAGGCACCAGGAGAAACCCATTTGGGCAGTACAGTGTGGGTCAAATGGATGCGGCTTCAAATCTGGGATGAAGCTATCCAGGTCTATGCACAATATAGCGCAGGGGTCTAAAAATGCATCTGGATCATACCATGTACATCCTGTTGGCTGCGAGAGATAAGATGCAGACCTGCTCTCATCTACCTTGGGAGATGGGTGAAACAAAGAGGAGTTGTTTATGTCTCTGGCAAAGGGGAGCCGTTGGAGGGTTTGAGGAGATGGGGTAGTCAAGTTTTTGTGGAGCAGGCTACGTATGTGTAACAGTAGGTGTGGATGTGCGTGCTGTGTGAGGGAATGCTGTATGGGTGCACACTGTGTGCGTGTGGTCGTCTTCAATGTTGTTCGATAGAAATAATGTATTTTTTAAAGTGCCCTACAAATTTTTAAGTATGCATATATTACGTTCACAAGTAATTATTTCACAAACTTCCTGTTTGATGGATTTTTTTTCTCTAGGACTGTAAATAATAGGTTAGAAGAGGTTATCTAGCTGCCAGATGTAGCAGACAAGATCTGTGTTCAATCTGAAAAGTCCACCTGGGATTGTGCAAATTCCCAACCCTTCAGCCTGTTACCCTCCACCTTCTGCATACATACAGACCTCTCATCTCTCACGGGCTCCTTCTCTCATCTCCCTTGATCCTGAGATATTTCTGTGTATTTCTTTGTTTGGAGGCAAAGTTCTTGTCTCTCCCCTGAATTTATATGTTGAAACGCTAATGCCTTGTGTCAGTGAACTTTAGGACTTTTGGGGTAAGCAATGTGTCATGGGGATGGAGCCCTCAAGATGAGATTAGGATCCTGATAAGGACCCCAGAGAGCTCCCTCATCATATTCCATCATGAAAAAAAAAAAAGGTCACCCAGACATTACCTGCCCCAGACAACTCTCTCATCTTACTTAGACTTTCAGCCTCCAGATCCATGGCATATACACAAGAGTAGCTATAAGTCTACCATGCCATGATATTTGCATTATAATATCCCGAACAATGCCTTCCTGAAGGACAACATTAACACAACGTCAACAACAAAAGGTGTCCAGAGTAGAAGGATCCTCCCTGTGATGGGAGCTGACTGAAGTTTGTGCAAAGCAGACATGGGCAATAGATGGAGGCAGGTGCTGCCTGCTGGGTCCCTGTTTTCCATAGGACTTAACCATCCCCTGGGCTTCCTTCCCACTCTGTCACCTGAGGTCTCCCAGCCCACATTCACACAGAAGTCACTGAAATCCTTTGCATCTCTGAGGTTTTTCGATCTCCCCCTTTTCTAATAGTCTATTTAAAGCTGGAAGATGAACCTCATTTTTTCCCCAATGTAATTTGAGGAAATTTGCATGATACACGCAGTAACAAGTGAGTCCTGAATTATGTATGATCTCCTCTAATGGGCCGGAGCTTGTTTGGGAAGTGCGTGCGGTCTTATAAACTACTGGGGTTGCTTTTTATGGCAAATTGAACGGCATCCCCTACTCTTGCTTTACATATTCTCCTAATTAGGGGGAGATAAAATAGATTTTAGACCTGAAAAAAGCGATTTCTCTCTGAGAACCCACATTTGTATGGAGAATTAAGCTCATTCCAGTCAGCTGCACCCTCTAATTTAGAGCTGTTGTCAGCACAAAATAAAATCATAAAAGATTTCTCCACTGGGGGCTCTTATGCAATCCACTTCTTAATGTGACTTTTTTTCTTCATCTTTTCTTTTCTTTTCTTTTCTTTTCTTTTCTTTTCTTTTTTTTTTTTTCAGGTATTAAACCACGACATTTTATTGTTGTTCAAACTTTCTAATTTATGGTTTTTGTTGCTTTGTTGTTGTTTGTTTGTTTATTACCTTTACTTTTTTACAGTCCAGTCGTTATACCCCTCCTGGTTCACCCTTCCATAGTTCCTCACCCCATTCCTCCTCCCTCCCTGTCTCCAAGATGATGTCCCCTGTCAGGCCTTTCCACTCCCTGTCGCCTCAAGTCTATGGAGGGTTAGGAACATCTTCTCCCACTCAGACCAGACCAGACAGTCCTCTGCAGTATATGTGTAGAGGGGGTCTTGGACCAGCTAGTTTATGCTGCCTGGTTTGTGGCTCAGTGTCTGAGAGATCTCAGGGGTCCAAGTCAGTTGAGACTGTTAATCTTCCCATGGGGCTGCCCTCCCCCTTAGCTTCTTCCAGTCTTCCCATAATTCAACCACAGGAATCCGTCTTCAGTTCAATGGTTGGGTATAAGAATCCCATACATCCTACCAGATCACAAT
This sequence comes from Mus minutoides, assembly GCA_902729485.2. Taxonomy (NCBI): domain Eukaryota; kingdom Metazoa; phylum Chordata; class Mammalia; order Rodentia; family Muridae; genus Mus; species Mus minutoides. The sequence goes on from LR749523.1 coordinate 3,451,258, forward strand.
GGACTAAGGCTAGACTTAAGGTGACATTTTCAAGCCAAGGAGGGGACTGCTAGGTTGGTTCCTTCAGCAGGGTGGAGGAGGTAGATGAGATCTGGCTTTCCCTGGAGAGAGCTTATAGTTGTTCACATGCTGCTGGTCTCTTCCCAGGAAAGGAAGTAGAGTTTGGAATTAATAAAAATTGCTATCACCTATGAACCTTAACAGCAAGCTAGCCTGGGTATCTCAGTATCTCCCCACAACCTTAGGTAGGAAGAGGTTTGTTGGTGACACTCATTTTATAGTGACACCATATTGTATTCAGGGTTCAGCGGGAGGGTGTCTGGGATCTCAACACACAACTGTCTTCATTATAGAAGAAAGAGAAGTAGTACAGGGGTAGAAAGAAGATGAGAGAGGCCAACTGGAGAAAAGGCAAAAATGATGGTGCCTGAGGCAGCACCATGGTTGTACAGGAGTGTACATTCCCTGTGGAATGTCATGACCCACCTAAGGACAGGACCACAGAAGCATCTTGGAAGTATCATGGTCCATGTAAGGGCGGGACCTGAGGAAGCATCATGACATATGTAAGGTCAGAACCAATAACTAGAAATGTCATGGTATGTTCAGAAGATGTGCTCAGAGTCTCCAGGAGCAAATTTTCTGGCTTGTGCTCATTTCCACCACTTACAATATACACATCTCGCTGCCATCACTGGCAGCAGAGCCTACACATCACTCAGGATACCCAGAAAAGACACTGTGTGTCATCAGGACTTTTGGTTTATTATATAGCAGAGACCTGGCCTGTTCTGGGCGGAGAGGGCATCAGGCTAGAGCAGGGATGGGGAAGGGACAATAGGAAAGCAGGGGACCTGGGACGAGAGAAGGACAGTCATGGAAAATGGCATTGTTGCCTCTCTTCCAGCACATATGCCCCCAAATCTTCTAAAAGATGAAAGAAGACTAGTGGGACTCGGAGGAGGAGCCCAGAAAGGAAGAAGCAAGACCCCTCAGCAGAGTCCAGGTAGTTCAGGCGTGGTTTTGATCCTCAGTAGGGGTGCATGAAGCATTTTAAACAGAAAAATCATGGAAGCAGATTTGCTGAATGGAAGCAGCACTGGTTAGAATTCAAGAAGCATTTTCCTGTGCTCCAGGACCAGGCTCCTGACTTCTGACAAGCCCCTTCAGTTACTCTCAGGAGCATGCTGGCAGAATGATGAAGAAAGAAGCTGAGGGCTGATACTTGGACCAGGTGCCTAACACTGAACCCCAGCCTCCTAGATTAGACCTCAGGATAGAGCCTTCAGAGTGAGGCTTCAATAAATACATAGATGATAAACAAAGAAAGAAAGAAAGAAATGGGGGTGTTATAACCAATATTTAGGAGATGCTCATTTCATGGCTAATTTCTTCTGTCTCAGAACGCACCACTTTTGTACTGCTGATGAAATGGACTTGATCAAATAATAAAGAGAACTTGGATGCTGTGAGGAATAAGGAGTGGGATAATTAAGACACATTAGCGAGCTCAGTGGGAAACAAAGAAGTCAGCTCAAAGAAGTCACCTTTCTCTTAAAAGGAAGAGATAAAGAAGGTAATCTTTAGGGGGTTGGTTTTTTTTTCCCCCATTTGCCTTTGAGATGTCAGACTTATTTTTCACATCTTCATTTTTCTCCTGATTCTTTGTTTGTTCTTGGAGGGCAGGAGGTACGAAGCGTTCCCCACCTACTCAAGTGCCCCAGCTGCGGTTTCTGTGGTGGAGTCTGGTGGAGCTGGGAGGACAATAAAAAGCATTGAGCGGTGGGGAGCCGCAACCACAAAGACAGTGAGTCAAACTGTGCTTCTCCACTGTCCCTTTTTCCTCTGAAATGTCACTAACATGCGCTTCTATCTTAATATATATATATATATATATATATATATATATATATATATATATATATATATTGAAAGTACAAGAAAGCTAAGGGCAGACTGCTGCTTTTAAAGACTGAGTGTCAACAGAAGATGGAGAAGTGTAAAGAGCATAAGCCCCCCACTGCCCACTTTGAGCATTACGGGATCACTGGTGGGTTTGCTTGCTTCTTGCTTGCTTGATTAATGGGGGGAGGGGGGTTGTTTTGTTTTTGGGGGGGAGGGGCTGACTTAAAGCTACAGTTCAGTCACTGTATGAGTCTAAAATAGTAAATATGATTTCAATTTGGGTTATTTCTTTAGATTTTCTGTCTCCATATTCAAATTAGATCTTCTCTGGTGTGAGCATGTGTGTGTGTGTGTGTGTGTGTGTGTGTGTGTGTGCGTACATGTGTGTGCATATGTTTATACTCACATCAATTTCTTCTGAAGGCTATACAACAGTTAGTGACAGACTGTTTTACATAATAACAGCTTCCGTTGTACCTGTTCTCTGTCCTGTGTAACTTAGACAGTTAAAAAAAAAAAAGGAAACTGTCTCTCCCCATGAGTACAAACACATGTGATCCCAGTACAACTTGTGAGGCTAGAGCATGCGGTAAGTACAGCCTCCTGGCACACCAGTGGAAGAACTCAGCCACCGCAGTGTTAGGAAGCCAAGTTCAATACCCTGAACATCAGTCATGTTCAAATACCCTGAGCAGCAGTCCACAGAGGGATAACAGATTGCAGTCAGCTTCAACCAGGAGACCACTGCTCTTTCTAGTTCCAGGGGCTTTAGCCTTCTAATCCTTGCAGATAGATTCCATGCAGCAGAGAACAGCAGGTCCCTTTACAAACACACAGGTTTATGGACCCCTGGCACAAGAGTTGTAGTTTGGCAACACTCAGCTCCCAGTGGTTGGTAGGGAAAGAGAATAGTAAACTGGAAAACTGTAGTTCAGATCCCAGGGTCTCCATCGGGTAAACTTGAACAAACCATTTAACATCTATGATCCTCCGGCTCTTCATTATTAACAAATGAGATTAATATCTGCACATGGGTTTTTGTCCAGGATCATAGAACATAGTGTGCAGGAAACACTTTGTGAGCATAAAGAAAAACTATTCAAACACAAAGCAGTTTATTTTTAAATTTCAGAAAGGTCTTGTTGCATCCGATCAGGACTCCTACCTGGCCCAGGTGAGGGGTTCAGTCAGACCCCCCCCCCCAGTGAGACTCTGTTGCTTTAACTGTGACATAGTTCTGGTATCCAGGAGAAATCCAGGAAGAAAATGAAGACATATGTGAAACTCGTTCGGCTTCATACTCCAACCAAATGTGCCACTAGGAGCATTAAATGGCACAATATATTCTTATTAGGGTTGACTGTGCAACATTTCTTGGGGACTTCCTCTGTTCTTAATTGCAAGGCAGGCTTGCCCCCACCCCATGGAGAAAGCTGGAAAATGCTTCCCTAGGGGCACACTCAGAGCCTTAGAGTTAGTAAGTGAGCAAGGAAGGAACGAGCTCCTAACTCTGGGGCATCTAAATGTGCCTTACTTCTTTGCCAATTACTGCGCCGGGTTAAAGGCTATCTGGAGGAATTTTTCCAAATGTGTTAGATCTCTCCTACCTAAATGTATCTCTGTCTCTATCTATTTGGCCCTCTGTCTCTACATCTCTACCTATCACTGTCTGACTCTACCTCTTTCTCCATCTTGCCCCTTCCTGTATCACTTTACCACTCTGCCTTCAAAGATCTTAGAGCTCTGAGTTGGTTTAAATCTTTCCTGGGAGATTTCCTGTTCAGCTTCACCAGTGCCTGTGGAATGTGTTCTCTGAGCTTAGACACACTACCTGCCTCTGTCTGTCTTTGTCTCTGTTTCTATCTCTGTCTGTGTCTCAGCCTCTGCCTTTGTCTCTGCCTCTCTCTGTCACTTTTTGTCTATGTCTCTGTCTGTCTCTGTGTTTCTTTATCTCTGTGTCTATCTCTATCTGTCTCTGTCTCTCTCTGTCTGTCTGTGTCTGTCAGTGTCTGTCTATCTCTTGCCTGTCTCTGTCTCTGTCTCTCTGTCTCTCTGTCTCTGTCTCTGTCTCTGTCTTTCTCTCTCTCTCTCTCTCTCTCTCTCTCTCTCTCTCTCTCTGTGTGTGTGTGTATGTGTGTCTATCTCCCTGTTGCTCTCTGTCTCTCTCTGTCTCCATCTCTTTCTCTCTGTCTCTCTCTCTCCTGGTGAAAACCTAAGGAAGTAACAAGCACCGGCCCATCTGATAGATGAGAGATGCTTGGCCTTACCCAGCACGTGTCAGTGAGGAGGAGAACTGGGCAGAGTGAAGACCAGAGGCCATATGAAAAGGCTGCAAATTAGTATACAAGACTCCCTGCCCCACCCCACTGTGTGGCCTGATCAGGAATCCGGCTGAAGTGACTAGCACAGAGAGGTGCTCCAGGCAAAGGTGACCTGTGGCTCATTATAATGCTTAAATGCACATCCCTGGATGGAGACTTAAGATGCTTATGAGATGTGTGAAACATGAAGGTTTATGAAGAACTACATGCAATAGAGTGTGCACAAGAAAGTGCACACTATGAAAATGACCCAAAAGCACATGCTGTGCAAGTGAGACAGAAAGCCCCCGCTATGTGACATAAAGCCCCTCTCTAGTAGTAGGTGCCATTGAACTTTTACATTTTCTCCCTCTGCACTCTGCTTCCTCTGTTTCTAGTAAACTGCCCTTGATTTCCTTGCCAACTCCTTGTTGTGGTACACAGGAACCTGTACCACCTAGAGTGGTACCGACTGAACCCCTCCTTCCCCAGCAGTGAACCTGACCTCCTCTTTCATGGCCCATCCACACGACTCCTGCTGGGGTGGGATGGGCTGCTTTCCCTTCATTTGTTTCTACTCCATTCTGGAAGCCTGAGATGATGATATTTGATGTCAAATCATGTCAATTAGCTCATCAAACTGAGTCAGAACTCAGATTTTATAAAGGCTACACTCATCGTGTGATAGAAGCAAGATTATTTTAGAATAAGGTTATCATCTTGTTGATTATAAGCAAAATTGATTTTTTTTTTTTGCACAATAGGGACATTAGTGTAGCCAAGCAAAGCTGAGAAACTTGCTGACTTTGCCAAAATATGTGTCTTTCTCCAAAAAGATCTTCCAAACGATATCACCAGAGAAGAGTTCTGAGGTAACACCAGTGATACCAGTCACCGTGCAAACCCACCAGACATCTACACAGTTTCTTCATCTCTTCCTGGTACAAGAAAAGGTAAGCTTGAAACTCAAATTCCATTAACTCTGAGGCCACCAATATATTTTAAAATGGTGTGAGCCTGTAACATTTACAATCACCAAATTCATGTAGGGAATAAATCTGGAATCACCTATAGTATGCAACTCTGTTCATATCTAGCATTTGCTGGGGACACGTGCTTCTTAAACGGGAATATTCAGAAAATGCTGAGCGATATCTGCGCCACGGGGCACCATCTCCCTCCACCGAAGAAGTCCTAGACGCTGCCAAAGTGTGAAAATCGGGGTACCCAGAGGCACAGAAGCAGGGAGGCCTAAGCGGCTGAGAGCAGCCACCCTTGTCCTGTCTCAGCAGCTACATGGGCCAGACGGGCTTGGCTTTGCCACAGGGGACAGGTGTGTGGGCTGAGCTCAGCAAATCGAACGGCACACCTGGGATGAAGTCTGTGTAGTTCTCAGCTTGAAACCATTCCCCATTTCAACTCCATAAGGCCCGTGTATGGCGTCAGTTTTGCTTAGCTGCGGCAGCCACAAAGAAGCAATTTATTGAAGAGTTGAAACGTCTCTCCTTCAATGGGCTGACAGGCAAACATTTGAGGGATCGCTTCGCTGGCCGCCTACCGTTGTGAACAGACATCTGCCAGCGCTGTTGATTGGCACCCTTCCTGAGTTAAGTCATCTTGCCCGGCCTTGCTAAAAACTCTCAAGTACAAGTTTATTCTTGCCGCTTGCATACCATTCTCTGGAGAGCTGTTCCCAAGGATGCCTGCGGAGAAAAGCTTCCTTCCTTTCCTCTCAACCCAAGTCTCTGAGGACCATAAGGAGGGGGAGTCGGGAAAACTTCCCGGTAGAAGTGAAAAGCCGGGGCTGGAGAGATGGCTGAGCTGGGTTAAGAGCCCCAGCACCAACTGCTCTTCTGAAGGTCGTGAGTTCAGACCCCAGCAACCAACCACACAGTGGCTCACATAACGAATTCTGACTCCCTCTTCTGGAGTACTTACATATAATAAACAAATACATCAAAAAATTTTTTTAAAAGAATTGAAAATCCATTGTCAAGGTCTCTGCAGACGGCACCTTTGTTTAACTTTTAAAGCTCCACACAGCAGTCAGATGAGAACGAAGATGTTAAGACTTTAGAAGAAACACTCGTCCATATTGCTAATGGATTTTATGATGAGATGTGGAGAAACTGGTGCCTAACTGTCCACCCTCCCTTACCAAGTGATTGTTAAATGTGTTTCCATGAGAAATGAACTCACCCAAAGAGTGCTCGCTGAACTACAAAATCAGCATTCCGAAATATCTCCATGAATATTTTCTGCTTTCAAAACATGTTTTGTCACCTCAAACCGTATGGAAGCTTCTGGAAGCATGCTGTGTTTCCTGCTGTATGTGTCATGGAAGGGCACTGCTCCCGCTGTCCTCTGCCGAGATCATTTTATCTAACAAGGTTGTGAAATCAACTAGGGTCCTTACTTTCCAGGGCAGAGATCTGAGACTTGGCAAGCTCACTGGCCCTCCTCCCTGTGGTTTGGGATTGAAGTGTCCTCCCAGAGCTCATGTATTGAAGTATAGTTGTGTTCAGAAGTGGGAGATGATTAGATCTAGAAGATTCTGGATAATATGACTCTTTGAGGGGTACATAAGCTCAAAGCATCATTGGGAAATGGGGAACGTTTGAAGAGGTAGGACTGGTTGGAGGAAACAGATCCCTGGGAATGTGTCTGGGAAGGCTGTGTCTTGGGTTGAGCAACTCTGCTCCCATCAGGACTTAGTCCTGCCACGAGCTTTAATCTCATCTTGGAACCAAAATGGCCATGGACTAGAACTTCTGAAACCAAGATCTGAAATTAAATCTTTGGTTTTTTTCACTTAAGTATTTTCTCTGCTATTTTGTTACAGTAGCAGAGACCTGACTTATATATTCCTACAAGAAGTGTTTTAAGAACTGGACCCTGCCTGGTCTTTGACTCTGAAGCCCATGGCTTTGACTCTTCATTGAGTACTAGAATGTCATATTGATCAGTTTTACTGCCTTATTGGTTTTATACTGAGATCCATATAGTTTCAAATTCCATGTAAAAATGGGAGCAAATATAAAGAATTTAAGAACTAGGGTATGGCTGTGAGCTGGTGTCCTAGATTCACACACCCTGCCTTTGCCCTACCCTATCAAAGATTTTCCCACAGTGCCTCCATCTCTCCAGTCACCCTTGTCAGCACCTTCCACACCCTGGCCTAAAGAATCACTCATTCTCCTTTCTCATACACACATAAGACAACGCACATGTTATTCAGTATTGCTCACTTCAGAAGCCTTACCCTCATCTCTTACAGCCTCTGTGAAATCATTCTGAGCTCTTGACACCAGACCTGTTTCCAGAGCTCATGCCAGAAGACCTGTAGCAGACCAAAGTGTCAAGAAAGTCATGGGCCCTCCACTCACCAATCATTAGACTATTAAGAAAACACAACATTTATTTACCACAGGAATGGTGTCCTTGCTTAGCTTGCTGTTATTACTATTGACTCAGTGTAAGTCCATGCATCATAAACCACTCCCTAAGTACTGGTTGCATGGGATACTCTGAAAGGTAGGATAGAGCCATATCACAGGCTTCACCCTCAATTTGTCACCAGATGAGCAGAAGCATACCTAAATATCAATGTGATTGGCTGTTCTTAGTATTTTTTTAATTGTATGGCAGGAGTTTCATTATATAATTCAAGTTGGCCTTGAACTTACTATCTGTAGTGTTTTGAAAGAGAATGGCCCAATAGGCTCATGCACTATGCTTAGTCTCCAGCTGGTGGAACTATTTGGGAAGGATTAGGAGGTGTGGCCATGAAGAGGTATATCATGGATGGTGGGCTCTGAGGTTTCCAATGCCATTATTCCCAGTTAGCTTTTTCTGCCTCTTTCTTTGCCTTGTGTCTGTGGATCAGATGTAAGCTCTCAACTGTTGCCCCAGTGCCGTGCTTGCTTGCTGCCATGCTCCCTGCCATGACAGTCATGGACTCTAACCCTCTGGAGCTATGAACCCCAATTAAATGCTTTCCTTTATAAGTTGCTTACTAGGCCAAATAGGAAACTATCCTGGGTGAGTTCTAAACTGGGAGACATTCTAGTTCAGGAGAGAGCCTTTTGCATGAACATTTGGGGGCTTGGAGGCAGCCTTCTCACAATGGAGGAACAGACTGTGATAGATAGGACAGACTTAGGTAAGAGCTGACAAGCTGAAGATGTGCCTTTCCTTATTGTAGAGTGGCTGTCCCGGAGACACTTGAACTGTGACATGCTCAACCAGGTTGTGCCAGCAGATCCTGCTGTGAGTGGGGCACTCTTACTTCCTGTTGCATTAGAGCAATGAGTTAATAAAGAAAGCCACATCCTCTGTCTGATTTTAGATCTAAATTAAAGGGAAAATACCTCTCTAGACACTAGTCTCAAAGGACTCCACACCCACTCCAAGGCTTAGGGTAGTAAAGAACAGATTGGTTATGTTTCTTTGCACAGACTGATACCAGGGATCTTACATGGAAGCACTCAGATAGCATCACCATTACTAATCCTTATGGTTGGGTCAGCATTCTTGTTACTAGGCTTTTTAATGCTATCTTCAATTCTTTTTTGTTTCCTCTAAGCCCTGTGATGTTTTGTATGCAATTTTGAAGAACACTGGAGTTTTTAGGGCCACACACATAGTGTTGTAGTGAAAATGCACTGTATACACTCTAAGCCTGGTGTGTGGTAGGTGATTTGAAAATAGAGGCTTCTGTTATGGTTGCATCTTTGTCTGCACCTGGCTTCCCAGTTGAGGCTTGGCCATTGCCATGGCTGTTTGAGTTTCAAACAAGCCTATAGACAAATAGGAGTGTGTGATCTCTAAGCTTCCTTCTGCCTGGACAGAACAGACTCCTGGGCACTGAGTGAGGGTTGGCTCCCTCACTGGGTCTCCAGTTCCCATAACCCACTGTGTCTGCTGAGAAAGTGTCATGTGATTTTATGTCAAATGAGCATTTCTTCAACCAGGGTACCCTGAGCGGCGGTCTCTGAATCCCCTAGCAATCTTTAGGAAAAAAATGCTTAACATCCAGAATTCTGTGGTAGGGTTCAACTGTCTGAGTTGTGGTAAGTTCTCTGAGGGAATCTATCACATACTGAAATATACAGACCACCTATAAAGTGAATATTTTTCTTGAAGACTTCCTGAGTTAAGGACTTGTTCATCGATTCAATTTTTTTTATATACTTAGTTGTGGAATATTTATTGAGTTTATCTGATGAGCAAGATATGGTTCTAAATTCCTAGGACGAAGAAAAGCAGGATAACATTCCTTGGATTGGAAGAAAGTCAAGATTAGGATCCTAACCTCAGGCGTCAACGGCCTGCTCTGAATACTGGCTGCCCCTTTCCCTGCTGTACAGATGTCAGGGCCTTGGTTTCCCCAAATGCAATGGGGTGACAATGGTTCTTGACTTATGGGGTTGTCATAAAGATTAGGTCAGTGTCAGCCAAATTGATCTTGCAGTATGGTAGCGAAGGTCATTTTGAATTAAACCTGAGTTGGAAATAAAATGTCTTATATGCCTTTTATTATATCAAGGAAGCTCTCTGCCATGTTGTACTTCAGGAAACATGCTTCAGACACATGTGATATCTAAAGATAATGAAAGAAAACTTTAACACATCCAATCTTACACTGTTATAGTTAGACCATGAAATGCCCATCCAAGGTCCATATGTCTGAAACTTGGTCTCCAGTTTGAGAATCTTTAGGGAGCCTCACTGGAGGAAGTGGGTCCCTGGAAGGTGAGCCTGGAGAACTGTTTCCCATTTTCTCTCTGCTTGCTGAGTATGGATGCTGTAGGACCTGCCAGCCTCCTGACACCATATCTCCCTGCCTTCTGCCATGTCTTCCCACCCTGGTAGACTACACACCTCTGCAACTGTAAGCCAAGGACAAGCTCTTACTCCCTTAAGGTGTGTTTATCAGACTGTTTTGTCACAGCAATGGGAAAGTAAGACCCATGAGGATGAGCAGAAGTGGTCAGAATCTTAGAACTGACAATGAAGACAACAGTCGACTGGAGAAGGCCCTGCCTTGCTTGATGAGAAGTCACAGCTGTTGCTGGAACACCCACCAAAGGATGCAGAGCTGGAGCTATGGTGAGGAAGGATCCAGTCCACCCTTCAGAGGCAGAGCCAGGTAGCAGAGAAGATGACTGGGTGTGGGCCTGCTTTCTGGATCAAGTCCAACAGGGAGTCCCACAGGATAGATGACCCTGTTGTTCTCAGTAGTCTGTAGGGCTAGAGGGTGAGGACATAAATCAAGGCTGTGAGTCCTGTCTTGGGTCTCCAGATTAGGCGACAAGATTCTGTGACCTCTGTCAAAGAAAGACCCTACTTACTCAGAGGAGAACTGGATGTTTCCCCAGGCTACCCATTTTAGTACAGGGATGGTCTAAAGGAGCTGCCTCCAAAGGACCCCACTCGAAGCTCTCCATAGTACATTCTGTGGGATGTGGGAGCTAGGTTGAGGAATTTAACTGGGAAACAGGAACTCCAGTGCATAGCATGAGGGCAGAGCTGGGGGAGGGGCTCTCACTGAAGAAAAGTAGAACTTCTCTAGGATTGGAGGCTGGTGTAGCCTGTTCCCTCTCCAGGATCCCCAGGGAGCTGATGGCTTTTTCTCACAGAGAAGGCTGGTGGAAGATCTCACAAGCCTCTTTTAACCCTGGACTTTGGCTGATCCCAGGGCTAAATGTATTAAAGAAATCAGTCTTCTCTGCTTTAAGAGACAACAGCTTAAGGTCCACCTTGTCTCCGATGAGCATCCAGGCAGCAGGGAAATCCTGTGGTTTGTGGTCAGTCAGACATAATTATCTCATCCCTCCATGAATAAATTAGGACCAGGCAAATGATTTCTCTGGTTTCCTGTCCTGTTTACATAAAAGACAGCGAGCTCTGATCAGAACAAACTGGGCACCTTTGCTGGAGTCTGAGAATAGTGATAGTGGGTAGAGGTTTATTCAGACTAGGAAGCAGCAGGCTTGGCACTCTCAGATACTCAAGAGGGTAGGTAGGAATACCACAAGTTCTAAGCCTGCTTGGGCTACAGTGAGAACTGAAGGCCAGCCTGAGCAATTAATGAGACCCTGTCACAAAAGAATAAAAGTAAGAGGGGGTCTGGGATCTATAGCTCAGTGGTAGAGCACCTTCCTAGCATATGTGAGGTCAGAACAGAGAGGGAAGTGGGAGAAGAGATAGGGAGGGGGAGGGAGAGGGGAGGGGGAGGGAGAGGGGGAGAGGGAGAGGGAGAGGGAGAGGGAGAGGGAGAGGGAGAGGGAGAGAAATATGAACTATACAAGTTGCTAATATACCATGAGGCTGAGAGAAACTGCCAGAGTTTATAGAATCATTTCAGGTATGAAAACCAGAGAGAGATTTCCAAAAAGAGAGCAGACAAAAAAACAAAACAAAACAACAAAATCTCACCAGCCCAATTAGCTTGATGTTACTGTAAAAATCTATGACTCATGACTTCCCAGATCCTCCCTGGGGACAGTCAGTGACATCAATGCTCCAACTCTCTTCAGGAACATGTGGATGACAGATAAAAGCCTGCTTTGGAAGACATGTGAAAGCTGGGCTGGCCAGAAACATATAGGAAATGCTGACCCCTGCAGGTGATGTGGAAGAACAGATGTTCTCTGTGGGCTACTGTAGGGAGGACCAGGCCTGAGGAGTGGGGCTCAGAAGGCAGATATTTGCCTCAATTTTCAAACAATCATGATGTGAGTAGTGTCACTAGAGTTAACCCTGAGTAGCACTGCTCTTGGAGGGGATTAAGTTGTAAACTTAAGGTAACCCAGTTCTGTCCAGTTTAACATTTTAGAACTGTAACATCCCCCTAGCAGGCTATATGCTTATTATGCTATAAACAAACCTTTATGCTGTTAATCCTGGACCATCTGACAGAAAGGTATAGTGGGAGACCCGAAGGCAAGGACCACCTCAGCTACTCACCACATGCATTGCCTTAAGGTTTCTACTGCTGTGAAAAGACACTACAATCATGGCAATTCTTATAATAAAATGTATTAGGGGCTGGAGAGATGGCTCAGCAGTTAAGAGCACTGACTGCTTTTCCAGAGGTCCTGAGTTCAATTTCTAGCAACCATATGGTGGCTCACAACCATCTGTAATGGGATCTGATGCTTTCTTCTGGTGTGTCTGAAAACAGCTACAGTGTACTCATATACATTAAATAAATAAATAAATAAATAAATAAATAAATAAATAAATCTTTTAAAGGGGAGGTTGCTGGAGAGATAGCTCAGAGGTTAAGAGCACTGACTGCTCTTCAAGAGGTCCTGAGTTTGATTCCCAGCAACCACATGGTCGCTTACAACCATCTGTAATGGGATCTGGTGCCCTCTTTTGGTGTATCTGAAGACAGCTATAGTGTACTCATATACATAAAATTAAAAAAAAAGACCCTTTCTCAATAATAGTAATAATAATAATAATTTATTTATAAAAAGAAATTATTTACTTGGGGCTGACTTACAGTTCAGAAGCTTAGTCCATTATTGTCATGGCAGGAAGCATGTTGTCAGGCAGACTGGTGCTGGGGAGAAGCTGAGAGTTCTACGTCTGGATTAGCAGGCAGCAGGAAAAGACTATGAACCGTTGGGCCTATGTTGAACTTCTGAAACCTCAAAACCCACCCCTGGTGACGTACTTCCCCCAACAAGACCACACCTCCTAATAGTGCCACTCCCTCTGAGCCTATAAAGGCCATTTTGTTTAAACCACCACATTCATGGTTTTGATCCTCTGTCCTAACCTCAGCAGCCATCCTTTGACACAAAATGAAGAAGAGTCTTTATAGGAAAGTTGTAAATTATAGAAATGTTGTAACTCATAAATTCAATGAGATAATGCTCACCACAAACACATAAACTAAAAAGTGCTGTACTCATGTGGATTATCATTAACATTTTAAGAGCTTGGAAATAAAATTATTTTGAGGCTGATAGCACTTGGTATGGATTACAGTACTGCAAGCTGGCTCTGGGAGCATGGCATGGCAGCCAACCATGACATGCCGGGCACAGAGATTTCTCAGGCTTCCCGTCCAGTTCTAAAGATTATTTTAATGCCCCAAGGCTGAACCTGGGTGTTTACTTGGAAGATGTCATGTTTTTATTTTGACTTATTCCAAGTTTGAAAAGAAAAAATTATATTCTGGCTACTTTCCATGGAGAGTTGTTGGAATTTCCTTCCTAATTAAAGATGGAAATGCACTTCATTCTGTCTGTCCAAAGCTCATCACTAGGTAGGAGCAGAGCTACCCAGGACGCTCACAGGGCCGCAGTGTAGAGCAGGTGTCACAGTGGATCACAGTAGTGTCACAGTGAATCACAGTGGTGTCACAGTGGATCACAGTGGTGTCACAGTGGTGTCACAGTGGGTCACAGTGGTGTCACAGTGGGTCACAGTGGTGTCACAGTGGGTCACAGTGGATCACAGTGGTGTCACAGTGGATCACAGTGGTGTCACAGTGGATCACAGTGTCTTAGAAGCTGTGCAGATGATAGTGCTTCTGAGGTCTGTCTCTTTGCTGTGACATCTAGTTTTGCTGCCTCATTGTCCTGTGCAAGGCTTAAGCTGGAACCGCACTTCTAAGTGCCTATGGGCACAAATTCATTTCATTCACTGTCACTCTGGGGTGTGTGTGTGTGTGTGTGTGTGTGTGTGTGTGTGTGTGTTTGAGAAAGAGGCTCTCACTTGCTTGGAACCTGCCAAGCAGGTTGGTCCTGCTGGCCAGTGAACCAGGATTTTATCTGTCTCAATTTCTCCACAGTTAGGGTTACGAATGCGCACATGCCCAGCTTCCCCCCGCCCCCATAGTATCTGGGAACTGAAATAGGGACCTTGTGCTATCAAGGCAAGGATTTTATACAATGACATCTCTCTACTGTTCTGCTTTTACATTCTTACACAATTCAGTCCAGCAAGCATTTGTGGAACAGCCAATCTGGGAAGCAGTCCTTTGTGTGCACTGTGAACAGAGCTGAGCCTAGTCTTGTTCTACACAGCAGCAAACCTATTAATGCAAACTTCGTTTATTACTGTGAGCCCGTTAGACTATGGCCTGACACTCCTGGACATGGTCCTGGCAGTTTGGAAGTCAAAGATCAAAGTGGCAGTATTGCACTTTCTGGGGAAGACCCACTGGTCACAAATTTTGCCTTTTTTACTACAGCTTCCTGTGGTGGGACATGAAAGTGACAGGACAGGAGTTGACATTAGGCAAGAGGTGACTTTCTTAAGAAACTCTCCTTGGCAGAGGTAGAGCTGAGGTAGCCTAGAAGCAGAGTTCTCCTCTCATTAAAGGATAGCTGAAACAGAAGGCTCCTACGTACTTCCCCAGTCCACTCACTGTAAGAAAACTTTGCAAGTATTACAATACTTCTAGCTTTGGGTCATCGCCCCTGGTGGTGGTTGGAAGAGAAATGGCCCCCACAGACTCATGCTTGTCCACAGGGAGTCACACTATTAGGATGTGTGGCCTAATTGTAGAAAGTGTGTCACTGGGGGTATGCTTTCAAGTCTCAGATCCAAGCCATCCCCAGTGTGACATTCACTTCCTGCTGGCTGCTGATCTAGATGTAGAGCAGGCAGCTACCTCTTCTGCACCATGCCTGGACTAAATCTCTGAAACTATAAGTCAGCTCTAATTAAATATGCTCTTTTATAAGAGTTGCTGTGGTCATGGTGTCTCCTAACAGCAATAAAACCCTAAGATATCCCTTAATGAGCAGAATGTCCTTAGGCAAGTACTTGGGACCTCTAATTCTCTATATTGTACCTATCAAGGAGGATAGAAGTCCTCCTGAACCCAAATGTAAGTACTAGGGAGAACTGAGGTATGTTAAGCTCGGCACATAGTAGGTGTGGTGGTTTGAATATGCTTGGCCCAGGGAGTGGCACTACAAAGACCCAGTCTTCTCCTGTTTGCTTTCAGAATAAGATATAGAACTCTCCGTCACTCAGCTCCTACTGTGCCATACATACTTGGAAACTGCATGTTCCTGCCTTGATGATATAGGACTGAACCTCTGAACTTATAAGCCAGCCCCAATCAAATATTGTCCTTTATAAGAGTTGCCTTGGTCATGGTGTCTCTTTACAGTATAGAAACCTAACTAAGACAGTAGGGATATAGCAAACTTTCCCCTATGTCTCTGATGAGAATTTCTATTTTTTTTTTTCTGAGATAGTGAGGATCCATTTATAGAAAGACCAAACAGAGTGCAAATAAGATTCTAATTGCCATTTAACCCAACTTTAGGGACATTTCCAAGCTGCTCCTCCCCTCTGGTAGCCCAAGAGGAGCAGTGGGCCTACCCTTCTTCAGGTCTGAGAAGTAGACTGTGTCATGTCCAGCAAGGGCTCCAGAGAGCCCTGCCACTGCCTTCCTTCAGAGCTGTGTTCTGGACACGGGGTTTTATGTTGCAATATTAACAGGGCTCTGCAATCCTAGATGCTGTAAATCTTCCTCCCGCTTCCTGCAGAAGTAATTGCCTCACATGCATAAAACAGCCTGCTGAAAAGAGTTCCAGGCCGCTCCTCAACTCCCTTTCCACCAAGTAAGCATTCCTATAAAGATGGCTCTGGCACCCAGATGGTCTGCAGGAGGAAATCACCAGCAACTCATCGTGCCAAGACACACAGAAGGTCTATGGTTCACAATGGAAAGGTAGGTATCTGGAACAACGCAGAGCCCAGGGTAATAAAAATGCCTTTTATTTCCTACTTTCTTTCGCAGTAGTAGGCTTTATTCTGAATCTCACCAGAAGCTTGTAAGGCATTAAAAGCAATAGGTTCTCTGCACCCCCCTCCTCCCCAAATGTTTTTGTTTCCTAGAACTGAGCTTGCCTAGGTAGGCAAGGCTGCTCTCTCTCTGCAAGAGGGTGGAAAGGTTGAGAAATGTCACTGTTTGTGCTTCCTCCGGGGTAGCTCTGTGGGGACACTTTCTAAAGGCCTGGAGTGAAGGACAAAGGCACATCCACCTCACCTAAAGGGGCGGGGCAATTTTCAAAGCACATTTCTGTCCATGTAGTATGCTATGTCTGTTCCGGGATGCAGTAATACACAGGGATGGGTGACGTATACATTTCCATACATCAGAATTCAGTGTGTATAGCTTTGAGGTCTGGTGAGGGTCCATTCTTCATAGACAGTCTGACTGTACTCTCACTTGGGAGGGGATCCACAATTTCTCTCAAGTCTCTCCTTAGATGGGTGCTAATCCCACCAAGGGGCTCTCTTCTCATGACCTAATCACCTTTCAAGGCCCTCAGTTCTTTCAAAAATTATATCTCTCTGTCTCTCTCTCTCTCTCTCTGTGTCTTTCTGTCTCTCTATCTCTGTCTGTCTCTCTGTCTCTCTGTCTGTCTGTCTGTCTGTCTATCTGTCTGTCTGTCTCTCTCTCTCTCTCTCTCTCTCTCTCTCTCTCTGTGTGTGTGTGTGTGTGTGTGTGTGTGTGTGTGTGTGTGTGTGTGTGTGTGCTGATATGAAAAAAATCATATGGGAGCCAGAGGGCAAGCCTGTAGAATCAGCTTTCTCCTTCGTCTCCTGGAGGTTCTAAGAATTTCCTTGTTTTCTACCTTCTGTCTCTTTCTCTTCTTTTTCTCTTTTTCTTTCTCCATCTTCTGTTTCTTTCTGTCTCTCACCTAGTCTACCTCCTTTCCTCCTTCTTGTTTTTCCTCTTCTCTCTCCCCTTCTTTCTTAAAAAATTTCTTTCTTTCTTTCTCCCTTTCTTTCTCCCTTTCTTTCTTTCTTTCTTCCTTCCTTCCTTCCTTCCTTCCTTCCTTCCTTCCTTCCTTCTTTTTTTTCTTTTTTGACTCAAGGTCTCATTATGCATTTCTGGCTGTCCTGGAACTATGAAGATTAGGCTGGCCCCAAACTCACAGAGATATGACTGCCTCTGCATCTGGAGTGCTGAGATTAAAGGTGTTAAACACCCTGCCCCAGATCTCTTCCTCTTCCTCCTCCTCCTCTTCTCCTTCTTAACTTTTGTCTTTTACTATGTCATCTGTTTGTATGTCTGAGTCTCTCTGACTCTGTTTCTTCCATATTACAACATGTACACTGATTAATTCCTTGGGCTTCTTAAACCTTCTGAAACTCATTCATGCAAACTGAGGAGAGAGGCTAGTAGACACCCCCATCTCCCCCCACACCCAATAATCTTGCTTTGATTTATATTTGAGCTGGAAATTAAGGTTTTGTCCCTGTAAACAGGTGGGGATAAAATTATACTATGCCACTTACTGACACGATCCCCGGCAGAGGTGACTGGGGTTGATTTGAGTTCCTGTTATGGCAGTTCTGGGGTGCAGTCTGTCATGTAGGTGGGAAGGCATGGGGGCAGGAGCTCGAATCAGCTAGTCACACTCCATCCATTGTCAAGAAGCAGAAGACTGGATACCCACCAGCCTTGGCATGTCAAGTTGCAGTAAGACTAGGCACATCTCCTATTTTTTTTCCATTTTTTATTAGATATTTCCTTCATTTACATTTTACCTGTTCTCCCAAAAATCCCCTAAACCCTCCCCCATCCCCCACCCTGCTCCCCTACCCACCCCACCTATTGAAGTGAGACAAGGCAGCCCAATAGGGGGAAAGGGTCCCAAAAACAGGCAATAGTGTGAGAAACAGCCCTGTTCTAACTGCTAGGCGTTCCACACGAAGACCAAGCTACACAACTGTTACATGTGTACAAAGGGCCTAAGTCAGTCTTACTCATGCTCTCTGGTTGACAGTTCAGTCTCTGTGAACCCCTATTGGCCAAGGTTAGTTGATTCTGTAGAGGGTTTTTTTGTAGTATCCTTGACCTCTATAGTTCCTTCAGTCCTCCCCCCCCCCTTTCCACAGGATTGCCCTAAGCTTCACTTAATGTTTGTCTGTGGGTCTCTGCATTTGTTTCCATCAGTTGCTGGGTGAAGCCTATCTGATTATAATTATGCTAGGCTCCTGTCTGCAAGTATACCAGAATATCATTAACAGTGTCAGGAGTGGGCTCACTCTCATGGCATGGATCTCAAGCCTGGTCAGCCATTGGGTAGCTACTCCCTTAATTTCTGCTCCTTCTTTACCCCTGCACTTCTTGTAAGTAGGACAAAATTGTAGGTAGAAAGTTTTATGGCTGGGCTGGTGTCCCCACCCCTCCTCCATTGGAAGTCTTGCCTTGTTATAGGGGATGTCCAGTTCAGGCTCCATATCTCCAATTCTAGGAATCTTAGCTAGGGTCTCCCTGATAGATTCTTCCCCTTTTCTGAAGAGAAAGGGAGGAGGAGTGGATGGGGGGAAGGAAGGTAGGGAGAAGAAGGAGGGGAAGCTGCAGTCAAGATGAAAATAAATAAACAAACAAACAATTTTTTAAAAGCAGCAGTAGAAGAAGAGTGAACAGTGCTCAGCCTACCCACTCCCTCCTTCTCTTTCATTTTTATTCATTTCAGCATCCCAGTTCCTGTAATGACACTACTGACATCTCACCATCTCGGGTAAGTCTTCCTATCTCAGTTAAGTCACTGTTGAGCCTTCCTCACAGACATGCATGTCCAGAGGTGTGTCTTTTCAGTGATTTTAGATTTTGTCAACTTGAGTGTCAATACTAACCATTACTGTGCTCCTTCCTACAGCCATAAACTCAGTTCTTATTGATGAGAGATCCATACAAGGTCCTCATCAAACAATGTCCCTCGATGCGCTGGGAGACTGATGCATTCATTCTGCCCACAAAGCAACACAGAACAGCAACACATCTTGTGAAGATCCTTCAACCTGGACTCTCCAGAGCAGAATATATATATATATTCACCATTCTGATTTCCCTCCCATCCAAACCTGAGTTTGGATCCCAGAACACATGAAAGCCAGATAGGTAGCAAACATCTGCAGTCTTAGTTCCCCTAAAGGCACATGAGAAGTAGTCACAAGAGCATCTCCCAGAAGCTTATGGACCAGAAGCTCCCATGGCATACATAGTGGTGATCAAGAGACCCTGTGTCTTTTTTTTTTTTTCCAAGACAGGGTTTCTCTGTATAGCCCTGGCTGTCCTGGAACTCACTCTGTAGACCAGGCTGGCCTCGAACTCAGAAATCCGCCTGCCTCTGCCTCCCAAGTGCTGGGATTAAAGGCGTGCGCCACCATGCCTGGCTTGAGACCCTGTGTCTTAAACAAGGTGGAAGATGGGGATTCATATTTAAGGTTGTCTTCTGACCTCTTCATATGTACTGTGGCACACATACACACAGAGAGAGAGAGAGAGAGAGAGAGAGAGAGAGAGAGACAGAGACAGAGACAGAGACAGAGACAGAGACAGAGTAGGATTGTCTTTTTTTTATTGGTATTACAATATTTGAATACTTCCCGGGAAGCTGCATTAAGTCTAGGTTTCTGCATTAGAAAGGAAAAAGCTTATAGCAAGAATCACTTGGTAAAGCCCAAGTCCTTGCATGCAAAGTAAGCAGGGGTTCGAGGAAGACTATGGAGCACGGGGATGGGGGATGGGATCCAGTGTAGAAGTGCTCTACTCCCATCTTTGCTACATGTGTATGGGCATCCTAGCTCCTGCCTCTGCGTCCTCACCTGAGGAGTGAGGAGGTATTGTATAAGTCCAAGGTTGAGGTAGCACCTTTCAGATTGTGCAAGGCATTGACAATAAATGGGAATAACCCTGGTTTTTGTCCTGAATCCCAGCCATTCTGCATATCTGGGACTTATGAGACTAGTGGCTCAGAAAGCTTGGGACTATCTGGACCTCATTTTTTTGTCACTCTCCAAAGCCATTCTCTAAGCCGAGGGCCTTGAGCAACAGAGATCTGAGTGAACTGGGAATGACCCAGCTTAAAGCCTCCACTGGACAGAAGCTCGGTGCGTGCAGTGGTCCCCCCTCTTAGGAAGCCCTCTGGCCCTAAGACTGACAGTACCTACCATGGTTAACTATCAGTCAGACTCTGGGCTTGAACAAGCAGGGTGTTGCCATGACAACCTCTTGCAAGTGTTCCCAGAAGGAATGACAAGGCCAAGGGCTTAGTTGCTATTTCCCTTCCCTTCAAGAAGTCTGAAAGCAAGAATGGTCTCGGGTACGAGGTCTCCTAATGCTAGCAGGCACACAGGTCCTGCCTGGGTTACACAGGTGGTAAGTGGCAGCTTTGGCATATGTCCTCAACCAGCCCATCACTCTATACTGGCTGCCACTCAGCAAACATCAGACTTTTGGAGGAAACTGTCTTTTCTGCACATACCTTCCATTGCCTCTGCCTTGGACTCTAGGCGAGCAGATGTGGGGGACTGACTCAAGCTCTCTACACTGCTTGGGTGGGCGTCTAGCTGTGGGAAACCACAGAACCCCAGTCCTCAGGGGTAGAGGGGGAGCAGTCGGGGTCCCTGGGCTCACAGAGTCCAGGGATAATAGGTTCTAGCTCTTGGGTATTGCAGAATGTCACTGGACACCCCAGAAGAGCTGAGAATGGGTTGGGGGCCAGAGAGGCAGCTCAGTCTGCCCCAGGGCTAAAGGGAAGAGGGGCAGGGGGAGAAGGCACTAGGTGGTTCTTATGCAGGTGAGAGTCTTTGGCTAGCTCAGGCTGCTAGCTTGGTGGGCTGCTTGGGTTGGCTGGATCATAGGAAGGCCTCCCAGATGTGAGGCTCTTTAGAGGGAAGCCTGCTCTATTGCTCCAGTACACAGATCTCGATGAGCAGAGATGGTCCGTGGTTTTAGAGCTTTATTGGAGAGAGAGAGAGAGAGAGAGAGAGAGAGAGAGAGAGAGAGAGAGAGAAAGAGAGAGAGAAGTAGAGGGCAGCTGTGGCCACATGGAGAGAAGGGAGGGAGAAAGGGGGCGAGAGGTAAGAACAAGGCAAGATTGCAAGAGGGTAAGAGAGAGAGAAGGGGCAGAGCAGTCCCTTTTATAGTGGGCTGGGCTACCTTGCTGTTGCCAGGTAACTGTGGAGAGGAGCATACCTGGCTATTGCCAGGTTAACTGTGGGGGTGAGGTCTAGCCAGAATACCAGGAGCTTGGGACACTCTCTAAGTAACTGATAGTCACAGGATTATGAAGTTGAGAACATGGTTTCAGGTGCCTGTGTCTGGGAATGTGGCTCACTGTTTCGTTCCTTGTAGAGTTTTCTACTGGGTCTCTGGAGTGAGCCTCGCTTGACCAGGACACATACTGCCTTTCTCTGTCCCACGCCCTGGTTCTCTGCCATCCATCTAAGGAGATTTCCATCCTTAAGATCCTGGTCCCTTACATCTCTCTTCTTTCTTCTGAAGTTACAGCCTGAAACCCCATTTAGAATTGGCCTGAGGTCCTCTGTTTACCAGGGGAGGTGGCATAGGGGCACCGTTTCCTTCTTGGTGACTGAACTATGACAATGAGCTTCAGGGAGCCATGTGTCGTGCATGCAGAGAAGGTCATCTGCAGGAAGGAGCCTGACCCAGCAGCAGAGAAATGCAGAGCTAGTTGGTACCCAGAGCAAAAGAGAAAGAAGATAGCATCTGAGTTCACTGACCCAGTCATCTTGGCCCTGCTCTTCTGTGCTTGGTTACCAGTGTAGAGAATGGCCCCTTCCGACGCTAACCTGTCTTGCTATCCACATTTCTGCCATTGCCCAAGCTCCCAAGGTAAATCTCCACCCCTTTCTCTTAGGCAATCTACCTTTCTTTTGTTCTTGTGGTTTTAAAGGAGAAATTAAAAAAAAAAAAAAAAGTAGGGAGGGGGCTGGTGAGATGGTTCAGCGGTTAGGAGCACTGACTGCTCTTCTGAAGGTCCTGAGTTCAAATCCCAGCAACCACATGGCGGCTCACAACCATCAGTAATGAGATCTGATGCCTTCTTCTGCTGTGTCTGAAGACAGCTACAATGTATTTACATATAACAATAAATAAATCTTTGGGCTAGAGTGAGCAGAGGTAGAAATAAATAAATAAATAAATAAATAAATAAATAAATAAATAAATAACAGAAGTTTTCACCTTTAAAAAGAAAAAAAAAAAAAAAAAGTAGGGAGGAATGTAAGCCCAGGGGTGGTGAGAATGGGGTCTTATTAGAACCTAAAGCATATGTTGTGTTCACCACCTCTGGGAATCTAGAGTGGGTAGCCCACTGTATGGGAGCTTCCTCCACTGCAGACTGAGAACTCATAACGCTTACCTGTCATTATAAGAAGTAATGAGACAACCCTTTGGGGTTCATGGAAAAGAATAGTTTGGTCAGTACGAGAACAAGAGTTTAACCCCAGTCCAGCCCAGGTACTTATATAATACTCAGAAACATAATGATGGAATGTCTTCCCTTATAACCTACAGTGGGGAGAGCACCTCCCACAGACTTTGATGACTAGGGTTCTCTTCTAGAGCAGATGGGACTGGACTTCAGGCTGTCCGGGCACTCTCCAGGATGCGACTAAGCATTGGGGCAGAAAAACACTGAAAACAGGGCTAGAGGTGAAAGGATCCTTCAGTGATATTGGATCAGCAGAGTAAGAAGTCTCTCCAGACACACAGGAAAACAGCAGAAACAGAGGCTGATAACAGAATTGAAGTTTATCCCAAAAGTAAACTCCTATTGAAAATTTCCCTAAGCCTGCAGCTGCGGCTTTAGAGATGAGGGAGAACAGAATGCTGAGAAATCAAAGCATCGAACAACAGGGAGGTGACCTTTCGACTGCCAATAATAACAATGAACAAACAAACAAACGAAAACCAGGTGATGGACCTCTCAGTTTGCTTAAAATACACAAAATTAGCAATGGGAATATGTGCTATTGTGATGGTTAACATTGATCATTAGCTTGACCGGACCTAAAATTACATAGACATTGTGCCTTTGGACATGTCTGTAGAGGGTTTTCCCAATTAGTTGAGGGAGGAAGACCCACTCTCAATGCGGGCTGGGTGAGCCAATGTAAAGGACTAGGGACTGGATGTAAAGGAGAAAGGCAGCACTCTACAGCCCCTTCTTGACTGTGGTTCCAGTGTGAAAGGCTGCCTCCTGGCCACCACCCTGCCCTCTTCCTTGTGGTGGCTTGAAAGAAAATGCCCCCCCACACACACACACAGGCTAATAGGGCGTGGCACTATTAGGTGATGTGGCCTTGTTGGAGGAACAGTGAGGATGGGCTTTGAGGTCCCAGATGCTTAAGTTAGGCCAATGGTTCAGTCTTTCCCTGCTGCCTGGGGATCCAGCTGTGGAACTGTCAGCTCCATCTACAGCACACCTGCCTGGATGCCACCATACTTCCTGCCATGATGATAATGGACTCAAGCCTCTGAACTGCGAGCCAGCCCTAATTAAATGGTTTTCTTTACAAGAGTTACTGTGGTCATGGTGTCTCTTTACTGCAATAAAACCCTAACTAAGACACTCCCCTTGATGGACTGCATCATAGAACCCTTCTTTGTTCCTCCTGTTAGAGTACCTTATCAGCAACAGAAAAAGTAACAAAGAACAAAAATCCGTAACATATAGAAAGTAAAGCATAAAGATGCATAAATACCATTTTTATGATTCAATACTTTTATTTACCTATAACAAGTGGGGGATTTTTAAGAAAAATATGGATTATCCCACTTGAGTGAAGAATTAGAGAATTAATTCTGGAGGGAGGGGTCGGTGTGTAAGACTGTGCTGCTGTGGGGAGGGATCGGTGTGTAAGACTGTGTGCTGCTGGAGGGAGGGATCGGTGTGTAAGACTGTGTGCTGCTGGAGGGAGGGATCGGTGTGTAAGACTGTGTGCTGCTGGAGGGAGGGATGGGTGTGTAAGACTGTGTGCTGCTTTTGTAGAGGAGCTGAATGCAATTCCTGGGACCTGCACTGTATGATCCATAACCTCCTGTAACTCTAGATTCAGGGCATCACTGAGGCCCTCTTCCAGCCCCTAAAGGCACAACTGTCATTTACACAAACTGACAAACATATACATATAAACACACATACACACATACATACACACACACAACTTATAAAACATTTTCAAAAAATTTACACATAGCAGGCACCATGAAATCAAGTGACAACATTATCAAAGATTTCACCCCAAAAGGATATGGCATCTAGTTGGGAAATCGTTCTTTCAAAGTTTTCTACAGGGAATACTCTCAGTAGATGAGCTAATTTAAGGCACTGGAAAATGCTTTTTACATTAGAAGATAGACTCAGCTAACCTAAAACTTCAGAACTTAAAGAGATATGCACAGTTACTCTAAGACAGTCTTGGCTGTCATGAAATAAAGAGATATGCACAGTTACTCTAAGACAGTCTTGGCTGTCATGAAAACATGCAAGAGTTTTAAATAAAACCCTATGGCTGTATCCAGTGGTGTACTTAAAGTCTCCTAGAACTTATTTGGGAAATGGAAGAATTTGAGACGGTGAAGCATATTTGTACTATTAGGTAAGTTTTAAATTTAATTCATCCCTTCAATTTTTCAAAAAGAAAACTGACATGCTCTTAATTATAAGTACATTGGATATAATTCAACATACAATCATCTCTGATTTAAAAAAAATTATAAATGCCTCCTTCTGGAAATAGATTTTTCTTCTTATGGTGGGGCAAACACCAAATGTCCTGTCGAGGCAACAGCCATGGGCTCAGTGGGCTCACAAAAGCAGGGAAGATGCCGGCTTAGTGCTCATGCCCCAGACACTGCAGTTTCTTCACTCATCTGCTTGTACCATTGACATCCCACTCCTTTCTAATCCTTTTGTGCCCAGTTTGGAATGGGCCTGTGGATCACGGCTAGGTTTTTCCTACTGAGTCTTGAAACACAGGGCTGCCTTGAAGACTCTGTGAAGGGTATTTCAACTAGAGCAGCTGCCAGGTGGGAGAGTCCTGCTCTCAGGGATTCTGGTTCAAAGTGGGGACATCTGAGAGGTCATCAGCCCAGCTCTCTCCCAAAGCCTATCATGGCTTCAATGGGGGACCTGTTATCTAGAGCCCAGAAGCGCTCTCCTTGCAGAGCTTACCCTTGAACAAAGTTGTGCTGTGGAATAACCAAGATGGTAAAGAGCAAAATGTGTTAACCTGGCCATTGATGCTGAGATAGAGGCCTAGTGCGATGACAGTCAGTTAGGAAAGGAATTCTGACTCAAGCTGCAACATTATGGACCTGGAAGGCATTGAATTAAGTAAGTGAAGTTAAAAACAACAGACAAATACTGTATTGTTCACTTACACAACAGGTCAGTATAGGCTAAATCCAGAGCCTGAAGGTAGAGGGGTGGTCAGCTCAAGTGGGGGTGGATGAAATGGGAAGCTGTTAAATGGGTAGAAAGGTTCCGTTCTGCAAGTCAGGAATGTTCTGACAATGGATTGCACAAAGTAAACAGACTTTAACCTACTGCACTATATGCTTAAAATAGATAAGATGTTGAAACACACACAAACATACACGCACATGCACACATACATGTTCATACATACACATTGCTTGAAACACAGAACTACAGGAGAGGCTTCGAAGACAAGATGCTACCATTCATTTCTGCTGATTCATGACTATGATTTAGGAACATTGTTTGATCCCCATGAATTTCACAANTGCACTATATGCTTAAAATAGATAAGATGTTGAAACACACACAAACATACACGCACATGCACACATACATGTTCATACATACACATTGCTTGAAACACAGAACTACAGGAGAGGCTTCGAAGACAAGATGCTACCATTCATTTCTGCTGATTCATGACTATGATTTAGGAACATTGTTTGATCCCCATGAATTTCACAATGCTCCATAAATACATGAAAAATAATATACAATAAGGTTACTGTGAGGATTACCTAGAAGGGATTTTCACGTTACACCGAGCACCTCCTAACCCGAGCATGGGGAATGTTTTTACAATCAGGCTACAGAGCATCAGCCAAGACAGCCACGAAAGGCCTTCAAGTTGATGGATGTCAAAGAAGATGTCCAAAATAAAGACACCCACATCATATGGGTATGAAGAGAGGCACTTGGACGGGTGGTGAGGAGTCAGGCAGGAAAGAGTAGGATTCAGGTGGGCATAGAAGCCACTGTTTGCACACGAGAGACAGGTAGGAGGAGCATCCTGGAGATGGCACAATATTCAATGGGAGACAAGCCCGAGGTGAGAGGAGAGGGCTCTGTGACACTGAAGCAAAGGGACATGCCTGGCACACAGTGGACAGACTAGGGGGCACCGGAGAACATGGTTATATCTTAAAGCCCTGTCTCAGGAAGAAACTGCTCTGAGACAATGCTCAGCAGAAAACCCTGTAGGATGGGGTCTTGGCAGAGGAGGGTGAGAGGGTGGGCCAGATGACCTTGAAGTGTTCTACACCGCATGTCTCCTTCTCAATAGGAAGCCCAGATCCTCCCACCTTCTCTCCAGAGTCTGGGAAGGTTAAACTGTGGCACACTGATGACCAGCTGTGTAAGATCATGCAGATTTTGCATATTTTTTCCCTAAATGGGAATGTCCCTTTTCTAAGTGAGGGTGAACAAACTTCTACTTTCATAAGAAGTGATGTGAATGGAGTCAAAGAACTTTACTTTTGCCTAACAGGACCCATTTGTATTACCTGATTTTGGCAAGGAAACACTGCTAGAATTCTCAAGGAGCATGGAGTTGTATAAAAGCAAGGCTGTAGAGTCAGACTGACACCCATTCAAATCCTACCTCCATCTTGACAAAGTCTGGGGCAAGTTAATATACTCCTGTGTTGGCTTTCTCATTCAGAGGGAGGACAGTCCTTTCTTTCCTTTCTGGAGTGGCTTGTGGCTAATAACTGATAGAAGAGACTACACACAGGGGCCAGTGAGATGGTTTAATAGGTAACTGTGTATATATCATCTAACTTGATGACCGCAGGACTCACATGATGGATGGAGAAAAAAACCAACTTCTTCAACTTGTCTCCTGACTGTGGTTTACACACACACACACACACACACACACACACACACACACACACACACACACACACACACACACACGGGGAATGAAGGTATCATACTTTATGATGTTTTGTTGCTAGGAGTTTTCTAGACACAGTAGTATAAAAGAAATGAGCTCAAGCAAGTTTATTGAGTGCCCAGGAGCAGAGCCCTCCCTATCTCCTGGCCCAGGTAAGTTGCAAACAGTAGGACTGATGATAAAAGGAGGAGAAGGAAGTGAGGCTCTTACCGGTACAGCTGAGTGTGGATAGAAACATCAAGAATCCAGGGCAACTCAATCCCTTTCCCAAGAGAGAAGCTGAGTTTGTGGAGTATACACAGAACCTGTGCTATCAAACTGTGGCTGGCAACTTACCCAGAAGACAGCAGACCTTGATACAGTAGGAAGGTCTGTCCTAAGTCTCCTGGTTTGCAAACTGAATGAATGAATATCTGTCTTCTGGAAGAGCAGGATTCTGACTGCTGCCTCAGCTCGGTTCTGGCGCAGAGAGGTTCATGATTCAAGTGTCCAGAGAAAGATAAGACAGGGAGGAGTCAGGGTGCTTCCTTAGGACTTTAGTTTCCTTCTGGCCTCCCCATGTGAGCTGAGCAAAGTCAAGGCCTGGGTCTACCTTCCTTTGAAGGCTCTTCTCCCTTCCCATCCTCTTCCTCCCCTTTTCCTGTAAACAAACTTGTGGCTTACAATGAGGAGGTGTGGTAGATACCAGAGAAACCCAATTAGAGAAGGTGTCTAAGGTCATAAATTAGCCAAGTTGGCTTCAGATCCCCAGGCCTGACTCTAGAGTAGTGTGTGCTCTCAGCAACTGGTATGCTGCTTGCAAAAATAGCGCCAGTTCCTATGCCAACAGCATAAGGATTGGCCAGAGCAGGGTTGGCGCTACCATTGGTTCTTTCCTCTGTTCTTTTTAGCACTAGGCTAATTTCTATTTCCAGAATTTATAAGCATCAAACCACACAGCTCTTTTTTCTCTTCCCTATTTACATTATGAAGCCTCTGGTTCCTGCAATAGATCTGCAAGCTTGCAGGCATCCTTTCAGAGCTTGGGAGTGTTCATGCCCAGGAGTCCAAGACCAGCACCAGCACCCATTTCACCAGCAGCTGTTTGGTGTGTGTGATCCTGGATTTGCAGCTGTGTGCAGGTAACACTCTAGTGCTCTTGAGTATGCATGGCTGGTCCCATTCCTTAGAGTGCTGGATTCATCAGAGTCGAAAACCAGCCTGTCAGCTCCACAGCACAGGTACTTGAAAATAGAAGCCTCCTTTTCTTCCTGCCAAACTCTGGAACAGGCCTAAGTCTATTTCCCATTGTATAAGCCATCTTCAGTTTTTAATGACTCTGAGTTATTAAGGAGAGTGACTGAATCCCCAGCTGCTGGAGCCAAATGAATGTGGAGCTGCAGCATTTAGAGTTAACTATAGAAACCACAGCTCACTCCACAGGATAGGGCGAGCTTGCCATTGAATTCCTTCCTGCTAGGTTTATTATAATGAGTTTTCTCTGCAAAAAGGTAAAACCTAATTTTCAAAATGATGGAAAACTTAACTCGTCCTTTTCCTCTAGGGACACTGCTATTCAGACCCAGGGACCAAAGACTGCTGATTAAAACCAACCACCCAATCAACCAACCCCCAACACAAAGCAATCTTATCTCACAACCCAAATTTGACTTTGGGTTGAGTAAGCCATAGAACTTTTTACTTCTCTCAGATATTACATCCCTTCTTTTTCAAGCCAGGTACCACATACCTTCTCCTGAAGACCAGAGAGCAAACTGTATGTGGGAAATGGTTTGAAGCAACAAAGACACCAGCTTCTTTGTGATGGTTACTTCTAATTGTCAACTTGACACAAACTAGAATCACCCAGAGGAGAGTCCTGATGAAGCTGTCTAAACCAGATTGGCCTGTGATGGACCATCTGAATTATATTGATTGATATTAGAAGACTCAGCCCACTGTGAGTATTATTATTATCTAGGTTTGGGATCTAAAATAGAGAAAAGAAGCAGAATACTAGCGTGCATTTATTCTTTCTCCCTCTGCTCTTGACTGTGGACGAGAACAGCAGCTTCACAGTGATGAGCTGTCATCTGAAGTTCTGAGCTAAAATAAACCATTTCTTCCTGTACTAGTGGTCAAGGACCAGCCTCAGCTTGGAGAGGGGTTCTGAGAAAAGGAGTGTTGGAGCACAGTGAACAAAGCTCAACATCATAGGTCCATGTTCTGCTCAAGACAGACTTCCAGATTGTTCTCTCTCTATGTTCTGCTTGAGAAAGTTCTTAAGCAGTTCTCTCTTGTTATTCTAAAAATTCTCTGGATAGCTCATCTCTTGCAGATGAGCTTTTGTTCATTTTTTTTCTTTACATATCAAGTCAGTCATTATTCCAGGTTCCCTTTTGATTTTCCCATGAATCAGTATCCCATGACTCCAGCCTCTTTGTTCTTAGAAGGCAGCAAGCACACACATTTAACATTGCAAAAAAAAAAAAAAAAATCAGAAATCTGTCTGTCTTTGTTAAGCACAGATGATAACCTAGCTGGGTAGGACCCTGCTCTGAAATTAGCATTTTTTACCATGGCTGGGCCTGGACCTAAATTTCCTCTGTCCCAGTCTGACCTTGAACTCAAGAATCTGTCTGCCTTTGTAAGAACAAATCAAAAACTTAACTGGGTGGTATCTCCTGTGATCAGCACTCCCTAAATCTTTTTTATCTCCTTCCTTAGTGTTCTGACAAGTTGGCTCATAGTGCAGTTGCTTTTCTTTCGTAGATGTATGAAGTCCCTTATAATTCATATTGTATCCTTATATTTTGCATAGTTGAGGAATTAGGTATTTTTGAACTCATGTTTTCAGAGTTCTTTCCCACAGCCTTAAGGGCTGTCCTGAAGGTCTCAGCTTTTACCATTTTGCTAAGACATTAGCCACACCTTCACTCCCAGACTCATGCAGTCTCTGATTATTATGAGTCATTAACATTAAGAGGGAGGACATTCCTTGAAGGAGGAATGTGAAAATATATGCATTATAATACAAATAAGCCTTATGATCACAGCAGCCATCAATACTTGTTGAGGCCCATGCCCTATAGGCTATGTTCTAGGGGTAGGAACTATGCCATTTCACCCCTACCTAGGCCAGGCTGAACCAGGCACTTGGTGTTCTATTGCTGTGAAGATACAGCATGACCATGGCACCTCTTATAAAAGAAAGCACTTAGCTGGAACTTGCTTACAGTTTCAAAGATTTAGTCCATTATCGGCATGTCAGGGAGCATGTCAGTACACACTCAGACATTATGCTGGAGAAGTAGCTGAGAATTCTACTCCTAGATTAGCAGTCTGCAGCAAGTTTGCAGGGGGAGGACAGAGTCAGACATGAGAGAGAGAGAGAGAGAGAGAGAGAGAGAGAGAGAGAGAGAGAGAGAGAGCCTAGCTTGGGCTTCTGACAATTCAAAGCAAACCTCCAGTAACATGCTTCTTCCAACAAGGCCACACCTAACTCTCATGGCCACAGCTCCCAATACTTCTCATGTCGTGCCACTCCCAGATAACTAAGCTTTTAAATATATGAACCTCTGGAGGCTATTCTTAATCAGACCACCACACTCCTTTAAGTTGCCTTTGTCAAGATATTTTACCATAGCAACCAAAATAGAACTAGGACATTCTAGTAGCCCTTCTAAAGTGGAACTGGTAGGGAGAAACCGGCCAGATTAGCATCATTCTGTGATACAGAAAACATATCTCTTACTTCAAAGGGAGTAACAAAGTTTAGCCTGGATCCAAATATGAGCAATGAGTGGCTTGGCATCGGAGATTCCAGTTGCCCCAAATTTCATGTAGCTGTTTTATGAACCTTTTTACAGAAACTGAACAAAGTCATAGGTTAACACTTTTCAAGAACATTGGTAGAAGCATCATCGAGGCTGGAAGTCTTGGCAATAGGCTTCCAAGGCTATATGGTGACATTCTTCATGGTTGGGCTGTGTGAGGTAAGGGTTTGTTTGTGTACTCCTAAGTAAATGAGAGAGAGAGAGAAAGAGAGAGAGAGAGAGAGAGAGTAAGTTGAGGGGCAGGGTATCTGAAAAGAGGGTTCAGTGGTTAAGAACACTGTTTGCTCTTCTAGAAGACCTGGGCTCAGTTCCGGACATCCACAGGGCAACTCACAACTATCTGTAACTCCAGTCCAAGAAGATCTGATATACTTTTCTGTCTTCTGTGGGCATCAGGCATACACATTATGCACAGAAATACATGCAGGCAAACATTCATAAACATAAAATACTTTCATAGGTGTATTTTGGCTAATAGTCACAAGAATACTATGTCATAAACAGGGGTATGGGCAATAAATGGCAACTTAGGGAACTGAAGAAAGCCCAAGATAATTTGGCTCTGGATCTGCAACATTCTCCACATTCACTGAAGTTTTAAGCTATCAGCCCTGGGGCATGCTTAACACAATGACAGCTTGTCTCTGAGTTTTCTATTTGCTTCTGAATGAAGGAAGGCAAGTGACTAACAGGAAGCCAATGTGAATTGGGAAGCCAGGGACAGAGTTCAGCTCCCCACTTGCGGAGGCTAGGAATCTCCACAGGGCCACCCTAGGGACTCTGACTCCATTTGTTTGTTCAGAGTGTGGGGTGAAGGACTCCAGGTTCAGTATCAGTGTTTCCATTCCTCTGGGATGATTCAGTCTAGTCCATGCTGAAGTCTGGCCCAGGTGACCTTCAAAAGTGGCTCTCAACACTTCGAAAGTCCTTGATCTGCCCTTGAGTCAGTTAAGTAAAGGAACAGGTGTCCACAGAGAATGCCTGTGTGGTCAGATGACAAACATCTGCTAGGAGAGAGCTGGGCCACCGGGAGGCTTTGTGTGGAGGGCCCTCGGTAGTAAGAGAGAGGTGGGGGAGTTTGGGAATGTCAGTATCGATTTGTTGTTGTTTTGAGATAGGGTTAATATAGCCGAGGCTTGTGCTCACCAGAACAGAAGAAAGGAATGGAGAACAGAGGAGTATGCCATTTAAATATTCCCCCAAAATGTATGCAGGTTGCTCAGCAGAGGGACCAAGACACTTCATGATGAAGTGAGCACAGCGCTGAAGCCAAGCTTTGTCCTTGAGTCAACCTCCAATTTTCATCATGGTCCCCTAATTAGTAAACTGAAGATGCTATTAATATACATTCTGTTTACAGAGGCTGACAAACAGTCTGCGGTTAGGAGGTCTCGGTGTTCACACCTAGGCTATTTTATCTGCAAGGCCACCCCAAAGCTACAATGGCTCATCCATCTTTGGTCTTGTGTCCGGCTCTCCACAGCGTAAATCTGAAGGCCATTGCAGCCCTTTTGTTCTGCTTTGTTTTCAAAGACAAACTGAGGTAACTGATGAATTTTTCACCAGAAAGACAACATGCTATCCTACTCCACTTGGCATTTATGGCTCATGTTCCAAACACCAGCAAGAAGACCAACAGCATGCTGAACTGACCGTAACTCCTTGCTATCAGTCTGTGGTGAATTTGTTACATTTTGTTCTCATCCCCACATCTGCAGCAACTACTTTCAGATCTTGTGAGGAATAGCATCGGCTCAGGACTCCCAAGAAAAAGCAAAGGACATCTTTCCCCCCCCCCCCCAGAGGGATAGAGAACAGGGAATAAGAGACAAAGACAGATAATAGAGGACAAGGAATAAGGGGAAGGGAATAAGAGGGAGGGAGAAGGGTATTTGTCTTGGAGGGAGACAAATGACTGCCACTGGAAAGAGGGGACAGACATGGCTCACAGGAGAACGGAAGTTTATAAAGGTACAAGGGGAAGGCCCATGTAAGGATGAGGTGTTTAATTATAATTGGCCATGTGAATTAGGTGAGCCGAAGGGAGTTTTTGATTGCTGGACTTCAATAATACTTCCATAGTAGTCGGCCTCAGGAGGAAGAAGCGGGAATAGACTTTGGTGGCTAGCTTTAGGAATGTAATCTAACATTGCATTTCTTGATTTTATTTTATTTTATTTTATTTTATTTCATTTTATAGTGAGGCACAGGGAATGGGAGAAAGGGCAAGGCCTGGCAGTGCCATACTTGCTACATTCAAGCTGGCCAGAGTCCCTTCAAATGTGGCTTCAGATAAACATGCTATTGAGTCAAAGCAAAGTTTATCCCTTTCTGCCCAAGGACTTGAGACATCCTTCTTTAAATTTTAGTTTTGCTGAGGGATGGGAAAATAAACTCAAAGGCTACAGGTTGAGAGAATGCACTTAGCAGGAAGTATCTGAAGGGATTGATGTTTTGTTTAGACAACACAGCTGCTTGTGGAAGAGTAGGAGCAAGGGGACACCAGTGGGGATGTAGACCATCAGTGAAGTGGCAATGTACTTAGATGCTGGTGTGCCTGCCCGAGTCAGGAGTACCTGAGTAGGATGTGAAGATCATTCTACTCCAGTATGCTACAAGGCACACTGCTGGCTTTGACAGGATATAGAAACTGGCCGAGTGCAGTTTCAAAATATAAAATATCTTATATATTTTATTTATACATTTTAATATATAAAATATGTATTATATTTATATATTTCTACATGACAAAATATCTATAAAATGTCAACCCATCCACACATAGATTATACCTATTGATTATCTGCCATATACTCCCTCCACTCCAAATTACTTCTTGGTGGCAGGGTAGAGGAGCTTTAAGCCACAGAACAGTGATGCCAATGGCTCTGGTATGTTTGTTCCCCATCCCATGATCCAGAATGTGAAGTTTAAGAGAGACTCTTTTGAAAGCCACAGGCTCGGTCTTGGCCCACATGCGTGGGGAGGAGGAACAAACACCAGCATATTACTTGTGAGAGTTCTCATCTCTTACCATGGGCAACATCTCTTTGGTGGCTTTAGAGACATGTGGATATCTCAGCTTTAATATGCTTAAGTGGACAATCACGCTCACTGATTCACAGCCCCACGTGTTGTTACTGATCATTTAGCTGCATTTTACAAGCAGCATTCATATATTCTCAAGCCTCTCTTATGGAGCCAATGGAGCTGCCCACTCATCCTCACACATGACTCAGTAACTTTGTTAGCTATATAATTTAACACTGACTTTCATGAGTGGGCCAAGATTTGTGGAGGGAGACTACTTAAGGCCACAGGAACTGTTCTGAGCCTTGGACACAGGACCACTGGTCCTTCCACCTACGGCAGGTGGCCAAGCCACTGGGTCCACCACACTGGATACATCTCTCACACAGCGTGCCACTGTTCCCAATCTGCTTAAGTATAACTTCACATTCAGTTAACTGTGTTTTACTCAGAAAAGGAAAACATAAAAAGGCAAAGAAGCATCAACAGTAATAACAGAGTATGCCAAGCCTTTCAGTATGAGAAAGGAAGTACACAAAGGGCATCCGGTTCCAGTTTATTTATATATATATAATATCTTTATTCCTGACTTGTTAGAAATGCTGAGAACAATTAATTGCTACAAATGCTGCTTCGGGCATGGCTTTGGGGTCTGATGCTCTCTCCTGCCAGGAGCAGGGTCACGGGTGGTTGTGCTCACACCCACTGCCTCACTGCACTGAGGGCAGTGCTGAAAGTTCTGAAGACCCGGTGAGTCCCCTGGACAGCCAGGAGGAGTGACCCAGCTTCGACTTCATGGCCGGCCTCCTGCAGGTGTCTAGCCAGTTCCTCTATATTCCAGCGCCCTTGTTGGTTGTTGGCCACAAGGTGACCAACAATATGTGGATAGAAGGGTGTGGAGACACATTTCACCAGCAGCTTGGCGTCCACCAGCAGGGAAAGCAGCTCCTGGTCACAATTGGAGTCATTCACCTTCAAGAAATAAGAAAGCCGTGAGTGGTTATTGCTCTTTCTCCTAATTCCTGTGCCCTCTACAGGGTTGTCAGGTGTGGCCTTCCATATCATGCAATTCTGCCTAGCTTATGACACCCTGTGACATGCCCCAAACAGTGCAAGGAGGACCCAAGCATCCTGGAGGTCAGCGATGGGACAACAGACGTGGCTTCTTTTCAGCCTAAGGAGACAATATACCAGGCCCATGTTTGAGCCTCCCCAGTGTTTAATGTTGCAGAAGAAGCACTTTACAGAGCCCCTTCCAGTTCAGCCTGGAAAACTGGCACATTCATGTCTCAGTCTCATGATAAGAAAATTAAGGTGTAAGAAGTTTTGTTTAATGTTGTAGTAAGTCATAGAGCTAAAGTCTGGATTTAGGTTAGTCTTGACTTCAAAGTCCAAGCTCCTACCAATCACATTTACCATTCAACTGTCGTTTCGTCTGTGGTTTTTTTAGAGCCAGTTCTCTCTGGAATGCAGAGCCACATGAAAAAAAAACACCTTTCAGAGTATGCAAGCCTTTCTTCCTAGACTGCTGAAAGTAAGCAGGAGAACATGAACAGACTCTGGGCTGAAGCTGTTTTCACTGAAGCCCGGGGAGGTGCAGGTCTCATCTTTCACGTCTACACATGGCTCTCCACAGCTTTGCCACTTTGTTTATTCATTTATCTTTTTCTGGTCTGCATTATCATTCCTTCTTGTAAGGAATGGAGTTTATATGGTTAGCTTATCAGAAGTCATCATTGCCACCAGCATCATGAGGCACCCGAATGGAAGCTTCTTCTTACTGTCACGACACGTTGTAAGTGTGGTTGTATGGACCCCAAAAATTATGTGGCACTTCAAAGTCAATGAACTAGTTACTTAGATCAACCATATCACAAACGCTATGCAGGATGCTCTTCCTGCCTGTTTGTCATAAAGAAGAGTAGGCACTGAAGAGGAGCACACTATCTTGGCAAGAGGACTGAAAGCCAGACGCATACTATAAGGTACTGCTTTCTTCAACAGTGCTTTGGGATTGTTCATAACCCCCTATCATCACCTCCAGCAGCACCTTGGTGACCTTTTCTAAAGCTCTGTTAGCCAAGCTCATGGCTCCTCCCTCCAGAGTCCCTACACACCCGGTCAGGTCTCTTTATGCTCTGCTCTAATAACTTGTCTACCTCTCCTGCTGATGGGGTTGGAGGGGAAAAGGGGAGCACAAGGGTTTTACAGTTTGCCTGTTTCAGTACCCAGTGCTATCAACATGGGTTGATTGAGTGGCCAACTGAGCTGATGTCAGTAAACGTTGTCCCAGCTTTATAAACTGTACAGTACATGAATCCCTCTCCGACGCCCAGGGCCCTGGGTGCTGCTGTCCAGGACCCTCTGCATCCTCAGCATCCTTTCTCTGGCTTCTTATTTCACACACTTGTTTTGAGGCAGAGTCTTTCACATGTAGCTCAAGCTGGCCTAAAACTGGAACTTGCAGCAATCCTCCTATCTCAGCCTCCTGAGGGCTGGGGGTTACAGGTATAAGCCATTACACTTTCATTTCCCAAATTCTTATACATACACCTTTGACCTAGAAAAATATTTAGTTGCTTTCCACTGGGCTTTGGGTTTATGTCGTTTGGAAATGCTATGTAGGAGAGGCAACTAGTGTAGGCAACTGACTCTCCTGCTTTATAAGGGCAAGTGCTCCCATCATGCCCTGATAGGGCTGCCTATGTGACCATAAGCTCTGAATGGTTTCTTATCCCACTCCAACCCTCCCTTCCCAGTGCCCACCCCATGCTTTTCACACTTGTCAAGCATGAATCTGAGATCCAAGGAGCTTCTGCATCTCCATCACTTGCAGGTGCTCTCAGCTTCCACAGGACTCTGCCGTGGCAGATCCATCCTGAGGGAATAGAAGAGCATTGTGTGGACGCTCCATGGTGGGTCTGTGTTAGCGGCTCTTCTCTCATTAGTTTGTGTGTTCTCAGTTACCTCCAGAACACCAGCCCCTCCAAGGTGGAGACTCCATACTGTATATTTACCAATGTATCGTCCATGCTCAGAGTGGCTAGCCATAAGGCCGTAGCACCACAAGGTTTGTGAAATAAGATGACTGAATCACCCCACAGGCCATAAGTCTGTTTCACTGTATGCTATGTACATGTGCAATCACATGGTCTCTGGGTTACCGGAATTATCATTTTTCTGGTTTATTTTTCAAACAGGCTTTCTACCTCATCCTCCACAAGCCCAGCCAGGCCCCTATCAAATGTTTGATAAAATTCTGGATAAAAGGTTGAGTCTAGGCACTGCTGAGTCAGTTGTCTTGAGTGTCAAGGCTGGGGAGTCTAGATAGTTTCAGCTAAAGGAAGAGACACTTCCTCTGCCAAAGCTGGTCCCTCTCACTGCTCCTTCAGGCCTAACATCCATCACATCTGCTTCTGGAGAGTGGGGCCCAGACTTTCCAGGAGCTGCCTAAAA
This sequence comes from Mus minutoides, assembly GCA_902729485.2. NCBI lineage: Eukaryota > Metazoa > Chordata > Mammalia > Rodentia > Muridae > Mus > Mus minutoides. Next base: position 3,488,738 of record LR749523.1, read on the forward strand.
ACTGACAGGGAGCAGGCAGGAGGAGTGTTTGCCACTGAGATGCCTCCAGGAAAAGGCAGAGTCAAGACCAAGAATTGCACTGCTCATGAGCAGAGAGTAGGGAAAGGCTTAGGGAAATTCTATTCTTGCATTTCAAGGCTGAGCGCTAGGCAATGGATGGTAGGGACGGCTTCACTTCATTTCCTCCTGTGATGTCTGCCTGTCTTTTGGTAGATGCAAGGAATGGCTTCAAAATTGTGACTTGCAAAGAAATTACTGTGGAGATAATTATTCTGTGCACATCTGGAACAAAATATAAATCGAAAAAGTAATCAAAAGCTGAGCTTGGTCGCTCAAGTCTGTAATTCCAGTTCCTGTGAGGCAGAAACATCTGATGCTCAATGCTAGCCTGGGCTCCACAGTGAGTTCAAGGCCATATTTAAAAGCTGAAAACAAGGGCTGATGAGATGGCTCAGTAGTTAAGAGTACTGGCTGCTCTTCCAGAGGACCTGGGTTTGATACCCAGCACCAACATGGCAGCTCACAACTGTCTGCAACTCCTGTTCCAGGCGCTCCAACATCTTCATACAGACATACATATAGGCAAATAAATAAACAAACAAATAAAGGATGGGGGATGAGATGGCTCAGCATCTCTGCAGGTGACGACTTGCTTCCCTCTGACCTCCACTCTGTGCTGTGGTGTATGTGTCCTCGCATATACTAATAGTAAGAGTGAAGACAGAAAGAACTTTGGTCTGATCTGTCCCAACAATTACTGTAAGGAGAAAGGTGCCAGTCAGAAAGGAGATGAGCAGCCATGGCCTTAGGCTGAGCCTCTCCGCAGGCCCGAGCGTCCATTATCAGTGCTTTGCAGCCAGGCTCTCCTCTGCACAGCCTGCAGCACTCTAGACATGGGATTCTCTGTCCACACTTTGCCAACCTGTCAGGCCTCAGATTCTCATCTTTCTTGTTTTGTGTGTTTGTTTGTTTGCTTGCTCGGTTTTTCAATACAGGGTTTCTCTGTATAGCCCTGGCTGTCCTGGAACTCACTCTGTAGACCAGGCTGGCCTCGAACTCAGAAATCCACCTGCCTCTGCCTCCTCAGTGCTGGGATTAAAGGCGTGCGCCACCATGCCCGGCTATCTTGTTTTTCCTAAGATTCTAGCTGGAGGTATTAATTAATGGTGCTGCCTACCACAGAGGGTAATTTCTATTTCTCTGTGTTATGTATCCTAACCACTTCCATGTCCTGAAATTAGAAAGCAAAAAGGAAATGAAACACTTTGGGGGAAGAAATCAATCCCCCAAGCCCGGATCACAAGAGCATGGCTGTGACCACACCTCCCTTCCAGGTGCTGTGAACTGACAGTCTTTTCATAATACTAAGAATTCTAAGAATGTTTTTATGGTTTCCATACTTAAAATTCTTAATGGCTGCAAAATAGCCTATTGAAAAGATGTCACCATTATTTAACTTCTACTATAAACATTCAGCTATTTTAAATTGAGAGTATTGAAACACTACAATGAATGGTTTTCATGCACATATTTTCTTTTATTGAATTTTTTATATATTATGAATTTCTAGGAGAGATGATATGGAGTCATTATGAGCTGAACTATGCTGTGTCCCTTTCTCTCCTTCCAAACTTTCAGCACACAAACTCTCCACCTGAGGTCTGCAGGCAGGGAGGCCATGACTAAGTTAAGTTAGAGGTAAAAAGGCTAAAGGGGTTTTGTGTGACTTACATGCCAAGCCTGGCTTTACTGTAATATACATTTTCTCTTATAATTTCTTCAGCTGCTTTAAAATTTAAGTTCTAAGTGTTCTCTCTCCCTCTCTCTTCTCTCTCCTCTCTCCTCTCTCTGTCTCTGTCTCTGTCTCTCTCTCTCTCTCTGTGTGTGTGTGTGTGTGTGTGTGTGTGTGTGTGTGTGAGACTCCCTGCCCCTAAGACAGGGTTTCCCAGTACAATGCTAGCTGTTCTGGAACTCTCTCTGGAGACCAGGCTGGCCTTCAGCTCACAGAGACACATCTGGCTCTGTTTTTTGAGTGCTGGGATTAAAGGTGTACATCATATGCAGCTAGAGACACAAGCTCAGGTGGTACTGGTTAGTTCATAATGCTGTTCCTCCTATAGGGTTATAGACCCCTTCAGCTCCTTGGATACTTTCTCTAGCTCCTCCATTGGGGGCCCTGCGTTCCATCCAATCGATGACTGTGAGCATCCACTTCAGTATTTTCCAGGCACTGGCATAGCCTCACAAGAGACGACTACATGTCAACAAAATCTTGCTTTCGTGTCTCTAGCTGTATATATAGCAGAAGATGGCCATCATTAGGAGGAGAAGCCCTTAGGCTTGCAAAGATTATATGCCCAATACAGGGGAATGCCAGGGCCAGGAAGTGGGAGTGGGTGGGTTGGGGAGCAGAGTGGAGAGAGGGTATAAGGGACTTTCAGGATAGCATTTGAATTGTCAATAAAGAAAATATCTAAAAATTGTTTAAATAATAAAAAATAAATAAAAATTTTAAAAAGGTATACAGCATTACCACCCAGCTAAATTCTCAAAAAAGTGTTTCTGTGTAATTTTCAGACTTTTAAAATACGTCTAATATGAGCCCTAAATTCTCCAATTGACTTTGATTTTGAAATTCAGCCTTGGAAAATTACATATTCTTGCTAATGGATTAATTGGTAGGGTAAAGGCTCAAAAGAAAAACAGTATGTTTCTCTGGATCTCAGTTTGGCTGTCTGATATAAGCATAAACCAATCTAGAAGGGTTGGTTGATTTCCCACTAAACAAATGAATTAGGGTGAGATCTAGCCTGGTGGTACAAACAGGAGGCTGGCCTTCGGTTTGGAGACAGATCTGTAGCCCTGGATCTGTTGCTAAACATCTGTGTGGCCTCACAAGGGCACTCCTCTCTGAACTCCACTTTCACATCAGAATAGCATTCTGTATGAGGTCTGACAGGAATGCAATCTCTCATGTGCCTTGCACAATGCCTGCTGTGCGGTTTAGCTGCAGTTATTATAGTAGACAAGTGGGAATAATGCATTCTCTAGAAGGGAAAACTAAATATTTACCACATGACAAAAAGTGTGTTCTTCTGTGTGCTCATGCTGTGATCAGTTTTTGAAACTACATAGAACTCTGTAGTTCTTGAGAGAGAAATGTATAGATGTAGACACAGACTATCTTCCAACTATTAAAAAGTTATCCACTTAGTTCATTTTTCAACAAGATGTAATTTTCCTTCTCTGAACAAAAGCCTCTGTTTTATAGATCTACATCAAGCTAAGAGTAATTACAGTAATGAGGTAAACTACATTGCACAACATAATGTGTATGGGGTTTCATTTCAGTGACTTTAAAGATCATTTAGTAATATTCCACTGTTTACTTTAGGGGGCATTTGCCTCTTTTTCACATATACCAATACTTAATATGTTATTTAAAATATTAATGTACAATTGAAGAAAAAGAGTAACACAGATACGTATTTCAAATACAAATACCTGTCTGTAGTCTGCTTGACCATGACAACCTAATTCCAGCTTCTCAGCAGACCCTGGGTTTACTTTGGGCAGAGCAGCTAATCATTTTGTCTATACCGTCTGGCTTATGATATAACAAAACAGGGAGCGGACCTTTGAAAAATCCAGCCTGGTCAGGGATGCGATCATACGTGGGTGCTAGACTTTGTGCTCCAGATCACTGTTTTGGAATCATCCTGTCCTAGAGACACTTCTTTTAAACACAGAGTGATGATGACATATTTCATCTTCATAGGCGTCCTGCAAATGTCTTCACTCCTCACACAGCATTGAGTTGAGCACATGGGTGCTCAGTATGTCTGCCTATAACAGCGCTGTTCAGAACTGGTTGCTCAGAAGTCAAACAGGTTCAAACAAAGGGGAACAGCAGCTCTCTGGCATGGGAGGGGCAGCCAGGCCCCTGGAGGTGCTGCTGCAGACTTTCTATCATCAGACAGCTGCACAGGAGAGAGCTGGTAACAATGCGGGAAGGGGGTGGGAGGGAGACAGTGCTGTGACCTTCAGGCTGACACAAATGTCCACATTTCTGAGCAAAACAGCTTCACCAAAAGAGCAGGAAGGGCAGGGCCCGCAGCACTGTTTAATCCCAGGGAGGAAGGTGCTCCCTCGGGTACTTCCGTCATTGGACCACTCTAACCTAAACTGGTTTGCATACACTTAGAAAACCAACAGCAAAGAAGGGCTTTACAGACATCTGCCTGTGATCACAACACAGCAAGACAAGAGGGAAAGTGTGTGAGCTTGAGGTGGGGACGCAGAGACAGCACTGAAGGGCAATCCAGCGTGAACTTGATGAGCTAGGGAGAGGCTAGGGGAGAATGAGGAATTAGAAGGGACAAAGAAAGAGGCTGGCACCTTGGTTTTAATGAAGCTTGCCAACCCACATAGATCCTTCTGAGCACTTTTAAGCTCAGATATTGGTCATAGGATGACCTGCCCAGTTCTGGTGACCCAGTGCTAAGATGGAAACATCAGATCGGCTGGACCTGTGAGCGGCTTGCACTCTGAGCAACTGCAAGGCAGGACTAAGGTCCACGTGCACAAGGCAAAGGTGGCAAGCCTTTTAGGGGGTTAACAATGGCACAGTGCCCTGTGGTAGGGAGAGGTCCATCCCCAGCCATGCCCAGCCTTGGCCTGGCTGGGTCAGCGGCAGCTGTGCTCCCAGCCTGCTTGGTGGTAACACTACACACTTCATGGCCATTTCACAGCCTCATTTCTTTGGAGGTAGCTTACACACTACATTTTCCTTAGTTACAGATGACGGTGATGATGATGATGATGATGATGATGATGATGATGATGATGATAAGGACAAGAAGGCAGCATGACTCAGCATGACTGTGACTGAGCGTGACTGAGTGTGACTGAATGGTAGACCTGGCTGCTCACTAGCTCTGTGACTCAGTGTCTCCGAGTTCTCACCTGTGAAAGTGGAAGGCACTTGGAGAGGATTAGTGAGCAAAGATGGGCTGTTGAGGAGTTAGGGAACACGCTTACGGCCACACCTAAGAGTAAGTGCGACTTGAGAAAGACAGTCACTGTAAAAGGAGGGAGGCCCTTGGTAAGGTCAGAAATGTGGTTTAGTCTTTCCACTAGGAGTCTGCGACCTAGGCTGGGAGCAGCAAGAAGAGGACGCAGTGAGGAACAGGTGTCACCAGGCATGCTGAGCAGTAAACAAAGACGATTTAAGTTCTCAAAAATAGTCCAATACATCTTTGTTAACCTTGTTGAAATGAGTTCGGAGATTCTGACCTGAGCAGAGGAGAAGGTAGAAATGAACTTCAGGCATGCCAAGGAAGAGCATACTTGATGAGGGACACAGTGGGAGTGAGCTCTCACCTTCCTGGAGACTGACAGACACGTCACCCAGCAGACTAGCATGAAGGCCTTTCACTATTCATCTACACTTCCTGGAGACTCACAGACACATCACCCAGCAGACTAGCATGAAGGCCTTTCACTATTCATTTACAGTGTCATCCCAGGAAAGACTTTCTGTTTCCAGCTTGGGGGAGAGGCTTCTGGCCATCTGTATAAGGCCATGTGCTAAAGACCAGAGGCCTGACATTCCAGAAGCTAAGAGGGAGCAGTGGGTCATGATTTGGAGGCGAAAGTGGCAGCCGTCTCCACATGAGCACTTAAGTGTCTCCCTTTAACTGCAAGCGGCTGTAAGGCTGTCAGCATCTGATAATGCACAGCAAAATAACGCACATTGCCAGCAAGCCAGTGTGGGGTTTCTCCTCTCAGATCTGCACACTATGTGGACCAATTGCTACCAGAGGATACCTTCGCCAGATGTTATTTATTTATTTATTTTTTAATGTCAACAGGAACTACTAGCAACAACCAATAAGGGGGAAACTAAAGTTATTGATGTTAGCCCTTCCTAATGGACAAAAAAAGCATCAAAAGGAAAGAACCAAAGAAAAGCAGCACAGACTTTCTAGTTCTCACTCAAACACCATGGATTATTTAAAAACAGCCAGCCAGGAGACACAGCACAGCCCCCTGAAGCTGTTCTCTGGAGAATGTATGACACGGCCCTTCCCAGTGTTAGTGAGCAATGACAGGCTATGGGAATTGCATATTCATTTATTTAGTCCTCTTAAAATGACAAATTTACAGAGATGAAGACCAGATGAGCGTTGCTAAGGCTTCCGAGGCCGCAGAGGGCACAATGAGTGCCTTTGTCATCGAGACTCTGTGCTTTGAGTTTGCAGTACTTTCACAAATCTACCTGCCCCAATGCTGCAGAACCAACACACAGAAGGGGAAAACTGGTGAAATATGAAACAAGGTCAGTGGGCCACGCCAGTGCTCACAGTCCTGGTCAGTACTGCAGCTGTACCAGACATTCCCTTGAGAAAACAAGGTGACAAGCATCAGAGACCTTACTGTTTAGTTCCTGCAACTGAATGTAGAAGTTAAATTACTTAAAAAAAAATCTTTAAAAGTTTGAAGTGATAAAGTCTATTAGATCTTAGCTTTTTGGAGCATGTACCATGTCTGAGGATATTAACCCTTTGATGATGTACATGTTAGGGGCACAGGCAGGCTGTCCTAATACACTCACTCTCACTGTAGGGTAGAGTCTCATTAAGGAGTTTCTAAGTGTAAGGGTCTCTACATAAGTGACTGAAACTCGTAAGCAATTTAGACTTGTGGCTTTTAGTTTCAAGTTGATAGGCACAGGAGGCTGTCCTAGCCTCATGGCCCCAGAGACACTGCCCACAGTGTACAAAGCAGTTTTAAGTTCAGAGTCTTAGCATGGTGTAGAACTTCACAAGCTCAGAGGACCTTCTTATGGAGGTCACTGGTGCTATTTAGTTCTCCCTTACTTTTTGGTTTTGATAGTGCTTGCAGTTGAACTCATAGTTTATGGTCCCTGCTCTACTTGCAGTTCTAACACATGCACTGAGATAAAAACTTTTTACAATGAGAGAGGACACTAACCTATGGAATCCCAACCAGGAGTGTGTCAGAGAACAACACTCACCTATGGAATCCTAACCAGGAGTGTGTCAGAGAACAACACTCACCTATGGAATCCTAACCAGGAGTGTGTCAGAGAACAACACTCACCTATGGAATCCTAACCAGGAGTGTGACAGAGAACAACACTCACCTATGGAATCCTAACCAGGAGTGTGACAGAGAACAACACTCACCGTCCTGTTCTCCAAGAGACCCAAGAGACGGGTACTCAGGGGGACTAAAACAGCATCTAAAGCAAGTAGAGGAACGAGAACATGCTGGGGAATCACAGCCTAGTTTTGTTCAGCTCACTCTTCCTCCTTATTTCTTGACTTCCAATAAAAAACAGGCTAAGAAAAAGCTCAACATAATTCTCAGTTCTTATGAGGTTACAAAACCATGAAGCATTCACATCAGCATGGAGACAGGAAGATACCAATAGATGGACCCCTGAGTACTTCAGTCTGGCATCCCACAAGGTCCTGCCAGGTAACAGTGGTAACTGTTGCCATTCCACAATCTCTGCAGACACTCTTACAGTACTCAAAGAAAACATCTGGTGAGAGGCAACAGATTTTCAATGACTGTTGCCAAATGTAACATTTGATATTGTTGTCATTAATGAAATGTTTTATCGATGATATCTTTATATCTATTCTTTAGCTCTCTTCTGCAGCAAACATAGACCTCTGTTCTAGAATTCCCCTTCTCTCTGATTCCCAGAAGACATCTTGTTAATAGAGAGAGCAGAAAGTAGAATTATACAGAAGTGTGCTTGCATCTCTCTATGTGTGAATATGAATACATACACACTACTCACAGGAAACAAGGATGTCTCTATAGAAGGGTTTGGAGAAGGGTCATTCAATGCCAATTTGCTAAAACATAACCCTGAGTCATCTATCTGGAGACTATACATCTTTAAAAGCAAAGAGACAAAAGAAAAAGAAAAAGAAAAAGAAAAAGAAAAAGAAAAAGAAAAAGAAAAAGAAAAAGAAAAAGAAAAAGAAAAAGAAAAAGAAAAAGAAAGAAAAAGAAAAAGAAAAAGAAAGAAAGAAAGAAAGAAAGAAAGAAAGAAAGAAAGAAAAAGAAAGAGAAGAAAAGGGGGCGGGTAGGAAGAGACACTGCTTTCCTCAGTCATCACAACAGAACAGGCAGCTTGTGCACGTCTGCAAACATGTTTGCAATCTGCAAATGTGACTTGAGCACGTGTCTTGAAGCCCAAACCCTGCTTCTGCGAGGCTCAGGTTCCAGACTTCAGATGACTGCAGTTGAATGCTGCTGGAAAACATCTGTCTGTGAGCAGCCATCAGGTGCAGCTGGAAATGGAGCCAACCTCAAGTGGGGCTCCAATTCCCCAGACCTGAAACCTAAGTGGTAAGGAGCCTGCGATGCTGGCTCCTGAGCCTGAGACGCGCTTTCTCTGGGATAGTGTTTTACTATATGTGTCTGTGTTGTCAGCAACCAAGCAGAACCTGCTTCATAGAGGAGGCTGAGCAAATGCCCATGAACCAAGTGTGTACTGCCTGAGTGAATGAGGGAGCTACGGCAGTCAGAGAATACTGTCTATAAAGTGGCTGAGAGTTAATCATGGTTATTGCTGATGAAGATCAAAGCACTGCATTCACTTTTTGGAGACAAGAACAGTAAGTAGTAATTTCAACTGGGCTTACCTGAGTGACAGCTGAGATTTGCTCCAGGGCCATGGCCTGTAGACTTTCCTCACCGCTCTCCAGAAGCAGCTTCAGGGATGGCAGCAGGAGGGACTGGTGCAGCAGCAGCAGGCACAGCTCCTTCACACCCTGAAACCACACAAGTAAGGTGAGTTCCACTCACGACAACACAGTGCCACCCTGCACCTGTACACACCTCGGCTATCGTGCGTGTCTGTGTGTGTGTGTGTGATGTTATTTTGAACAGTAGGATTTACTCAGTATGCAGACCTAGTGGGATAATCTACTCTGATTCTCAGAGCCTTGGCTTCCCTACAAGTAAAATGGACATCTCTGTATCTGCTCTGTAATTTTTGTTGTGTATTTTGAGAATTAATGTTAATATAAATGTTCAGTGCTGAGCATACAGTGGAGAATTCATAGCAGCTGCTATGAACTATTATTGATGTCAATATCTAGTTCTTATCTACTGAGAGACAAAGGACATCAGCAAAGACAATATCTTTAAAATGTGTTTAAAATTCTAGTATTAAGGTAAATAGAATTCTTGATATACTTAAGATATTCCAACATCATGAAAACTATATGTGATTCAAAACAATGAACACATGTGGATCTCCCCAGGTATACTTGAATTTCACTCTCAGGTTTGTATTCTACTTGATGAACTGACCACTCACCCCACTGAGCTGGCTGCCTCTAGTGTCTTGACTATAGCTATGACACAAAGAACTGAACACTTGATCAAAGAGCAGACAATGAATGTAGCCCCATATATTAAAGCAGAACTATTCTGGTAAAGAATGAAGGCTCACCGCCCTGCATGGGGCTGATTGTTCTGTTGTGCTACTCCACACCAGCAGAACAGAGAAGAAAACTCACACACTGGGCATTCTCATCATCCCTGTGCCTCATTCCAAGATGAGATGATGAAAATGACAGACTGAATGAGACGCTTTCCAAACTGGTGAGTTGCTTGTCCCTTGAGCAGTGAGCTCCAGGCTTCCTGCTTTCATAACTGTCACCGAGTGGGGTAGGCAATTAAAGATGCAGCTGTCTTTGAGTCATTTCTGCTCCTGAAAGTAACCCCTTACTCAAACTTCTGTAAGCACCCCCAATGAAACTCAGTGGTTCACCAGGCCTGATGTCAGTGGATGCTTACAGTGGGCTCTGGATGGTTCCCTATCTGGGATAAGTAGACACTGGCTGACATCTCCCGAAGAATAGTGACACACACCAGACAGGCTCCCCTGACTGGGCCAGCTTAGCCTCCACTCTACAGCCCACTGTTCTTTACTTCAGACCTTACCTTCTGTCCTGTAGTTCTGTGTTCACCTATATGCCCCTCTTTGAGGATGAGCTAGGCTTCTTGTATTCTGAAGCTACATGGTACACTCCATACTCAACAGTATTGGTACAAGAGTCTCTCTAAGTACTTATGTCTGCTGTTCACTCAATATATTACCAATAATTGACAAAGGACCTCAGCATTTCATGATGTTTAGAAACGTTGTTGATTATAGCTTTAAATGTCAAATTTTATAAAAATAACACAGTAGCATCTAAGAAGACTATAGTTTTCTTTCTATTGCTTTGATAAAACTGTAACCAATGGCAACTTGAGGAATAGTTTACTTCATCTTAAAGATTACAGTCTATCATGAAGAGAAGTCAGGGCAGGAACCTGGAAACAGGAACTGAAGCAGAGATGGTGGAGGTATCTACTGCCTTACTCAGCCTGCTTTCTTATCCTGCTCAGGGATGGCACCCTCCCATCAATCATTATTCAAGAAAATGAAGGCACACTTGTCTACAGGCAATCTGATGGAGGAGTTCCCTCAATTAAGGTGCTCTTCACCTTGTGATAAAAAAATAAAATAAAATAAAATCTAAGCAGGACAGATGGCACATGGCCAGGGCAAGGGCCCTGAGGATAGAGAGTGCTAGTTTATGTGATCCCTGAATACTTTATAGTCTCCTAGCTATGTTATTGGCCAAATATTCAGACGACTCATGCCAAATCTTCTCTGGTACTTACATTGTAAGAAAAGTGTTATAAGGATTACACAGGGACTGTCGTAAGGCCAAGCAGCAGAGAGAACCATAAAACCACCTCATTTGACAACTTCATGGTTCAGACAGAAGATGACATCACAAGGCCTTGAAAGGGGACAGATAAGTCCCTTGAGTGCAAAGACAAGCCTCGACCTAGAGTTCCTTCTCCCTGTGGGCTGTGGTTTATGGGGATGAGCCAGGTAGTAGTCCCTGTAGCCTGACATTGCCAGCAGAGTCAGATCAGTCCACCAACACTGTTTTTGCATTTATACAACCTGTGGGGACTCAGCTCTCAGTGGATCACTGTCAGCAGATGTTCTAGAGACTGCTTTAGAGCAGGTGTGTGGTACTCACACAGGCAGAGGTGCTGACTGTTCCCTCTGTTCTTGGTTCTGATGAGGGCGAAGACTGTGCTGGACATGGGGATATCTGTACTCTCCTGCTCTCCAGAGCTATTCAAGTTAGCCCTGACTTCTAGGCTGCTGAGCAACCAACCCTCTATCTATCTCTCACTTCCACCTAGAGAGTTCTGACCTGAACCACCCACTTGCTATGCTTTCTAGACATTAGTACACACCATGTCATTTGCTTCAAAGATGCAATTTTAGCCCCATTAATGAGGTGGGAAGGAGGAAGAAGCAGGCAGAAAGGGAGATAGCTTGGATGTTATGGGAGTCTAAACCAAGCTTCTGGCATTCTCAAAAGCATCTCAGTCATGAGGAAGAATGACCACTCTTAAGGTTTCCAACCTGGACGTAGCCAGGCTTACTCCTGGGTGACTTGCTCCCACATAGCAGCCTGTAGCTTGCGTGGGTCTAACTCCTCTTTAGCCTCAGTGAGTCTCGGACTGCTGAAGCAGGTGCAAACAGTAGGAACTTGGAGTAGTAGAACTATGAATGGCATAAACTTACTTTATGTTTCTTATCTCACATATCTCCACTCTTGAGGAGACCATGGATGTAAGCCAAACTTGCAAAATTGTGGGATACATGACTTATGAAGAGCAGTGATTTCAATTTGATGGTGATGTTTTCCATGAGAAAACCCATCATGGCTATTAAGGAAGAAGACACAATGAGGAAAAGGTAAAAGAAAAAAGGCACAAAGAAATCACTGGGGAAAGGCAGAAGAAGAAGCCACATAGAAATCACTGGGGAAAGGCAAAGGAAAAGGTACATAGAGATCACTGGGTAGAGAAGAGCTAGTTATGGAGCTGTGCAAGGGGTGAGGAGTAGGGGTAAGGGAAGAAGTGGGTCCACCTCAGTTCCTGCCACAACTAGGCATACACATCATTAGCCATGGGTAGAATAAAAGGGACTGAGCATTGGATAATTTTAGCATCATGGTGAAGGAAATTATTATAGAACTCTGAGATTAATTTGAGCAACTCTGAAGTGTGGTGAAATAATTCAAGACATTTCTATTTTGTAATAATTATGTTCTCTCCAAATAACACTTTAAAATTTTTATGGAGTACATTTAACAATAAAAATAATGCCTATCAGTTACTAATCTCTTGTAATCATGACATGCAAGAAACACTCTTTATGCTCATGCCCAAGTTAAGGAAAGAAATTGAGCTTAGAAGGCCACTGAAGTCACAGAGGCAACAGCGCTCCTTTAGTAACTACCTTTCACTTCATCAGGCATTCAAGTACAGTTACTACGACTGCCTCCAACAGTGGGCTGTGTGAAGAAGGCATACTCAGGAAAGCCACTCGAAGCATCTACTCACCTCCACGGGCAGCATCTGTGTGGTGTTGTAGAGGGAGCGGCAGATCTTCAACACCTCATCCCCGAGACCCTGCTTGTTCTCCTCTGTACATCTGGTCAGCATCACAGTCGCCAGTCTCACCCACAGATTGTTGGCTACGCTGCTCCTCAGAGAAATATGCAACACATTGGAGGTGATTAAAGCTCTCAGCATTGTGATAAATTAAAACAACAAAGACTAAGAGTCCCACTTTCTGAAATAAAGTGCTTTTGGTGGCTTACACTCAGTGTTCACAATATGTTCCTTTAGGCTCTTCTGCATAGGCTACTGTGGTATGAACAAGCAGTGGGTAACACTGGGACAGTAGGTGTCCAGACAACTCAGACTCTTAAGCTACAGACCCAGGCTCAAATTCTGAGCCCATGGCAGCATGTCAATACCAGAATGTGCACCGCTCACTCTCTGCTCTGGTGAGGACCCAGTAACCTGCACTTAGTGAGCAAGATCACAGGGAAGCACTTCACAATGACGGTGTAGTGAGCAGAAGAGGTGTGGTAAGCAGACACGTAGAACACAGCCGACTGAGGGTCACTACTTGGAGGCCAGCCTCCATAACCAGACTCTGTCTTAAACAATACAAACTAAACAATTCAGGTAAATCCCACGCTCTAGAACATGAGCCAGGAAACCATCACTGTTACAGTGACAGAGACCTAAGCCACACATCCTTTCCTTTCTAAAAGAATCTCCTTAGAAAACAACAACAACAACAAAAACCCACAGCTCTCCTCAGTGTGCATCAGGAATTCCTAACAGCCCCACCCTGGGGCTCAGGTGGAGAGTGTCTCCCAGATGTTTTTACTGCTCTGAAACTGCCCCCAGAATAAATCATTTTCAGGGAAGCTTCCTTCTTCCCATACCAAGATATGGAGACTTCACTGGCCTAGGACAGAATCGCTTGCTGGGTTCTGAGAAAGCTCAGTACTGGAGCGAATAGGCCTGAGCTGAAGCACAGAGACACATGCTTCTTGCGAGTGGAAACAGCTTCTGATAGGTGATGTGTTCAAAGGGAACCTGGCCACTTCTCCCAAAGGAAAGGGTGAGGCCATGTCCAACAGCACAAGGACAAGACTGGGGCCACCTTAATTCTGGCAGCTGCAAGCTCAACAGGAGGGAGATGAAACCACCCAAGCCAGGCCAGTCCTCCTTAGAACACTGTCTCCTTCATGTGTTAGCTGCGTGTAGCCTCAAGTTCCTTAACTTTTAGACTCAATTCTTTCATCTGTATAATTAGGTAACACTATCTGTGCATGTTTGTTGTGTGAATGATTGGTAATGTATGTAAATTACATGCTCAATATTGTGAGCACTTAATAAATGGGAATTATTTGTTCCATATGAATTCTCAAGGTAGCACTGAAAGCTTTGTTTAAAATAAATCAGGCAAGAAATTTCTTTGTGAAATACCAGAACAAAATTATTGTGCTCGTATCTTAAATCAGACATGGTTATGGTACTTCTGAAGAAAACATTTGGGCTTAGGTACAGGGAAATAGAAAGATAATCCAACATTTCAAAAACAATTTAAATTGTCTTCAAAGTCAAATAGTGATCTCTCTCTCTCACATAAGGAAGATGCTCTCCAGGCCCCACCCTTACCGAGGAGCCAGTGGCAGTGGGTAGTCCCTGGGGATGAAATGATGGCTACTGATAGATTCCCATTCTGCAGCAGACAGTGCCTCACCCACAAACATATGAGCAGCAGTAACTGGACTTGGTGGGTTACCAGAAAAAAAAAATAGAGAGAGACAAGGCTTTGGGAGGGGGGCATATTGGTGAGATATGAGGACAGGTTGAGGGGAAATGGGGGAGAGATCCTATTTTGCTATATACATGTAAGAAATTCTCAAAAAGAAAAAAATAAAATTAAAGTAATGGAAAGAGTGAAACTCAGCATGACAGTACACAACAAGCGCTTGGCTAAGATGCAAACATTAAATCTGTGCAGGCAGGAACAGGGAAACATAAGCAAGTGTGGTGAGAGCTGCATTGGTGCCATTCACTAGTTCAGAGGACTTGGAACATATTCCTTAATATAGAGAGTGTCTTGATATGTGTGTGTGTAAGTACATACACATTCACTGGCTCTGCTGAAGACATTACACTTTCAAAACTGACATTCAGACATAAGATGCCAATTATCTTAAGACTTACACACATTCACTTTTCATAGGTGGCCAAGCTTGCAAGAGTAAAATCAAGTGCTGAAATTCGACCTCATGGTGACTAGACTCCAGGAGCTCCGAGAACAGAGAGTAACGGTTTTCTTCATTCTCAATGTCAGCTAAGTCCACCTGGAAGAAGCAACACACATTGGAAACTTGTGGCAATGCTGGACTGGTTCACAGAAGGCTCTGCATGGGACTGAGAAAAGAACCTTGAAAAACTTGGCAATTTACTGAATGAAAATGAAATACCATCTAAAACCAAACCAGAACAGAAATTTACTATGGTTTGGATGTTGTTTGTCACCTAAAAATTCTTAGGTGGAATCTCCTTAGAGGAGCTTATAGGTTCCAAGGTCACTGGTGGGATGATCTTCAAAACAGCTTGGGATGCTACTCTTCCTACAGACTTAACTACCTTTTAAACTGCTCCCATCAAAATGTGACATAGTCAAGAAGGCTCTCATCAGAGCTAAACCAATGCTTGTATCGTGCCCTTGAGCCTCTGTACCCACAAGTGACATAAACCCCTTTCATTACAGACTCAGTATGCCTCAGGCATTTCATTCCAGTAGTGAAAACCCACAGTAATATGCAAACCTTCAGGGGTTTTGAGTCTTAAACACAGTATCACAAACTATGGAGAGCTGGAGGGCAGCACAGAGACCTCTACTTGCCTTAGCGAAGTAAGATGGCCTCTAACACGCTAAAATACAAATTGCTTTTACAGTTGAAAGTAATTATTTCAGCATACTTAACATTAAATGGATTTTAGAAGTTTAAATTGTCCAAAATTAACTCCTAATGTTCATCAGAAAGCCATTTGCCAACATGTGCCTAGAAATTCCTCCTTGAGCCACAGATTTTATGCAAGTTCCCTTGTCACATGATGCTTTGGCTACATGCATCATGTAAATCAAACACAGTATTTATTCCCAGTCTGCTTCTAACACAAGAGAAGCCCTGTCAGTCTCACAGCATCCACTCCCTCCCACTGGATAACCAAAGGGCTTCTCTTCTAACCATGACAGTTGCAAAACAAGTCACACATGCAATGAGGGTGGGGGATGCAGTTGGGGGGAGGGTGGGATGTCAGCCATTTTAAGTTGAAAAGTGGTTTTGATATAAAAGCCAGTTAGTTCATCTCCCTTGTTAGTTTCTCTTCACAGGTTCTCAGTGGTTAGGGGCACAGACAATTGTAATGGTAAATGCAGGATGATATATGTTCACAGAATTCAGATCATCATTCCTTGAAAGGATAATGAGAATGGATTTTACTTACACGCTAACTAAATTGTCTGGACTAATGCATGTTTCCAAAACATTTATTTAATGGCCATGGTGGCTCTGATCTGAGGAGTCACACCATGAGTTTTGCAGTGTTGCAAATGGTCATGTGGACTAGGAAATTCAGTAATTACTAGGGGAAGCCTGGTTTCCACGGTGAACTGCCAGATCCTACAACACCCTCCTTTGAGCCTCAGGCCTCATCTGCAGAATAAATAGTCCTGTAGCACTTTACAGTTTTGAAATAATTCCATGGTACAGCAAGTGAGTTGACCCCTACCACAGCTCTGTGTAGGGGGCACTCGGGTTAGAAACCTCCTGCAACATACAGATGCTGGCTCAACTGTCCTGGTAATGGAGCTCTCAAGTGACAGCCAAAAGATAATCTGAGTAGCATGTTCTGAAGAGAGGGCCCACTGCACGGTGAGAGAAGCCCAGCCTTATTTAAGCAAGGCTTCCAGCTGGGAGCAGACGATTGCCATGGATAGGAAGCGGCACAAATGCAGGACTCCCAGCTCTCCTTACCAAACCTCAGCCCTTCACTGTCTCCAGCCTCCAGTTCTTCTGATATGTCTTGCTCACAATTGCACACATTCTGCATCAGCTACTGGAACTTTCCTCGTCCTGACATGTTCTTCCTCCAGATATTGGAGGAGCGCAGAGCCCTGTTACCTTCCCAGTGAAGGCCCTGATTACTTGCCTGAGTTGTAAGGCATGCCGACAATCCACACCTTCCCATTGCACTTTCCTTCTTAATAATTAAACCACAAGATGTGTAATGAGTACTTCTGAAGCGAATGAACTGAGTGGACAAGCTTACAAATGAGTGACAATTTATCTTTCATAAGACAAATTAGGACCAATACTATTAACTTCTCCTGAACTTGCCATGAAGTTTTGGTTGGTTTTATTACTGATGACAGAAACTGGTTTGCTGGCATTACATCAAACTTCAGGAAAGCCCCTTGCTCTGGGCCTCATTTTTCTTACTGGAAAACTGGGCTTTAAAAATGCCAGAAGCCTCAGGTAAGGAGGGTACTGCTTGATGTCTACACTGGGAGAGGGGTCAGTCACTGACTGATCTCTTCCTGTGTTGTAATCTTAGTTTCTATGCAAGGGTTTACACGAGCAAAAGTTTGTGCTGAAAAGTAATGCATGGCGCACAGACTTGCTGTACCACCCACGAGCAGCATCCACACTCATCAGAGGATTCCGGAAACGTTCCTCCCTCTCCAACAACTAACTATGTTTGTATTTGGGATCAAGTACATCAAGTACATCAAGCTCAACACTGTTCCGAGTATTCGGGACACTGACAGAGATGGTCTAGTCTGGAAGAAACAGACTTAACAGAGAATGGATTTAATAGGAAGAAACACAAACTTATACAAAGATGGGTAAAGTGTTTCAGTCTTTCTTAGAAGGGGGAACAAAATACTCATGAGAGGAAATACGGAGACAAAGTGTAGAGTAGAGACTAAAGGAAAGGCCATCCTCAGACTGCCCCACCTGGGGATCCATTCCATAGACAACCACCCAAACCAGACACTATTGTAGATAACAGGTGCTTGCTGACAGGAGCCTGATACAGCTATCTACTGAGAGGTTCTACCTGAGCCTGACAAATGCAGAGGCAGATGCTTGCAGCCAACCATTGCAACGAGCATGGGGTCCCCAGTGGAAGAGTTAGAGAAATGGCTGAAGAATCTGAAGGGCAACCCCATAGGAAGAACAACAATATCAACCAAGCAGACTCCCCAGAGCTCCCGGGGACTATGCCACCAACCAAAGAGTACACATGGAAGGGCCCATGGCTCTAGTCACATATGTAGCAGAGGATGGCCTTACTGGGCACCAGTGGGAGGAGAGGCCCTTGGTCCTGTGAGGACTCAATGCCCCAGTATAGGGAAATGCCAGGGTAGGGAGTCAGGAATAGGTGGGTGGGGGGAATATCCTCGTAGAAACAGGGGGAGAAGGATGGCATAGGGAGTTTTGGGGGGAAGACTGTGAAAGTTTTTTTGGGGGGGATAACATTTAAAATGTAAATAGAAAAAACATCCAATAAAAAGTTAAAAAATGAATTGAACATATTGTAACCTAAAGAACAAAATATTTGTTAAATATATTCCCCTTATTTCAATAAAAAAAAAAGAGATGAGTATAGTCACACCCAACAAATCCAGGATATTTTTTATATAAAACACAGCATGTAATGAAACAGGAAGATACTGTATGAAAATTGGAAGATATTTAATAAATTGTCAGAGAAGAGGCAAAGAAGGCTGCAGCACTCACTCGGTAAATGACTAAGGACACAGAATGCTGACTGCTTGAATTTGAAATGGAAGTGCAGGTGAAAAGGTGGAGATGGGAACTGTAAAAGCCCTCACAACTCTGTAATTGACAGTTTTCAGAGAGGAACAGATGCAAACACAGTGGAATTCCTCCTTGACTTACAGAGGGGATGAAGTGGTGACTCGGGCCTGGAAAGTAAGAACTTTTACTCCACTGCACACTGGCTGAGAGCCTACTCAGAGTTGAGCCTGTATTCCCAACAGTTTGGCAGAAGGAAGGCCTAATAGCTCCCTTGAAATAGAACTGTGGTTTTAATTGTTTTCAGCCCCAGCTTCCTATGTATTAAGAATTGAATCTGCTAACTCCCATAGAAAACCTGGTGCCTCTAGCACCAGGATGTGCAGTAAGAACCTGAGAAGTAGGAATTACGGGTTTCCGATGAGTTCCCAGCAGGACTCCTGGTTCCACAGCTGAATATGTGTAACCTTTAGTTCTCTCTATAAACTGTAATGCAGTTACTGGAAGAACAGTGGACTGAGAACTGCTCCTCCAGCTTTCGACAAAGCTCAAAGGAAGGCCAGTTTCCATTTTATGTATTTTATCTTTTTTTTTTTCTTTTAATATGGACAAGTAACTAAACCCAGAGCCAGACCCTGATGGTAGGGCTCTATAAGTAAGAAGCAAGCCTTTTTATAAGCCACTGGAAAGAGTAAATGAGAGAAAGCAAGAGCAGGGTCCCTCACCACATTCCCCATCACTGTTCCCAGGGTCTGTGTGGCTTTGCCTTCACACTGAAAGCATCTGACAAACTGATGGTTACCTGGGTCATATAGCGAGTACTTCAGTTCTGCTTTATTCAAGGGAGAGATGATGGCTAGTACCCTCAGCTAAAGGGAGATGTGTAAGGTTTCTACAGGAGTTTCCATAGCAACCTCTGTTAGGCTGGCCCCATTCCTGAAAGTAAAGGTGTCTGGCTCCATGTGAAAATGCAAGGGCCATGCCCTTCTCCCCGGGCTCATTACATGGTTTAGGAATGAGACCCTGGAGTTGATTTAGAACAACATAGCTTTTGTCAAGAAAGAGAAAGATGCCCTCTTTCTGACAAGCCAACTGGATAACCTGTCCAGTCTGACATAGTTTGGTTCTAACAGAAGACAAGAGACTCTTGGGTTAGAGACAGACAACAGGAAGAGCAGCAGCGAGGGCCTGAGCATTTCCTCAAGTCCTCAGGCTCAGAAGCAGCACTTAGGGAATGGATACACACTAAGTGCCTGTGAAGAGCCCCATGCTTGAAGGATAATCAACAGCAAGTCTATGTGCTCCGTTCCATGGAAGATACCACATTTATCCTCCATGGTGTCTTCTATAAAAAAAAAAACGCCCTCAAAAAGAATCCTGAACAAAGCTAATTAGTTCTTCTGAGCCTTGCTAAAATGTGAGAGATCTAAAGAAAACTATTTAGCAATAACTTTTTGAAATTTCTGTAATTATTATGTTGGGAAAGTGCCAAAAATGATGGTTTAATTTTTTAGCTTTTCATTAATATATGTCCATGCTTGTGAGTGTATATATGTATGAGTATAGAAGCCTAAAGTAGATGCAGAGAATCCTTCTTTAGGACTTTTCTACCTGATTCTTCATGCCAGAGTCCCCTAGACACACTCAGTTTGCCCGTAGGACTAGTCTGGGCAGCTTGCTCTGGGCTCTCATTTCCATATTACAGGTGGGTAGTCATGGTGACTTAGGTCCTCTTGCTTTCATAGCAAGTCCTTTAATTGCTGAGCTGCCTTCTCAGCCCAACGAAGACTACTAAACTCTTTAGTAAAAAGCATCACATGAAGGTTATTAAAAACAACTTTCAAGATCCAAGTGCTAACCAGCTTTTCAAAAGTAGTGTTTACCCAAACATTTGAGGTAAAGATAACACACTGAGTTTGAGGAGGTACACCTCTGTAGTTAGACTCATGAGTGTACATGATAGGGACTTATAAGTTTTGTTTATATATATCAAGACATAATGTTCAAACTCATGTCAGTCTCCTTACATATTCCCTTTATTAAGTCCAATCCCTTTTAGTATTCTCTTTTGTAATTCAGGAAACTAGAGAACCATACAAATAAATAATAGTAGTTTGGGTTTTCAAAGGCTTATAAGCCCATTTGTTCCTTTCCTGGTTAAGAACAATGCTAAAATGCTCTCATCACACTACAAAATTCGGTATCTTTCCAACTTATTAAGAACATGCCTCCAATTTTTCAGTGGTAAAATTTTTTTACTCATAATCAAATTGAGTAGTCACCAGAGAAAAATTAAAAATCTGCTTAGGGTTTCTATTGCTGTGAAGAAACACAATACCGAGGCAACTCTTTTTTTTTTTTTAACTGGATATTTTCCTTATTTACATTTCAAATGTTATCCCCTTTCCTAGTTTCCCCTCTGAAAATCCCTTATCCCCTTCCGCCTCCCCCTGCTCTCCAACCCACCCACTCCCATTCCTAGTCCTGGCCTTCTCCTATACTTGGACACAGAACTTTCTCAGGACCTAGGTCTTCTCCTCCTATTGATGACCTTGATGACCAACTAGGCCATCCTCTGCTACATATACTGCTAGAACTACAAGTTTCATCATGTGTTTTCTTTGATTGGTGGTTTAGTTCCAAGGAGCTTTGGGGGTACTGGTTAGTTCATATTAATGTTCCTCCTATGGGACTTCAGACCCCTTCAGCTCATTGGGTGCTTTCTCTAGCTCCTTCATTGGGGACCTTATGCTCTGTCCAATGGATGATTGTGAGCATCCATTTCTGTATTTGCCAGGCACTGACAGAGACTCTCAGGAGGTAGCTATATCAGGCTCCTGTCAGCAGGCTCTTGTTGGCATCTATCATAGTGTCTAGGTTTGGTGGTTATTTATGGGATGGATTCCCAAGTGGGGCAGTCTCTGGGTGATCGTTCCTTCAGTCTCTGCTCTGAACTTTATCTCTGTAACTACTTCCATGGGTATTTTGTTGCCCCTTCTAAGAAGGATTCTGAGCTTCTGGGGTAATAACCACTTATCAGTGAGTGCATATCATGTGTGTTCTTTTATGATTTGGGTTACCTCACTCAAGATGATATCCTCCAGATCCATCCATTTGCCTAAGAATGTCATAAATTTATTGTTTTTAATAGCTGAGTAGTACTCCATTGTGTAAATGTACCACATTTTCTGTATCCATTCCTCTGTTGAGGTACATCTGGGTTCTTTCCAGCTTCTGGCTATTATAAATAAGGCTGCTATAAACATAGTGGAGCATGTGTCCTTATTACATGTTGGAGAATCTTCTGGGTATATGCCCAGGAGTAGTATTGCTGGATCTTCTGGTAGAACTATGTCCAATTTTCTGAGGAACCGCCAAACTGATTTCCAGAGTGGTTGTACCAGCTTACAGTCCCACCAGTAATGGAGGAGTGTTTCTCTTTCTCCACATCCTCGCCAGCATCTGATATCATCTGAGTTTTTGATCTTAGCCATTCTGACTGGTGTGAAGTGGAATCTCAGGGTTGTTTTGATTTGCATTTCCCTGATGATTAAGGGTGTTGAACATTTTTTTAGGTGCTTCTCAGCCATTCAGTTGAGAATTCTTTGTTTAGCTCTGTACCCCATTTTTTAATAGGGTTATTTGGTTTTCTGGAGTCCAACTTCTTGAGTTCTTTATATATATTGGATATTAACCCCCTATCAGAATTAGGATTGGTAAAGATCTTTTCCCAGTCTGTTGGTTGTCTTTTGGTCTTATTGACAGTGTCTTTTGCCTTACAGAAGCTTTGCAATTTTATGAGGCCCCATTTGTCGATTCTTGATCTTACAGCACATGCCATTGGTGCTCTGTTCAGTAATCTTTCCCCTGTGCCCATATTTTCTAGGCTCTTCCCCACTTTCTCCTCTATAAGTTTTAGTGTCTCTTGTTTTATGAGAAGATCTCAGAAGATGGAAAGATCTCCCATGCTCATGGATTGGCAGGATTAATATAGTCAAGATGGCTATCTTGCCGAAAGCAATCTACAGATTCAATGCAATCCCCATCAAAATTCCAACTCAATTCTTCACCGAAAAATTCTTCACAATTTGCAAATTCATCTGGAATAACAAAAATCCTAGTATAGCAGAAACTATTCTCAACAATAAAAGAACTTCTGGTGGAATCACCATCCCCGACCTAAAGCTATACTACAGAGCAATTGTGATTAAAAAAAAAAAAAATGGCATGGTACTGGTACAGTGACAGACAGGTAGATCAATGGAACAGAATTGAAGACCGAGAAATGAACCGATACACCTATGGTCACTTGATCATTGACAAAGAAGCGAAAACCATATAGTGGTTTTCCAATGGTGCTGGCTCAACTGGCAGTTATCATGAAGAAGAATTCAAATTGATCCATTCTTATCTCCTTGTACAAAGCTCAAATCTAAGTGGACCAAGACAACTCTTATAAAGAACAACACTTAACTGCGGCTGGCTAGCAGGTTCAGAGGTTCAGACCATTATCATCATGATGAGAAGCATGGCAGTGTCCAGGCAGGCATGGTGCTAAAGAAGGAGAGGCAAGTTCCACATCCTTATCTGATGGCAGCCAGTAGAAGATTGACTTTAGGCAGCTAGGAGGAGGGTCTCAACCCTCCCACACCCCAGTGACACACTTCCTTCAACAAGCCCATGCCTACTCCAACAAGGACATACCTCCTAACAATGCCACTCCTTGGGCCAAGTATATATAAACGACCACAGTATCTTTTGATCAATAGAAACTGATTTGTTTTTGTTAGTTTGTGCTGTATACACACACACACACACACACACACACATCAAAATACTGATACCTTTTAGAAGATAGCTTTGCCTCAATATACATTCATACTTCATTTAGAAATTTTGATCATGAAGAATTAGAAAAATTAACTTTAAGTTGAAAATAAAATCATCATTTTATAAAACTGACAAGTTAATGGGGAAAAATTAAGGAACAAAGAATTTCTTGATCTCACAAATGTTCAATCAAGTGGGTACCACAGTATTCCATGATGAGGGCATGTGGTTAGCATGAGGATTTTGAGAACTTCTATCCCTAAAATACCTGAAATCAAGGCACCTGATTCAGTCTGGATGGTGACATACACAAGAATGACAGCCTTCATCTTCCAGCATATTATACAGTCCATATAAGATCTTCCTTGATTGTACTCTAACTTATTGAGGCAGGGTCTCTCAACTGAACATAGAGCTCTTTGATACAAGTTAGTCCATCCCCAGCCCCGGCCTTCCTTCTAGTGTTAGAATTATAGGCCAGCTGCCACACCCACCTGGCATTTACACAAGTTCTGAAGATCGAACTCTGACTCTCATGCTTGGGGGACAAGTGTTTAACCCACGAAACTATTCTGCAACATAGAATTGTCCCCAGCAGGGAACAAATAGCAACTCATGTTTTGTATAGCATCCCCTCCTTCCTGGCTCCAGGGAGTATCTGAGAAAACTGCCAGCATTTCACAAACATCTGCATATCCACTGACTATTTGCTATTGATACTAATTAAACATGATGAAATTTAAAGAGCAAAATACAAATGTGACTCAAACATAAGAGTATTGTTTTGTCTCCAAATGCTGCTTCTTTTGTCTGTGTAGAATCAGGGAACTTCCATCCTTCCTATAAGTCCATTTGTCAAGTGGTTGCAGGTCCTTATCAGACCAGACTCACTGTCCTTGAAACAGAAGAACACACTGTTCTCAGTGGAAGCCATTTTTTACCTTAAACTTTCTTGTTCTGCTGAAAGTGAACCCAGACACCATAAGCTGGGGCACTGCACCTGACTATTTATCTTCCTCCAGGCACTGACAGGAGCTCACTGCCTCTACAGATATAGATACAAGTGAACAAGCTACTAGTGAACATGCCATAGTCCTTTGTTCCTATAGGTGACAGTGCCATTAACCTCCGCTCTGTGGCTCCTAACAGATAACAGAATTATAATGAATGTAAAGATGCAAAATAACTATGCAATTACTTCCACAAACACAGTGATGTCACACTGTGATGCTCATTCATATACACACAGTTTCAAATTACAAACAAACAAACAAACAAACAAACAAAAGTCTCCAGGCTCAGTGGATAAGAAGAAGCACAAACAGAATTGAGCTCTAAGCAAAACAAAAGCTGTGGGTGTTCCAGTTGGGTAATATGGCCTCCTGTTTCCACTGGATCTAGCCAGTTTCTCTGGAAATGAAATGTTGAGAAGATGAAAAAAAACCAAATAACAACAAACAAACAAACAAACAAACAAACACTGTCGACAAAGGGAGCTGACTATCAGTCTCCCTCACTGGTCTAAAGGGCTCGTGAATGAGGGCACACAAAGGAACTGACTCACAGTAGCACGGTCACTGCTTTCCATACTGTCATCAACTCCAGAACCACTACTATTAGACAAGAAATCATAAATATATCAATGGTGATATTTCATTTCTGAGTTATAGATTTTATTAAAACTAAATAAAAAATTTGAAAATATTGCAAATGTTTTTCTATATTAAAGAACTTTTGGGAGTAGATTTTCTCATTTTTAAAGAAGTAAAACACAGATGCAGATGTTGAATGGATGTCATGAGTATGTGACTGCAAGCATGCTGAGAGAACAACCTTCTAGCAGCTTCTATATCCTGAGCTAAAGTGCGAAGGTCTATATCAGCAGGGACCCACGAGGGAGAAAATAATGAGAAACTAAATGCTGGCTTTGCCATAGCTGTGATACCACAAAAGGCAATGCCTTAAGGTATTCATAGGCTAATAAATAAGGCAACTGTATCAAACCTAATATACAGTTCTGAGATTATAATGTATAAGGTAATGAGCAAAGTGCAACAGGCACACACACACACACACACACACACACACACACACACACACACACACACAAGCTCAGCAGGCATCTATCAAAGCCCTAGCTGATAGAGTTTCGTAGTTCTTTACCATGTATGTTGGCATATTTTAGTACTGAAGTACACAACATTCTTTTTTTTCCAATATTTTATTAGATATTTTCTTAATTTACATTTCAAATGCTATCCTGAAAGTTCCCTATACCCTCCTCCCACCCTGCTCCCTGCTCCCCTACCTGCCCACTCCCACCTCTTGTCCCTGGTGTTCCCCTGTACTGGGCATATAAAGCTTGCAATACCAAGGGGCCTCTCTTCAATTGGCTAAAATACACAACTTTCTTAACCAGCCTTCCCCGTCTTCCCTGTGGGATGCGTGGGATGAAGAGGACTGTGCCACTAAAGTGTGACCCAGGAAGCCTGACATCCAGTCCATGGGAGGCCTTCAAAAAGATGAAAACAAACTGGACCTTCAGCTGCTCAATCAGCTGCTCCTCAGCTTGTGAGAAATGTCTACACCAAAGCTTCTGTGCTTTTATTTTGACTCTGATGCTTTCGTTTAGCTAGAAGTTACCCAAAGATACTCCTGGGTAACAGAAGAAAATGATATATGTGTCTGCCTACTTGTTCTCAAAAAGGTGTTAAAACAAAGATTTTTAAAACTTACAAATATCCAATATAATTATAGACTGAGAACATCTAAACTCCAAAATATCAGAAGTAAAAACAATACTAAATTCCACTTTCTAGTTTACTTATTACATTGTTTGTTAATGACTCACATAGTAAAAACAAACAATTGAAACCAACAAGATTGGACAAAGCACACAACTAGGAAAAACAGTGAACTGAATGGTAGGAGTGAGCAAGACAACCAGGCTAATGACGATGTGTCTCCGTGCATGTGGAGAAAGACAGGAGGAGAGAAAAATTAAGTAGCACCAGGAAAAAAGTATTGTTAGTTCTGTTAATCTATGGCTGAAGACAAAAGGCTCTATAAAAATAAATTCTAGTGAGAAAATGAGATAGTAATTTCAAGATTATATATTCTAGGACAGAGCAAATTTGTAAGAAAATTCTGGATGAGAGCAAAGTCTCTGCAGAGGGGAGATTACCAACGAAGGTAGAATGTTCTCTATACCACAGATGGAAACTAGGGTATCCATATAAACCTGACTTTTAATGATCAGGACAGAACAGATGTAGACTTTAATATCCATGTGGTTACTTACGTTATGGTTCTTTCTCCTACAAGCCCTACAGTGTGCATACCTGGCAGCTAGTTTGGCTCCTAAACATCATTTTTCAACAAAAGGAAACAAGGCTTTTTGACATCAATGACTGAATCAAGAGCAGGCCACAGAACATACACATAAGACTCCCAGGCATGAGTACCCGACAGTGAGGAAGCACTCCAGAAAGGGTCGGTACTCTGGAAAAGAAGAAAACTTGAACAGAAATCCCAGTGACCATCTCTGGATGATTTAAACCGAACCAAACCACTATGATGGGTTAGAACAATGGAACAAAGAAAAACCCATATGACCACAGTGAAATAAATAAGCAATTAAATAAATATGTTTAGGTGAACAAGTGATGGAAACAAGTCCCATCAGAGTCATACTCATCTCATGCAACAATCATTAATCCATGCTAAAATAAGTACATGGAAGTATGATGATGGAACATAATAAATAATAATAATTATAACAAGAATAATAATCATCTCAAAGTATCCAACAATCTTCTTAATAATTATATAAAACAACATGTAACTATACCTAGAAGAAATATGCTCCCTAGCAGTTCAGGGTAACACTATTAGTCATGAAACAAACCGGCCCTGACTGTGTAAATATAAAGCTCTAAGAAAGACACATCCCTTCTGCGGTCTCCTACTAAAAATGCAAAACCTGAATATATGACAATGTTAAACCAAATGACATTTAATAAAATAATTTTCCATTGCTTTTTAAAACTATGAAGGTCATAAAAGACCAGACACATAAATCAGACTAAAAGTTGTTAGAGACCTGAGAGACTAAAGAGACATGACAGATACAGAGTATGTTCTTGCTGAATGCAGATCAGAAAAGAGACTAGTGTGTCCACTGACAGTGGGTGACCTAGGGATCAGCGAGGAAGTGTGCTGAATATATTTGGTTGTGGTTGAGCCATTACTATTTGCAGAAATGCATTGAAAATTTACACAGAGATTTATATACACTTTATACAACTTTTTGTAAGTCTGAAATTACTTCAAAATGAAAGTTAAACCCACAGCTGCTGCTGTTCTTCCCAAACCCAACAGTCATGCATTTCATGTTTTCTTTTCCTCCAGTGCTTCTCTACATTCTACAGGAGAATACAAGGCCAGTGTCTTATGTAACACGGTGAGAAGGCCAGGACTATTGAAATGATACAATTAGAAAGCATCTGAACAGAAAAGAGGCAGCAGAGTCAACAGCAAGGGTAGCAAAGAAGGAAGGCTTTGTGGGCTGCTCATCCAACATCTAGACTGAGATCTAGAATTAAGAAACTTAACCCTGAAATCCAACCAAAAACTGGGGAAATGAATTAAATAGACAGCTCTCAAAAAAGAAAGTAGAAATGGACAATGTATATGTAGACAAATGATCAGCGTCTTTATCCACCAGGTAAATTCAAATCAAAACCACATTGAGATTCTATTCTACCCTGGCCAAAATGGCTAAAATCAAGAAAATAAATGCTGGCGAGGATGTGAGACAAAACAAAAACAAAAACCCTTCAACATTTAGTGGCAGGGATGGTAAGTAGGCCAAGCACTAAGGAACTCAGCATAGAGATACTTAATAAAGCTAGAAACAGGGCTACCTTCTGATCCAGCTACACCTCTCCTGGGTAAATAGCTGAGAGATTCTACATCAATACACACAGAGATATCCGACATCACAATGGTCAAGTAATGGGATAAGCCTACCTGTCCATCAAGATGAATAGATAATGGAAATGTGGAGGTTTATGAAGCCATAAAGAAGAATGAACTGAGGCAACAGATACAAAGGGAGCTCTATAAGTAAACACAGTAAGCCAGACCCAGAAAGACTCTCTTATGTAGACCCAGATTTAAAAATGAACACAAGACTGTTGGGAAGAGAAAGGTACCAGTGAGAATGGGGAAAGGGACAGGAGGCACTGGGAGGGTAAGACCAAACCTCACATCAATGTGTGCTTGTGTCCTGATGAATCTCTCACTAAGGACAATGAGCACAGTGATGACATTTTAAAGGGTACAGGGATATAGTCATCCACTGTAGACAACTGAGCTGGCAGCGGGAGGGAGCCAGGGAGTGGCATCTGGTAATATTTGATAACTTCAAGTCTATTTCTGGAAAGCACCCATTACTAAGACACATGAAGCCTACAAACATTTTGTCTACGTGAAGATGCTCAAAAGAGCCCCCCTGCCTCACTATTGCTCCAGCATGCTAGAAAGTGCTGTTTAAGATTAAAGCAAATTGACGACTTGATTAAAGCGTGTCATTGACTTGCAGGAACCCAGGGCTTAGCTTTTCCTCCTGCACTGTCCAGCAAGTTAAGTAGCCCACCTCCCCTCTAGTCCCAGGCCAAATTTGGAGCTCACCTTCCCACATCTAAGCACATCTCATGCTTCCTTTTTATCCTTGCCCATCTCCACTGCTACAGCTAAGTTCAGAAAGCGGACTACTGCCTCAGTCTTCCCTTCCATGGTCAGGCTGTTTCTCGGAACAGCAATCTGCTCATATAACTCCCTGGCACCATGTTCCCTGATCAGAACACAGCTATCTCCCCAGTCTGCCCATTCCATGACATCTGCATCCAGTGATGTCTCCCTATTTTCACACAACACACTGGCTCTGAAGAACTGTCACAGGAGTCTTTCCTCACTGCATTGATGAATGGCTCTATGTGATCCATGAGATTTCTGCCATGTGTCAACTTCTGTCTTGGTGCCTGAACTCTTTAATGATTCCTGGCACATCCATGTTCTCTGGTACAAAATCCCACACCAACAAGGACCATTACCTTGTCTGAAGTGAGAAGATTGCGGGTTTTATGCAATTTAATCTTCACAATGACTATATTATTTCCTTTTATAGATGAGAGACTTCCTAACTTTCCCCAGTTCACAGCTATAGGGTGGTAAAACTGAGTTTGAATTCAGATTTCTGTGTGTGAAAACTCATAGACTTCAGAAGCAAGTATCTTATCTATTTCTGTGCTCAGAGTGCTTGCAGTTCATGGCATATACTGTATGCCTGAAGAATCTCTAAGGACATTTTCACATGTATTGTAACAATCTTTAACAGGCATGGGATTTTGCAACATTTCATTTGAATGGCAGTTACCACACACAGCACTGCTTTGAGACATCATGAAATGACAAGTAAATGCTTTGTTATCCTTCAAACTCCTGATTTCTTCCATCTAATAAAACCCAATGCATGGAAGGAGAAGAGGCTTCCTGGAGAACACTGCATGTGGTGCAGCATGAGCAGGGGCTGCTCCTGGGTCTGTGCATGTTCCCAGCACATGGAGCTTTGTGCTCCACATAGCCAAGAACACAGACGCTGGGACTGCGCAGGACTGAATGGAAGTTCCTGCCTCATCACTCACAAGCCAGTCATGACCTATCAACTAAATCAGGGAGGGTGCTGACCACTTTCTATGACAGTTCTAATGTATACATAACTCACAACTCAGTCTCTTCTGCAAAGGACTCCCTAGCAGCGACAAGGACAATATCTATAGGATGAGCACCAAAGGGCTCACAATCAGAGACTCCAGAGATGGCTAAACAACTAACATGAATGTACTCTTGATCATAGATCATAAGAGTTCTCTTGAGGAATCCCAGCTCTCCTGCTCAGGGAGGAATAAAAAGGCTGTGCCTTGCTTCCACATGAAAAGCAGCAAGCTAATCAGAAGTCACCCTGAGGAAAGTGTGGTAAACTAACAAAGCCACATCAACACTTCAGGCCACTCTTTAAGGACATCTTCCTGTCACCCTAAGTCAATCACCTACCTGCCTGCAGATAAGGGACAGGCAGCCCTGCCTGCAGATAAGGGACAGGCAGCAAAGCCAAGAACAGTACACTCAAAGTTACGGTTCTGCCTTGCCACCTGAAGCATGACCTTGGACAGGTTCTTAAAGATTTAATATTCATTTATTCAACAAATATTTACAGTGTCTTTCAGATCCCCACTCTCATAAAATTTATATTCTAATGGAAGAAGAAAGACATCATATAACAAACAGGCAGAGATGGGGAAGAAGGAGTTTTCAGATAGTGGCAAGTGACTTAGAATTAAGACAGAGATGAAGTAGATTGTACTGGACTTTGAAGTCATTTTAGAAAGGTCACATCTGCACTAAATAAAACCAAGTGACTCAGGTCTTGATGTCCAGGTATTTTCCTACACAATAGCTACTGAGCAGGAAGTAAAGAAAGCCTCCGGCAGCTCCAGGAGGCAGGACATCACACCATTAGAGACACAGTACCTCTGCACACTCACAGGCCCTTAGCATACCATATCTGTATTTGGTTAAGCTGATCACAAGTGGACTCTTAACTCTGAAGACACTAATGCAACAGTACGTTTCTCCAAGGAACTACATATAGCTTTGCATATTGAATGCCTTTACTCTGAGAGGCAAAGTACATATTTTGCTAATACTTTGGCAAATGAAGGCCATTGATCCCTAACAGAAGGGCTAGAATGGACTTGCATTGTTTCAAACTAGGCAGTTATAAGACTTAACAAGATTAGGTATTATCTTAAGCTATATCTCTCCAGCGAAGTCTTGCACACCAAATTCAGATGTGCTGGAAAGTAAAACGGCAAAACTTTCAAGCTATATGTCTCCTTGTACATAAAAATATGGGAAAATCTGAGGTGCTGAGGTATGAAAGTTTTCAAAAGAAACATTAGTATTTTGACCCACATTTTTCATGCACCAGTTAACTAGAAAATTACAAAAGCTGAGAAACTCTGATAGACTGCACCAAAGGGATTAATGTAAAGCCCCCTCCACTCCCCCCCCCCCATTGCAGCCCACTCACCACCAAGGGGCACATCTCTGGGGAGGAAATTAAAGTCTCTCAAAGTACTGAAAAGTGAGGGTCTGTGAAATTTTTAATTCTGTTAACTAATCATTAGAAAACATAGAAATTGCTGCCTCTCTGTGACACAGTCAGGGGCAGGTGTCAAAGACATGTTCAGTCTTCCAGGTGCTGGCTGGTTTCCAGGTGCTGGCTGGTTTCCCAGCAACGCAAAGATTTGTGGGGCCAGTACTTTGGGCACTTGGAGAAGTCTGCTGAGAGGATGCCCAGCACAGGGCACATGGTACCCACATTTCCTTCTTGTAACTCAACACTGCAGTATCATTATCCAGTCTCATCTTCAGTCTCTAAGGATAGGTCTCTATCAGCAATAGTACTGATAAATGTCCGAGGAAGAAAGAGGAGGTAAGGAAACTCTAAACAACACGGGGAACTCCCTGTTCTTCTGTGACACATGGAGGGAGAGGACCAAACGGCAGAGATGGTGAGCAAACCCCTGTCCACCTTAGTTTAAGGTTCCATTTTATACACACAGTCTTCAAGACCTCAGACTTCCCTAGGGTTACAGATCTAGTGGCAGAAGACTGACAGAGACATTCAGTGCCCACAAGTGCCCTAATCTTTCCAATGTTCTATAGAAATATCACGCAATCTTTGAAAACCAAGAACTGAAATGATGATGGGAACCACAGGTATATTAACACAACATTCCAGTGTTTCCATCCTGAAACCACTGCTTCATTTCCTAAGGACCAAAAAGTTGCTTCACCTAGAAGAAAATATTCTCATCAAATTCTCCTGTCCTCCCCAAAAGACCTGAATGCCATTGCCAGGCCACCATGGAGAAGACACACCACAGCGTTTCTCCGAGAATCCTTAGGACAGCAGCACAGCGATGTCAGCCTGGTGTGCCCATTTCTGCTACCAGATATTTAAGGACCGTAATCTGACAAGAACGGGGACACTGCTCTTATCTAAGAGGAAAGTAGACACAGGGAGAAACTAAGATGGAGAATGAGACTTGGATCCCTTTCCCTTGTTACTCTAAGACTCCTGGGAAGATTTTCCAGAGAGTGTGGACATTTGCTTCTTCACAGAGCAAACATTCCAATAAAGCAGTTTGCATGGACTTCAAGAATGAGAGCAAATAGGTCACAGCCATAACATGGCCTCTTGAAAAAGAGGTTTATTTCAGTTGTCATCTGTCATTGAGAGACGCCAAGACAGAAGCTTCAAGAAGAAACCACTGAGAAACACTGGTTACTGGCCTACTTTCTATGTAAATCTATTACAGCACAGATCTACCAGCCTAGGGATAGTGCTGCCCACAGTAGGCTGTGACCTCCCATAGCAATCACTGACCTTGACAATCCCTCAGCTGAGCTTCCTCAGATGATTTTTAGCTTGTATAAAGTAGAACGCTAAAGCTAACTAGGATCTGTATCCTCCAGAGGTTCCACGATACTATGAAGACAAGGTTTTAAAAAAGAAGGAAGAAAAGAAGGGAGGGAAGGAGGGAAAAAGGAAGGAGAGAAGGAGAGATGAAGATAATTAAAGAAGTTTTAACTTTGAGATAAGAGAGAAGGTTCTAGAGAGAAGGTCTGCGGGAGCCTGGAAAGGTCTAGAGAAACTAAGACTTTTTGTCTTTTAGCCCTTGTGGTAACAGAAAAAGGAAGTGCAGGCCAAGTGCAGAGGCAGGGCAGGAGAGCAAGAACTGGCTGACACCACCTTCATTTCCATTCACAGAGGCATTCCTCCTGGACAGAGCGAGCCACCAGTCAATCAATCCTGTCAGCAGTCCTAAAGACGGACATGAACATGGTGGGCATGTGTTTGGTAAGCTCAGTCATGGTCAACCTAGCAGAAACATCAGAAAAGACTTTGTTGTCCATACTCCAAGCAGCTGACACGGTGAACATACCAGAAATCTGTAGTACGGAGGCAGCTCTTATTAGTACCAATGCTTTGAAGAAAGACTGGCGGGCAGATGCCGCTTACCTGTCTCTGAGGCCACGCTGCTCTGAGAATGGCTTCAGTTCGGAAGAACACCAGGAGCTTGCTGTCCTCCTCACTCAGGTGGAAGGACTGTCCCAAGAGCTGTAGCACCTGGATTCGAGGCCTCACAGGACATGTGTCTTCAGCACAGAAAGGTCGCAGCCACTGCAGCAGGTCTTCAGCAGACACCAGCTCCTCCCTGCAGAGTGGACAAAGTCGAAAGACAAGCTCTTGAGGATTTGTGTGCCCCTTCTAGTAATCAAATGCCACCACTAACCTAAAGACTCAATAGATAACTTTGTTCTCTTAAGAGGAAAAGATTAAATTTTCAAGTGACTCACAACAAACCATATGGATGATCTTAAAACTATGTCAAATAAATGCAATCAGTTTTTATTAAACAGAGTAACATAAAGATGACAAAGGCAACCACTAACTACTATGCTCTTAGCTAGTTTATTTCTTATGCAAATTTAACAAGTTGTAAAGCTTGTCTCTAACTGCTCATACATACTAACAGTGTCACCAGTCTAGTAATTTTACATACTCTTGTGTGTACATACGTTCTCTTGTGTGTACAAGTGTGCATACATGTATGTGAGTGTATATACACATAGATATAAGTATGTCTTCACTTGTATGTACAGGTTTCAGTGAAAGAGTGTCTCACAGACTAAAGTGGAGGGAGGGGCTAAAGAGTAGGCTCACTGGTTAAGAGCTCTACCTAATCTTGCAGAGGACTTGAGTTTCATTTCCAGCACCAACATCTGGCACCTAAACAAACACCAGTTCCTGGCGGCCGGGGTAGGGGTAGGGGTTGGGGTAATCTGATGCCCTCTTGTGGCCTCTGAAGGCACTGCATGTACACCAAACAAATGATACATGCAGACAAGCAGGCACATACATATATACATAACTAATAAATTACGCTTCAAAATATTAAGGAGCAGAATGATTGAGAAGGATACCTGAAAAAACTTCTAGCCTTTATATATGTGCATTCGTACACACATACATGCATACCTGTACACACAAGAGAAGACATACTTACAACTATGTGTATGTGGCGGAAAAATGTTTATGCAAAAAGATAGAATGCACACCTATTACCTGAATACTTTCTGTCTTTACAGTAGTACCAGCAAGATCATTTCCAGACCTCATTGGTTCTCAGCCCCATCTTTTCCTAACACTCTAAACCTAAGGCATGAATGTCATCACTCCCACTATAGGTAAAGGCCTTGAGAAAGTATCTGCTGGAATCTATGGAACCAAGACAACAAATCCCAAGCACCTTCCACAGTGTGTGGCACAGAGGATGGGCTTGTAGCTACCATCGCCATCAGAGTCATCTCTAGAAGTATTACACTGTCAAAGCACTAGAGGTCTGTGCTTGATGGCACAGACATTAACATTGTACATGCTGTCTTCTCTAAGGAACTAATACTCAGTGCTTACTCGGAAGTCCAAGTCCTTACTCAGGTCCTAGGCCTAGTATTCTTCACAGAATTCTGAGTCTTGGTTTCCTTAGTTACCGATAGACATGGATAGCAATGCCTTCCTCACAGAGTTGTTTAGACTTAAGTATAAAAAAGTAGTAAATACAATGTGGGTAACACACCTAGCGTATGCCTAAATACTTCAAATAATGGCATCCACCATCAGTAAAGCTTTTGGGGGGCATGGATTAGGAAAGATGGTGGGTTTTGAAGCAATGAGTCTCCAATGCCACTTTAAAGATTAAAGAAAATATGTAGGCTTGGCAGACACAGGTGAAGGCCTGCAGTTATCTAAGTATCAATCTGGAAGAAAAGAAATATTGATCTCAAACCCTACAAGGTTCAGGGAACATGAGGAAAGGGGCAGAAAGAATGGAAGAGGCAGAGGATGAGGATGAGTGCCTGGGGCTGTCCGATAGACATGGGTGTTGCATAGCTCAGCTCGCTGTAGGTGTGGTTTCCTGCACAAGACCAGCAAACGATCAGGCCAACAGCAAGATCGCTCGATGCACCAAAAGATCAGGCCAACAGCAAGATCGCTCGATGCACCAGCAGACAGCTCTAAACAGACCCATTGCACTGAAATGGAAATGGGAAAGGACTCACACAATCAAGAGTGCATAAAGATGGAGGAGACTTGCTAGGGCTGGGGAAAGTAAGTTAGAAATAGATATGATCAAGATATATCATAAATGTATGAGAGTGTCAATAAATAAAAGAAAGATTTTAAAAAAATCAGGAAGACAGTCATTTGAAGGCCATTTCTGTCAACAAATCCAAGCCAGGTTCTCAGAAGCTGGTATTTTATCCCTCCCACCGAAGTGTTAAGGTAGCATGAGCCCAGATGTCAGCTGGAGTCAGGAAGCCCAAGTGGAAGCCAGAGGAACAGTAATCCATCTCACTCTGGCCAGCAAGAATCTGATGATAACTTAGGCAGGTTTCTAGGAATGGTGACTATCACAACAACCCTTGTCATGTATGATGTCATCATTCTAAGGTGTAGACAGGAAGCAGTCACAGTAGGCAGTCAAGTTTGGTCTTCCCCACTACCTTGGGCTACCTGTTTCTTGCCTTGTCAATTTCTGTGGAATGTCACTGAGCCACTCTGGAGCATGTCACAGAACAACTTGGCAGCAACTCCAGTTACTGATAATATACAGAAAGATGATCATAACTCTTTCCAAATAATTGAGTTGGACTCTTATTCCTTGAGTATATAATACAGTTAATTAAATCTGACATTTTGGGGAGACATGTTCTAATTTTTAGTTGGTGTTTCAAATACACAATCAAATTATGAGAACTTCTTTCTAAAATGCAAACACTATTACAAAGGCACCATGTCCTGGACAAGCTTTACTGTACCTCCTCCTGAACACAGGATTCAGAACAAACACGCCAAAAGAAAAGAACGCTTAGCAAGCAATGTCGAGGTATGAGCCAGACAGCCTCAAGACTGTTTTTAAAATCCACTGTCATGTGTAGCAATGGAGGATGGGGAACTGGGAAAGTTCCAGATGCCAGGAAAGCAAGAGGCTCCCAGGACCCAACAGGGATGAGATTAGCTGAAATGCGAAACAAAGGGGAGGGAGAACCTATAGAGATCATATCCAGAGGTTAGGCAAGGCCACTGGTTGGGGGATGGGGCCACCCACTCATCTCCAAATTCTTAACCCAGAATGGCTTCTGTCCAAAGGAAATACTAGAACAAAGTGTGAAGCAGAGACTGAAGAAGGACAACCAGAGACTGCCCCATCTGGGGATCCATCCCATATACAGACACTAAACCCAGACACTACTGCAGATGCCAAGAAGTGCTGGCATGTCATGCCAGCATGACAGGAGCCTGGTATAGCTGTCTCCTGAAAGTCTCTGACAGAGCCTGTCAAATTCAGAGGCAAATGCTCACAGCCAACCATTGGACTGAGCATGGGACAGCAATGGAAGAGTTAGAGAAAGGACTGAAGGAGCTGAAGGGATTTGCAACCCCATAGGAAGAACAACAATATCAACCAACCAGGACCCCTCCCTCCCCAGAGCTCCCAGGGACTAAACCACCAACCAAGGAGTACACATGAGGGACCCATGACTCCAGCCGCATATGTAGCAGAGGATGGCCTTCTCTGGCATCAATGGGAGGAGAGGCCCTTGGTCCTGTGAAGGCTTGATGCATTGGTGCAGGGGAATGACAGGGCGGTGAGTGGGTAGGGGAGCATCTTCATAGAATCAGGGGAAGGAGGGATGGGATGGGGGTTTACCAAGAAAGGGGATAACATTTGAAATGTAAATAAATAAAATAGCCAAAAAAAAAAAAATCTACTGTCATTCTTATAGAACAGTACAACAGTACAGATGTGTATACCTATACACACACACACACACACACACACACACAGAGAGAGAGAGAGAGAGAGCGCTAGCCAAACAATGGTAAAAGAGGTGAGGTTCTTATCTCTTCCTATTTTTCTGTGTTGAAACATTTTCAGTATAAATAGGTGTGGTGAGGGTATCAGAACAGGTGGAGATACAAAGCATTATGTCAGTAATACAGAGGTCCAGAAGGAGAAGGAGAAAGTGATTCGATTTCTGCAGTCTTTGACAAAAGAAAGGAGGTTTAATGTGAAAAATAATAAAGAGCAAATCATTTCCAAACATATTTACCTCATTATAAAAATGATTAGTAAAAGTTATTAAATAGCTAAAAGGAAAATCTCTATAGTTTCACTATAAACAACATGCAATTGCTTCTATGCCCCACTCCTATAATTAGGATGGAGGAAGAAAGTATTATACTATAAAGATTCAATCTGGTACTTTATTTAAAAACAATCAAGCTAATAGGGACACACAGACACTCACATTCTCAGCTGTGGCTCAGCAGATAAGGAGTCATCAGGGGACAGACATCTATTTCTACTAACAGCAAAGAGCAGCAGCAGCAGCGGCAGCAGCAGCATGCTAACTGAGTAATTATGTGGGGATGTGAGACTCCAGGGTGGAGTGAGTGCTCACCCATTCTTCTCTATTGGTCCTGGAGCTTGGGAAGACATCCATGCAAGTAAAAAGAATGGGGCTGGTGAGATGGCTCAGCGGGTAAGAGCACCCGACTGCTCTTCCGAAGGTGATGAGTTCAAATCCCAGCAACCACATGGTGGCTCACAACCATCCGTAACAAGATCTGGCACCCTCTTCTGGAGTGTCTGAAGACAGCTATGGTGTACTTACATATAATAAATAAAATAAATCTTTAAAAAAAAAAAAAAAAAA
Source organism: Mus minutoides (assembly GCA_902729485.2). Classification (NCBI taxonomy): domain Eukaryota; kingdom Metazoa; phylum Chordata; class Mammalia; order Rodentia; family Muridae; genus Mus; species Mus minutoides. The sequence continues at coordinate 3,526,768 of LR749523.1, forward strand.
GTAAAAAGAATGAAAGGGGATAGCAACCAAAAAGTAATTGAATCAAGACAAGGTTTTTAGACTATAAAAGAAATACTCTTTGGTAAAATAGTTTTCAGCTTCTTTATGACACATCTTAGTTAGGGTCACCCTTGCTGCGATGAAACACCATGTCCAAAAGAAACTTGGGAAACAAAGAGTTTATTTGCCTTATATTTTCACATCATAGCCCATCATTGAAAGAAGATGGGATAGGAACTTGAAAAGGGCAAAAACCTGGAGGTCAGAGCTAATGCAGAGGCCATAAAGGGATGCTGATTACTGGCTTGCTATCTGTGGCTTGCTCAGCCTGCTTTCTTATAGACCAGGTCTACCAATCCAGTCATGGCACCACTCACATGGGCTGGGCCCTCCCACATCAATAACTAATTAAGAACGTGTCCTACAGGCTTGCCTACAGTTCAGTTTTTCTCTTTCTTTCTTTCTTTCTTTCTTTCTTTCTTTCTTTCTTTCTTCCTTCCTTCCTTCCTTCCTTCCTTCCTTCCTTCCTTTCTCCATATTTTATTGCCCCCCCACCAACTCTCATCCACCTTCCTACTACTCTACATCCCATATCTCCTCCCCACCCCCTGTCTCCACGTGGATGTCCTCACCCTCCATGACACCTGACCTCTAAACTCCCTGGGGCCTCCAGTCTCTTGAGGGTTAGGTGCATCATCTCTGAATGAACACAGACCCAGAAGTCCTCTACTGTATGTGTGTTGGTGGCCTCATATCAGCTGGTATATGCTGCCTGTTTGGTGGTCCAGTGTTTGAGAGATCTCAGGGGTCCAATCTAATTGAGACTGCTGGTCCTATAGGATTGCCTACAGAGGCACTCTTTATTGAAGTTTCCTACTCTGAGATAACTTTAGATTGTGTCAAGTTGACATAAAACTGTCCAGCATAACATATACATATAAAATTAGCCATATTTAAATTTAAGTAGTTAAAGAATACTGAATGAGGTATCAAAATATTTTTAAATGATATAATAATCAAAACATTTATTCTTGTTTGAGGATGGGGAAAAGAAAACTGTATTCAAATATGCAAAATATAAGACCTTTCATATTTCTTATAAATATAAATATCATAGAACTTGATCTCCTGAAGAGAACCAAAGATGCTTTCCCCAATTCTTTATACTGAAGGCTAGCAGGCAACCCAAATGAGATAGGATTAGCTTGCATTCCAATGTTTCCAAATAAAATTCTCTCTCTCTCTCTCTCTCTCTCTCTCTCTCTCTCTCTCTCTCTCTCTCTCTCTCTCTCACACACACACACACACACACACACACACACACACAGACATTAGAACAGTCCTTTTCTGTATCTTTAAAAACTGGATGGCACTCACATCCAGAGAGCAGTTGGTTACCCCATAACAGTCATGGCATTATTGGACCAAAGGGCACATCTTGCCTGGCAGGCTCGCAGCCGAGTAAAGCCAGTGGCACCTTTTCTTCCCTAAGAACTTGCACAGTACATTTCAGCACCATGAAGACTAGGCAATACAGAGCCAATTTGGTTCCAGCTCCATTTATCTCATTTATAATTAAGGTATGTGGGATCTTAGCAATAGGTCTCATTAACTAGTTCCACCTAGTGAACAAGGTACATGACAATTGCTTATATTGTTTGAGATCTTCTGGGGCTTCCCTTATCAAAACTTGTAAGTATCCAATCCATGCAGTATATGTCTTTCTGTGCCCATGTAGTCTCACTCACCATATTTCTTTCAGTTTCATCCACTTATCTGAAAATTACATAATTTCACTTTTTTATAGCTGAAAAAATTCCACTGCACATATGTACAGTATTTTCATTATCCATTCATCTGTCACTAGGCATGTGGGCTTTTTTTTATTTCTTAGCTATTGTGACTACAGCAGCAAGAAATGTGGATGAGTGTGACTCTCATAAAGCCCATGGGGCTTATGCTCACAGGGGCCTCGTTAGGCTCCTGATAGCTTCTACTCTTGCTCTTTGGGGGATCTGCAAAGTTCCAAAGTGTCTACAACAGTCAACGCCCCCATTAACACTGACTGGACAGTGAATGAACAGTAGTCCCCGTTCCTTCCTTGCTTGCTAGCACTAATTGTCATTGATTTCCTGATGAGTGTGAGATGGAGTCTCTTACATTCCTAAGTGTCAGCCAGTCAAATGACTTTGGAGCATTCTCTGTAGCTCACTTTTTGTTTGGGTTGTCTTCTTGCTTTGTTTTAGGGAATCTCTGTTTATCTCAGATGTCAATCCCCAGTCAGAGGGAGAACCTGGGAAACTTTTCTCCCATTCTACCCTCTGCTTCTTTACTCAGACCAGAGTTTCATATGCTGTACAGAAAGAAGCTTTTCAGTTTCATGAGGTCCTATTTGTCAGTTGCTGGCCTAGTTTCCTGAGAGGGCAGATTCCTGCTTTAACAGCCTTCACCTATGCCGTTATCTTAACGAGTACTCCCTACTGTTTTCTCTAGCAGCTTCAGGTTTATGGTAATATGAACCTTATTGGCAGCCATGGCTGAAAAGGTCTTGGTCTCTAGGAGATCTTAACTCTGTTGTTTAGCTTGTCCAGGTACCAAGGTGCCTTCTAAATACATGTATATTTGTCATATACCTATGGACAGGTGCAATTCTCAGCCTTGACCAGAGGAGCTTATCTCTGCAAAAGGTGACAAATTCAAGATACATGGCTATTCAAGGTGCTGAGTTAGAATGACAATTTAGTGCTCTGCCCTTATCAGGATACTGATACAATTTCCTTTAAGGCTCACAGTGTATCAACAAAGAGAGGTAGGAAAGAAAGGAAGAGCCAGACTAGGAGAAGGGCTCAAATGCCACCTTCTGGGAATGACTGAACAACTTCATGATTTCACAGTGGCTATGGCTGCTTACCTTGGGCCAGCCAAATCATAGATCAGGGAGGGACTATTGGGGCCCTACTTGCTTGCTGAACTATTGACTGTTGATGGATTCTGAATGAGGGTAAGGCATTTTCTTCTATGTCCCCACTCATGAGACTCCCAGGCTCCAGTGGCTAGTTCCAAATCTATGATCACAAAGGCAACCCTGGTTTAACTAAGAAAATAACAGAAGACATGATTCTGGGGTAAATAATTTGTATAAAGGAGGGCACATTGAAGAGGTTAGTTAGGTAGTTCAGAAAGGGAATGTGTGTGTAACAGTAATCAAAATACATATCTCTCTCTCTCTCTCTCTCTCTCTCTCTCTCTCTCTCTCTCTCTCTCTCTCTCTCT
>LR749523.1:3530535-3540951 GCA_902729485.2 Mus minutoides
TGTATAACATTGATGGATTTCCGTATATTAAACCATCCCTGCATTCCTGGGATGAAGCCCACTTGGTCATGATGGATGATCGTTTTGATGTGTTCTTGGATTCGGTTGGCGAGAATTTTGTTGAGTATTTTTGCGTCGATGTTCATAAGGGAAATTGGTCTGAAGTTCTCTATCTTTGTTGTGTCTTTATGTGGTTTAGTAACAGTGCAATTCTTAACTACATACTAAGTACTTATCTTTACATCCACACATCCACAGAGGAGTATAGTTCTCACCAGGAATCAAAGAAGCTTCCCTTTGCAACAGATAGAGACCATCACAGAAAACAAGAGCTGCTTAAAACACACAGAACAACTGATATATCCAGCCCCACAGACACAGCTACAACACGGCCACTCCACCTACGGCTCAAAGAAGACCAGAAGGTGCAAGTGAGAGATCCTAAGAGTCAGAGGAACAGAAAGTCTTCTGGGAGACTGTGTCTGCTAGAAATGACAGGGAAGCTACACCCAGGATACTGCAACAATATGGCTGTATCAACAATGTGCCTAAACAGGATCTGGACAATGACAACAAGAGACATGCTAACGGAGAGGTGGGGTGGTTCATGGGGCCTCAGCCCTAGATAAAGAATTATAGGCACCCAATGACTGCTGAGATTGGGAGATTTAGTCTTCCTCAGGGATGAGGCCCTTAACTGGTCATACAAGATTAAGTAGTCAGCTCTTTAATCGAAAACACAAGCAATATAAAGAGTCTCAAAAAACAAAAAACAAACAACCAAAAATAAGAGTCAGCACACTGCATTTATGTATTTATGCATTTAGATATGTAATAGTAACAATAAAATAAAAAGAAGCCATGAATTTGAGAGGGACCAAGGGTGCCATGAGACTGGTTGGAGAATGGAAAGGGAAGGGGAGATATGATATAATTATATTTTAATTAATAATATTTTTAAAGTTTTAAAGATTGGAGGATACCAATACAACTCTGTGTTGTGTGTGACAGCTCTTTGAGTACATCTTAAAATGTAAGTCAATCCTGAAATTTGGTACCAATCCTGTGCTTCCTCCTCGGAAGCCAGACTAGCAAGCTTGGATATTTCTATTACTGCCTGGCTTCGCAGTAAGGTGGGAGTTCGAAAGGTCTACCTGTCTGATGCCAGCAAAGGAAGAGGAAAGGAGCAAGTTCTTGTGAGTGAGGAGACAACAGGGCAGGACGTAACTGATCACACGCCAAAGAGTCCTGTGTCTCAATGGTGGATGGGGCCATACACATTATATACTTCCTGCACCATGATGAATGGGCTTTTCCAGGAGAATGCCTTATCTTTACCATAATAACTGGCAAGGAGAAAGAGACATTTAGAACATGTATGAAAGCATACTGCGCTAGTGTCATTGTAGTGACTCAAGAAGTGTAAATTAACAAACATCACAATTAAGGGATATTTAAAAGAACTCTTAGGAAGGTAATAGTTTGACAGCTACTCATGAACTTCATTTTCTCTTCAATATACCCGAATGGAGAATACCTTTTGGGGAGGTTATAGAACATTTGAAGGTGGAACCTCAATGGAGGAATGTGGCTCAGGGCAGGCATTTAGAACCTGGTTCTGCTTCCTACCTCCTGACTCTGCTTCCTACCTGATCTCTGCTTCCTTCACTGCCCCGATGTGAACAAGCAGGTTCACACTCATGCTGACTCAGCTATAAGCTGCTCTCACCAGTGTTTCCCTTGGTGAAAAGACTGCATCCTCAAACCATCAAAACTCTTGTCAGTCCAATGTAGAGAGCTGTATCTGATTAGACGGTTAAGGGCTCCACTAATTTTGTTTGAGTGCTATGTTCATTGGATTTGAAATCAGCCCAGAAGAAATAGGTGCCCAGGAGAGGCCCACTGCTGTTACAAAGGAAAGGACACTTGTTCTAGCATAAGCAAGGGTTCACGCGGGTACAGCATGCGTTATATACCGAGAACAGCTACAGTTCTTAGTTCCACAGGAAAGCAGACCTGTAATCCTAGCACTTGGGAAGTATAAGCATGAGGAACAGAAAGATAGTGAAGATCACCCTGGGAGTGTAGTAAGGATGTGGCCATCCTGGAATTCCTGTGACCTTGTCTCAAGAAAATAAAACAAAGCAAAACACCTGAAAAAGGGCTGGAGAGATGGCTTGGTGGTTAAGAGCACTGACTGCTCTTCCAGAGGTCCCGAGTTCAAATCCCAGCAACCACATGGTGGCTCACAACCATCTGTAATGGGATCCGATGCCCTCTTCTGATGTGTCTGAAGACAGCTACAGTGTACTTATATATAGTAATAAATAAATAAATCTTAAAAAAAAAAAACCACTTGGTAGCTATTTCATACATACTTCAATTCTTAATCATCTCTGAAGTTTCCCTTCAGAGAAATATTGAGATAGTATACATGTATATCAAAGAGCATACAAATATAAATGTGTGTGCAATGGGTATCCCTGCCTGTGTGTGATGGCTGACAATGTGCATGATCAGGCTTACTCACTATGGACACTCAGGAGAGTGGACATCAGACTTACACTGTTGGGACTCGTGGATGCCTGCCTGACAGGAGGAAGAGGAAAGCCAGAGAGGGCCTGAGACAACACCTAGGCAGGCAGCATATGGGCAGATAGAGAACTGAGTGACCAGAGAGCAAAGCTTTAGCAGGGTGGGTACTCGCCGTCCCCCCCCCCCCCCCCCCCCCCCCCCGATCTTGCCTGCAGCTACTGAGAACATAAACTCTGACTTCCCCGTGGGACTCTGCCAGGAACCTGGGGATGGAAAATCAAGCAAAGAGAAGCTACTTGACTGAAGAATACCTGCTGGGAACAGAAGTTGCAATATGATCTTTATTCTTCTCTTGCTTTTTTTCAAGAAGAAAAAAATCCACTGAAGCTTTTCCCAAGAATCCTCTGTTATTCTGTCTCTGGAATGAAAAGGAATATCTTGTTCTGCTCCTGTACTCCCTAAAGTCTTTTTTGAAGCTTGAAATATGAATAACCTCTATTCCAAAGACCCAGGGTATATACTTTGGTATATCTGGCTAGAAATTCGTAGAGAAAAGCATTGTCTTCTGTGAGATGGCTCCTAGGTGCACAAGATTCTGGGAGTTACTGGAAGTGGCCTATATGGTAGCAGAGAGAGGCTTAACAGGATCCAGAGTCAGGCCCACTTGAGAGAAGCTGGAGGCTGACACCTTCCCTGGGGACTGGGACAGGGATAGCAGCTGCTATGTGGAATACCTAGAAGGCACCTCAGTGCAGTGTCGGCAGCACCTCCACCTGTTCCACCACATGCCCCTGCAGTGTCCAGGCACAGTGTGCCAGCTGCAACATCCTCTGCTCGTAATAGAGTCAGTTCAGAGGCAAGGCCCCTGGCCCGTAACCCACTGCATTTCCTGCTCTGCCCTCTCTCGTCCACTTGTGCTTCCAACATGGTACTTCCCACTTTATAGCAGTTACTAGGGCTCTGTGCAAGCTTGTCTTCTCTGCAGAACTGAGATCCCTGAGCTTAGAAGTTAATTCTTATCCCTATGACTTATTAGAAAAGGACACAGTAATCACACAGACTAAACACATATCTCTTTAGAATAAAGATTGGAATTAGGCACTGCTGCACTTAAGATCTACAAGCAAAGGAGCTTTAGCAACTATACAAAGTAAGAGGCAGAGGAAACAGAGTCCTGCTTGCAATAATTTCTCATATTCATCAGCAGTTTATCCTGTATGCTCTCAAACCTGGGGCAAAATGGAGCTGATGAAGATCCGCACTGTTACCTATAAGCTATACTGTATCTCATGAAGACATACAGCATCTGCATGCTAAGCCAGGAGACAGAGTCAAGCAGAGCCTGGTTCTATGGTCCTGGTGAACCATAGACCATAGTGGTGAACATTTATATCCTGAAGGCAGCAACAGAACATGCAGTCAGTATAACCACCCTGAGTGGGAAGTGTTACAATGGGTCAATAGAGTAGAATACACAAGTGCTTATGTATCTCTATTGAAACTATATACAATATATGAGTACTTGAATAATAATTGGGAAAAGGACATTTTCTTACTCAGTACAAAGTGGGGAGTTCCTAACCCTCTCCTCACTATGATTTTCAGTGGAAACTGGCTAGCTGAGGAGAGGCCAGACAGTATTGAAATGGACATCAGCTAGAACAAAAACTGCTCTAAACTCCAAAGATTTGCATACCTGTTAAGTGGCTGTGGTGGTTTGAATGAGAACCTCTCTTCATAGGTTCATATTTGAATGCTTCATTCCTAAATGATGGAACTGTTTGGGAAGCATTAGAAGGTGTGGCCCTGTTTAAGAAGTGTGTCACTGAGGATAGGCTTCAAGGTTTCAAAGACTCATGCCTGGAGTCTCAGAAGAGACTTTAGACTTTTAAATACTGTGGAAACTGTGAAAGATAATGGGTACTTCTTAAGTTTGCCTGAATATGTTTGCATTATGATATGGCCAGAACTCTATGAGTGCAAGGGAACAGAATATAGTGGTGTAAATGGCGCCCATAGGCCCATATAATTGAACTGTTGGTCCTCAGTTGGTGAACCTGTTTTGGGAAAGGTTAGGAAGTATAGCTTTGTTGGTCAAAGTATATCACTGGGTGTAAGTTTGAGGTTTCAAAACACAGTACCAAGCCTAGTCTAGCTCACTCCTTTCCTCTGACTTGCAAATTAAATGTAAACTCTCAACTACTGTTATAGCACCATGCCTGTTTACTTGCCTGGTGCCACGCTCCTTGTCATAATGGTCATGGATTTGCCCTCTAATACTGTAAGCAATGAAATGCTATTTTTTTATAAGCTGCCTTGGTCATGGTATCTCTTCATAACAATAGTAAAGCAAAGAAAACACAAGGAAAGCCATTCAGTATAGGTGGACTAGATGTCCTGGTCTTACCCATTGTCCACACTGGTGCGGACTGCCCCAACAACACCTTCTAGGACTTGAAGGGGGTCATGTGATCCACAAAGATCAGCACTGCTACCACTGTGATAAGAAAGAGAATAATTGAGTCAGAAGAGGTCAGTTGAGCCTCAGAAATATACTTTCTACTGATACACTCAGGGAACCCATTTGATTATGGCATAGTGAGGTACTCACTCACAACTCTAGAACTCTAGCAAATTCCCAAAGTCCAACACAAGAAAAAGAAATTTTACATGTATTCAGATTTACATGGTTTCAGATTTAAACCACCTGCTAGATTCAGTTACTTTTAAGCCTTCATCATTTTTTTTCCTATGCCTACTGAACTTAACTTAAAGGATATAACATACAAAGGCCATGCCCAAACAGTGTCCTTGGTTCTGAGAGCAAAACAGTCCACCTCTCCATGTTCCTGAGCCTTCTATAGCTCCAAGTTTTACATTGACGTTGGTCAAATGTCTTCAGTCCACTGCCCTTAGAATCAGTCTGATCATTCAGAATTGATCAGAACCCAGTCTCCAATAGCAAAAATGCCACAAAGGCACTAGTATTTCCAGTGTTTATTTTGTGAGCTTTCTCTGGTTAAGAAATGGTAAACAAAAAGGTACAAAATATGGCAAATAAATATCTGTTGTCACTTAAAAATGAGGGGTTTTATGTAATTTTATGCAATTTTATGAAGTCCTTGTAAGCAACAGCGGAGAAATCATAGCAGGCTAATAGAACAAAGCTTTATTAATGTGGAATTTTTATTTCTAAAATGAAGGGCTGCCGCATTTTGTCTGTCTCTGCATAAAATTGCTAGGTACCTCGGAGCATTACTGTGAAAACTGTATGAGGCTAGGGTAATTAAACTGATAAAGGCTCATTTGATTTCAGTTTAGCTTCGCAAACTGACATGCATTTAATCAAAAAGTTCCTCAAGAGCAATACAGAATTACAAAGAATGCTTAAAAGGAGAATAAATTAAATACAACTAAGTCTCTTAGCCTAATTACATTATTCACAGAAAAGTATGAGATGTGTCATTCCTTAGCTTCGCCTTCCTCCTTTCCAACCGGCTTGCTCAAGGTGCTCTAGTGTGCCCATGTGGGACAAGAAGCAAGACCTTCTCTGCCGCCAAACTTACATCACTCATGGCGTAAGGTAGACAGGCCAGGACAGTCTATCACTAACTTCTAGTCATGACTTGAGTTCATCAAAAGAGCTGCTTGGGCTCCATTTCTCACTGTGTCCAAGAAAAGGAATTAGATAAGGTGGATGCTAAGCAGACACACTGAAGGCACAGGGCAAGCTGGCTCTTGGCTACCTGCTCCACTTGTCACTTGCCCTTTCTCCTGCTTCTTGATAATGTGTAGAAGTGTAAGAGTCCAACTGGGAATTGGCTTTATATCACGTTATAAACACAATACTAATGAGGACACATACTCAGGTTCTCCCTTCTCAAGACATCTTAAGTCTTAAGAGTTTGAACACTCTAGAAGTAATCTCTCAGGTTTGTAAAGTATTTGAAACTATGACATACTTCCACATGCCTGGGGATAATTTAGCTTCATAATAACTCTGCGGTGGGTATGACTATTGGAAAAGTATTGCCCTTAGGTCTTCTGTAATGAGAACTTTATAGCTTACCTCAATGCAGAAATTATTTGAGTGATTGCAGTATGCACTACATCCTTGGGAGAGATGCTGACAGGACCAATGGCCACTTCTAGCAGCTGCTGAATCATCCTTAGAGGCTGGCCATCCAAACACATGGCCACAGCTTGGTCATGAACTTTCTCTTTTTCTGATCGTGACAGATCGTAGAGGTAACTGTATTTCTGGAGTATTTCCTGAAGAAAAAAATAATCAACACCTAAATTTTACCAGGAAATGAAATGTGTCTCTACACACAAAAGATATTTGCAAGGTCTACAAACTAAATAATTCTGATCATAAACAGCACATGAAAAAGATATGAATTGCCTACCAAGACCTTAGACCCAAAATCCACCTAGATTGGCAGTGAATATTTGCTTTACCATTTATTAGTACAGTTGGCTGTTGTGATTGGAAACTTCAGCCTCTATAAAATTACAATGAGAACAAGAGATTCTTGTGACCACAGGAATATATCAAGCAATGATATAAAAATCAGGCTGCTGGCACTGCCAGGTCAGGCACAGAACAGGATTGTGAATTGAACTGTTTCTAAAGCACAACCATCATTACAATGTTTTGAACAATAATTATGTAATCCCAGGTGTTACACATGTGGTATTTAATTAAATATTTGCAACAATAACCCTGTAAGTACTTTTAATTAGTCCCATCTCATCAAAAAATAAACTGAGGTTCCAAGACCCTCATAACATGCCTAAAAGTCACACTGCCACCAAGGACAGGAGCTGAGAGTAGGACCTAGGAGTCACTCTCCATCCAAGCTTTATTGCTTCTCTGTTAACATACCCATAAAAACCAACACTACAGGAAATAACTGAGGATGTCTGCCTTAGCTGTGGTTCCCAGCATACCGTACAAGGCCACACCCAACCACAGGCAGCCACTGGATAACAACACTGCTTTCTAGGTGCTGTGTTGTTTCCCTGGTAACCTCAAACATAATGCTCCACTTTTTTAAAACTTCCGCATGAAATCTGAACATGTGGAAGAAGTGAAGGTTATTTACTTAATTCACACAAACTTTAGGTTTGGAGGATTAAAATATAAATATGAAATTAATGGGGCAAATTTACAGGCTAAATGTTATTTCAGCCTTTGTTATAAAAATATCTTTTTCTCTTTGTAAGCTTGGGGGATATATTTACACAATCTTACTTTGTAGCTCTGACTGTCCTATAAGTCTTTATGTAGACCTGACTGGCCTTGAATTCAGAGATCTGCTTGCCTCAAATTCCCAAGTGCTGGGATTAAAAAGCATGTGCCCTATCTGATTTAGGATTGGTAAATATCCTTTCCCAATCTGTTGGTGGCCTTTTTGTCTTATTGACAGTGTCTTTTGCCTTACAGAAGCTTTGCAATTTTATTAAGTCCCATTTGTCGATTCTCCATCATACAGTACAAGCCAATACAGAAGTAGATGCTCACAGTCATCTACTGGATGGAACACAGGGCCCTAATGAAGGAGCTAGAGAAAGTATCCAAGGAGCTAAAGGGGTCTGCAGACCCATGGGAGGAACAACAATATGAACTAACCAGTACCCCCCAGAGTTGAGTCTCTAGTTGCATATGTAGCAGAGGATGGCCTAGTCGGCCATCAATGGATGGAGAGGCCCTTGGTCTTGCGAAGATCATATGTCCCAGTACAGGGGAATGCCAGGGCCAGGAAGCAGGAGTGGGTGGGTTGGGGAGCAGGGAGTGGGGAGGATATAGGGTCTTTGGGGATAGCATTTGAAATGTAAATAAAGAAAATATTTAATAAAAAACAAACAAACAAATAAATAAATGATTAAAGGTTTTTTAAAAAAGGCATGTGCAACCACAACTGGCTCAAAGTGTCTTAAGAAAGCAACTGTTGTTCAATTTACAACCACAGAGTATCCAACAGGAGCTGGTAAGACTGAATGGTACTTGTTCACAAAGAACAAGATGGCACATTACATGCTAAGGTGAAATGAGCAGGTATCTTTGTTAAAAGCCCCCTTGAATTTACATACACCATGCTATCCACTGAAGGACATTCCTGATCATGAGAAAAATTACAATTTTATGATTTTTAACATAGTATGTACAATTGAAAGGCCAACAAGGATGTATAAATTTTTATACTAAAACGTGTAAATCACTTTTACTTGAAGATTCAAATTTTATCCCAGACCTTTTTTTGTATTTTTATTCAATATTTATTTAGATTTCAAATGTTATCCCCTTTGCTAGATATTCCTCCTCAAAACCATCTATCCCTTCCCCCCTCCTCCTGCTTCTATGAGGGTGTGCCCCCACCCGCCCATCCACTCCCACCTCCCCACCCTCACATTCCCCTACACTGGGGCATCACGCCTTCATGGGACCAAGGACCTCTTCGCCCATTGATGCCCAACGAGGCCATCCTCTGCTTCATGTATGGCTGTAGCCATGGGTCCCTCCATGCATATTCCTTGGTTGGTGGTTTAGACCCTGGGAGCTCTGGTTGGTTGACATTGTTGTTCTTCCTATGGGGTGGAAAACCCCTTCACCTCCTTCAGTCCTTTCTCTAACTCCTCCATAGGGAACGAATGAATGATCAGTTCAATGGTTGTCTGCAAGCATCCACCTCAGTATCTGTCAGGCTCTGGCAGAGCCTCTCAGGAGACAGCTATACCAGGCTCATATCAGCATGCACTTCTTAGCATTCACAATAATGTCTGCGTTTGGTTACTGTATATGGGATGGATCCAGGTGGGACAGTCTCTGGATGGCCTTTATTTCTGTCCCTGCTCCACACTTTCGCTCCATATTTGCTCCCGTGAGTATTTTGTTACCCCTTCTAAAAAGGACCAAAGCACCCACACTTTGGTCTTTCCTGCTTCTTAACCTTCATATGGTCTGTGAATTGTATCTTGGGTATTTGGAGCTTTTGGACTAATATCTACTTATCAGTGAATGCATATCATGTGTGTTCTTTTGATTTGGGTTAGTTTACTCAGGATGATATTTTCTTTTTTTTTTTCCTGATACTTTTTTTCCAATATTTATTAGATAACTTCTTCATTTACATTTCAAGTGTTATCCAGAAAGTTCCCTATACCCTCCCCCCTCCCGGACCTGCTCCCCTACCCTCCCGCTCCCACATCTTGGCCCTGGTGTTCCCCTTTACTGGGGCATATAAAGTCTGCATGACCAAGGGGCCTCTCTTTCCAATGATGGCCAACTAGGCCATCCTCTTCTATATATGCAGCTAGAGACATGAGCTCAGGGGGTACTAGTTAGTTCATGTTATTCTTCCACCTAGAGGGTTGAAACCCCTTCAGCTCCTTGGGTACTTTCTCTAGCTCCTTCTTTGGGAACCCTGTGTTCCATCTAATATCTGACTGTGAGCTTCCACCTCCATGTTTGCCAGGCATTGGTATAGTCTCCCACGAGACAGCTATATCCCGGCCCTTTCACCACTATCTTGCTGGCGTATGCTATAGTGTCTATGATTGGAGGCTGATTGTGGGATGTATCCCTGGCAGCCACAGACAGTGGGTCCATCCTTTAGATTCAGCTTCACACATGATCTCTGTAACTCCTTCAATGTGTGCTTTGTGCTTAATTCTAGGAGGGGGTGACGTGTCCACATTTTGATCTTCCTTCTTCTTGAGTATCATGTGTTTAGTAAATTGTATCTTGGGTGGTCTAGGTTTCTGGGCTAATATCCACATATCAGTGAGTACATGTTATGTGAGTTCTTTTGTGATTGGGTTACTTCACTCAGGATGACGGCCTCCAGATCCATCCATTTGCCTAGGAATTTCATATAT
>LR749523.1:3542752-3587424 GCA_902729485.2 Mus minutoides
TTGTATTTATCTGTTCCTGTATTTCCTTCTTATAGTCCTCCATCATCATCATGACGAGTGACTTTATATCCATGTCCTGCTTTTCTGGTGTGCTGTTGTATCTAGGACTTGAAGTGGTGGGTGAGTTTGGATCTGGTGATGCCAAGTACCCTTGGATTCTGTTGCTTCTGTTCTTACGTTTACCTCCTGCCATCCCTGCTCAAGGAGACCTGGTGTTGGTGCAGACCAGAAGGGAGCGTCTGTCCTGTCCTGGGCCTTTATCAATCTCCCGCTGGTGTCTCAGGTTGCTCGCAATTGGGCCGGAACAGATGCTGAGTTCAGCTGCTCACCTGTGGTCCCAAGAAAGCCTGGGGAGTCCCGAAGGGGCCTCAGGGAGAGTGTGCAGAGCCTGTGCCCAAGCCCTGAGCTGGTGCGGGGTGCACTGAGCTGGACCTGAAGGAAGAGTCTGTCCTGCTCTGGGCCTTTATCAGTCTCCTGGCTGGTGTCTCCTGTGCCTGGTGCTGGAGCAGTGTGGGCCAGAATGGAAGGGGTCTGCTGCTGCCCTGCCTATCTCCAGGCTGCAGGCTCAGGTCCCACGAGATTGGACTGGAACAGATGTGTGTTCCTCTCACCAGTGTTCCCGAGATCTCAGTGTTCCCGAGATCTCTAGGAGAGTCCCGCTGGAAACCTGGGTGGGTCCGCAGCCCCCGGGCCTTGCGCCCTGCGCTGGAGCAGTGTGGACCGGAAGGGAAGGGGTCCACTGCCCACCTGTCTGTCTCCTGGCTGCAGACTCAGGTCCCGCGAGATTGGACTGTCTGTCTCCCGGGTATAGACTCAAGTCCCACGAGATTGAACTGGAACAGATGTGTGTTCCTCTCACCAGTGTTCCCGAGATCTCAGTGGTCCCGAGATCGCTAGGAGAGTCCCGCTGGAAACCTGGGTGGGTCCGCAGCCCCCGTGCCTTGCGCCCTGCACTGGAGTGGAGTGGACCGGAAGGGAAGGGGTCTGCTGCCCGCCTGCCTATCTCCCGGCTGCAGACTCCAGTCCCACGAGATTGGACTGGAACAGATGTGTGTTCCTCTTACCAGTGGACCCGAGATCGCTAGGAGAGTCCCGCTGGAAACCTGAGTGGGTGCGCAGCACCCAGGCCTTGCGCCCTGCGCTGGGGCGGTAGGATGATATTTTCTAGTTCCATCCATTTCCCTAAGAATTTCATGAAGTCATCATTTTTAATAGCTGAGTAGTAAGTACGCCATTGTGTAAATGTACCAAATTTTCTGTATCCATTTCTCTGTTGAAGGACTTTTGGGTTCTTTCTAGCTCCTGACTATTATAAATAAGGCTGCTATGAACATAGTGGGGCATGTGTCCTTGTAATATGTTGGAGCTTTACAAAAGATCTTACAAGTTAAGGAATAACAAATGTTGGGAAGGAATGAACATTGGCAAAGACAGTTTGCTCCCACAAAAGCTTATCTGATGATGTTCATACCATTATTTAGTAGTGTCCAATAGATGGCTGAACAGACACTGAAATATAAAGTAAAACAGGCCAACTTCTGAATTCAGCTCATCATCAATTTTCTGCATGTATATGTGCACCCCAGTGGACATGTGGACATGTGGAAGTCAGAAGACAAGCTGGGGACTTGGATCTCTCTTTGTACCATGGGACTCTCAGGAAAGGGCCCCATTATCTTTTTTTGTTCAATTTTTTATTAGATATTTTCTTCATTTACATTTCAAATGCTATCCCAAAATTCCTCTATACCCTTCCCCACCCCCTACTCTGCTCCTCTATCCAATCACTCCCACTTCTTTGCCCTGGTGTTCCCCTGTACTTGGGTATATAAAGACTAAGGGGCCTCTCTTCCCAATGATAGCTTACTAGGCCATCTTCTGCTACATATGCAGCTAGAGACACGAGCTCTGGGGGTACTGGTCAGTTCATATTGTTGTTCCACCTATAGGGTTGGAGACCACTTCAGCTCCTTGGGTACTTTCTCTAGCTCCTCCATTGGGAACGCTGTGTTCCATCCAATAACTGACTGTGAGCATCCACATCTGTGTTTGCCAGGCACTGGTATAGCCTCAGACGAGTCAACTATATCAGGGCCCTTTCAGCACTATCTTGCTGGCATATGCAATAGTGTCTGCGTTTGGTGGCTGATTATGGGATGGATCCCCAACTGCAGCAGTCTCTGGTTGGTTCATCCTTTTGTCTTAGCTCCACACTTGATCTCTATAACTTCTTCCATGTGTGTTTTGTTCCTAATGCTAAGAAGGGCAAAGTGTCTACATGTTGGTCTTCTTCCTTGAGTTTCATTTGTTTTGCAAATTGTATCTTGGGTATTCAAAGTTTCTGGGCTAATATCCAATTATCAGTGAGTACATGTTATGTGAGTTACCTCACTCAGGATGATACTCTCCAGATCCATCCATTTGCCTAGGAATTTCATAAATTCATTGTTTTTAATACCTGAGTAGTACTCCATTGTGTAAATGTATCACATTTTCTGTATCCATTCCTCTGTTGAGGGACATCTGGGTTTTTTCCAGCTTATGGCTATTATAAATAAGGCTGCTATGAACATAGTGGAGCATGTGTCCTTATTACATGTTGGAACACCTTCTGGATATATGGCCAGGAGAGGTATTGCAGGATCCTCCAGTAGTACTATGTCAAATTTTCTGAGGAACTACCAGACTGATTTCCTGAGTGGTTGTACAAGCTTGCAATCCCAGCAATAATGGAGGAGTGTTCCTCTTTCTCCACACCCTCTCCTGCATCTGCTGTCACCTGAATTTTTGATCTTAGCCATTCTGACTAGTGTGAGGTGGAATCTCAGGGTTGTTTTGATTTGCATTTCCCTGATGATTAAGGATATTGAACTTTTCAGGTGCTTCCCAGCACTTCGGTATTCCTCAGTTGAGAATTCTTTGTTTAGCTCTGTGCCCCATTTTTAATGGGGTTATTTGATTTTCTGGGGTCCGCCTTCTTGAGTTATATATATATATATATATATATATATATATATATATATATATATATATATTTTATATTANTATATATATATATATATATATATATATATATATATATATATATATATATATATATATATATATATATATATATATATATATTGGATATTAGTCCCCTATCTTATTTAGGATTGGTAAAGATCCTTTCCCAATCTGTTGGTGGCCTTTCTGTCTTATTGACAGTATCTTTTGCCTTACAGAAGCTTTGCAATTTTATGAGGTCCCATTTGTCAATTCTCAATCTTACAGCACAAGCCATTGCTGTTCTATTTAGGAATTTTTCCCCAGTGCCAATATCTTTGAGGCTTTTCCCCACTTTCTCCTCTATAAGTTTCAGTGTCTGTGGTTTTATCTGGAGTACTTTGAACCACTTAGACTTGTCCTTAGTACAAGGAGATAAGAATGGATGAATTCACATTCTTCTACATGATAACCACCAGTTGTGCCAGCACCATTTGTTGAAAATGCTTTTTTCCACTGGATGGTTTTAGCTCCCTTGTCAAAGATCAGGTGACCATAGGTATGTGGGTTCATTTTGGGGTCTTCAATCCTATTCCATTGATCTACCTGTCTGTCACTGAACCAGTACCATGCAGTTTTTATTACAATTGCTCTGTAGTACAGCTTGAGGTCAGGCATGGTGATTCCACCAGAAGTTCTTTTATTGTTGAGAAGAGTTTTTGCTATACTAGATTTTTTTTGTTATTCCAGATGAATTTGCAAATTGCCCTTTCTAATTCATTGAAGGATTGAGTTGAAATTTTGATGGGGATTGCATTGAATCTGTAGATTGCTTTAGGCAAAGTAGCCATTTTTACTTCATTAATCCTGCCAATCCATGAGCATGGAGGATCTTTCCATGAGCATGGAGGATCTTTCCATCTCCTGAGATCTTCTTCAATTTCTTTCTTCAGAGACTTGAAGTTCTTATCATCCAGATCGTTCACTTCCTTAGTTAGAGTCACACCAAGGTATTTTATATTATTTGTGACTATTGTGAAGGGTGTTGTTTCCCTAATTTCTTTCTCAGTCCATTTATCCTTTGTAGAAAAAGGCTATTGATTTGTTTGAGTTAATTTTATATCCAGTTACTGCACTGAAGAAGCTGTTAATCAGGTTTAGAAGTTCTCTGGTGGAATTTTTAGGGTCACTTATATATCCTATCATATCATCTGCAAATAGTGATATTTGGACTTCTTCCTTTCTAATTTGTATCCCCTTGACCTCCTTTTGTTGTCTAATTGCTCTTGTTAGGACTTCAAGTACTATACTGAATAGGTAGAAAGAAAGTGGGCAGGCTTGTCTAGTTCCTGACTTTAGTGGGATTGCTTCCAGCTTCTCTCCATTTAGTTTGATGTTGGCTACTGGTTTGCTGTAGATTGCTTTTATTATGTTTAGCTATGGGCCTTGAATTCCTGATCTTTCCAAGACTTTTATTATGAATGGTTGTTAGATTTTGTCAAATGCTTTCTCAGCATCTAATGAGATTATCATGTGGTTTTTGTCTTTGAGTTTATTTATATAGTGGATTACGTTGATGAATTTCTGTATATTAAACCATCCCTGCATCCCTGGGATGAAGCCTACTTGGTCATGATGGATGATCATTTTGATGTGTTCTTGGATTCGGTTAGCAAGAATTTTATTGAGTAGTTTTGCATTGATATTCATAAGGGAAATTGGTCTGAAGTTCTCTCTTTGTTGGGTCTTTATGTGGTTTAGGTATCAGAGCAATTGTGGCTTCATAGAATGAATTGGGTAGAGTTCCTTCAGTTTCTATTTTGTTGAATAGTTTGAGAAGAAGTAGAATTAGGTCTTCTTTGAAAGTCTGATAGATCTCTGCACTAAACCCATCTTGTCCTGGGCTTTTTTTGGATGGGAGACTATTAATGACTGCTTCTATTTCTTTAGGGGATATAGGACTGTTTAGGTCATTAATCTGATCCTCATTTAACTTTGGTACTTGGTATCTGTATAGAAATTTGTCCATTGAATCCAGGTTTTCCAGTTTTGTTGAGTATAGCCTTTTGTAGAAGTATCTGATGGTGTTTTGGATTTCCTCAGGTACTGTAGTTATGTCTCCCTTTTCATTTCTGATTTTGTTAATTAGGATGCTGTCCCTGTGCCCTCTAGTGAGTCTGGTTAAGGGTTTATCTATCTTGCTGATTTTCTCAAAGAACCAGCTCCTAGTTTGGTTGATCCTCGAATAGTTCTTTTTGTTTCCACTTGGTTGAACTCAGGTTCCCCTGAGTTTGATTTTTTTCCTGCAGTCTAATCCTCTTGGGTGAATTTGATTCCTTTTGTTCTAGAGCTTTTAGGTGTGCTGTCAAGCTGCTAGTGTATGCTCTCTCCAGTTTCTTTTTGGAGGAACTCAGAGCTATGAGTTTTCCTCTTAGGAATGTTTTCATTGTGTCCAATAAGTTTGGTACGCTGTGGCTTCATTTTCATTAAATCTAAAAAGTCTTTAATTTCTTTCTTTATTTCTTCCTTGACCAAGTAATTATTGAGTAGAGTGTTGTTCAGTTTCCATGAGAATGTTTGCTTTCTATTATTTATGTTGTTATTGAAGATCAGCCATAGTCCATGGTGATCTGATAGGATGCATGGGACAATTTCAATATTTTTGTATCTGTGGAGGCCTGTTTTGTGACTGATTATATGGTCAATTTTGGAGAAGGTACCATGAGGTGTTGAGAAAAAGGTATATCCTTTTGTTTTAGGATAAAATTTTCTGTAGATATCTGTTAAATACATTTGTTTCATAACATCGGTTAGTTTCACTGTGTCTCTCTTTAGCTTCTGTTTCCAGGATCTGTCCATTAATGAGAGTGGGGTGTTGAAGTCTCCCACTATTATTGTGTGAGGTACAATGTGTGCTTTGAGCTTTACTAAAGTTTCTTTAATGAATGTGGTTGCCCTTGCATTAGGAGCATAGATATTCAGAATTGAGAGTTCCTCTTGGAAGATTTTACCTTTGATGAGTTTGAAGTGATAACTTTGGGTTGAAAGTCAATTTTATTGGATATTAGAATGGCTACTCCAGCTTGTTTCCTCAGACCGTTTGCTTGGAAAATTGTTTTCCAGCCTTTCACTCTGAGGTAGTGTCTGTCTTTTTTCCTGAGGTCGGTTTCCTGTAAGCAGCAAAATGTTAGGTCCTGTTTGTGTAGCCAGTCTGTTAGTCTATGTCTGTTTGGGGGGGGGGGGGTTTGAGTCCATTGATATTAAGAGATATTAAGGAAAAGTAATTGTTGTTTCCTGTCATTTTTGTTGTTAGAGTTGGGATTCTGTTCTTGTGGCTGTCTTCTTTTAGGTTTGTTGAAGGATTACTTTCTTGCTTTTTCTAGGGCAGAGTTTCCGTCCTTGTATTGGTGTTTTTCTGTTATTATCCTTTGAAGGGCTGGGTTCATGGAAAGATATTGTGTGAATTTGAATTTGTCATAGAATACTTTGGTTTCTCCATCTATGGTAATTGAGAGTTTTGCTGGGTATAGTAGCCTGGGCTGGCATTTGTGTTCTCTTAGTGTCTGTATAATATCTGTCCAGGATCTTCTGGCTTTCATAGTCTCTGGTGAGAAGTCTGGAGTAATTCTAATGGGCCTGCCTTTATATGTTACTTTATATGTCCTTTTTCCCTTACTGCTTTTAATATTCTGTCTTTATTTAGTGCATTTGTTGTTCTGATTATTATGTGTCAGGAGAATTTCTTTTCTGGTCCAGTCTATTTGGAGTTTTGTAGGCTTCTTGTACGTTCATGGGCATCTCTTTCTTTAGGTATGGGAAGTTTTCTTCTATAATTTTGTTGAAGATATTTGCTGGCCCTTTAAGTTGAAAATCTTCATTCTCATCTACTCCTATTATCCATAGGTTTGGTCTTCTCATTGTGTCCTGGATTTCCTGGATGTTTTGAGTTCCTCTTTGTACCATGTGAATCTCAGGAAAGGGATCAGACTTGCCTCACTGGGACCCTCTGAAAGCATCTTTACCTGCTGAGCCAGCTCACTGGGCCCCACTATCTTTTAAATGAGGTGTTTACACTGAGAGGCAAACCAATGCTCAGTCCTGATCTTAAGATTTAGTGAGTGCATAGAATTTAGGAAAATTAAAAGGCTAGTAGTGTCTTAGGATCCATTTGCAATTGCATTAAAGGGCAGATTGAATATTATTATTATTATTATTATTATTATTATTATTATTATTATTATTATCTAAACACCATTTACCTCATACAAAACCATTTACTTAGTGATCTGTCCCCCTCCCAACTATGGAAGAGAATCTAAAGTCCCACAGCTTTTAAAATAAAAAGAAGTTGGCCATGGTGGTGGAAGCCTGTCATCTCAACTATCAGGACATTGAGTAGGGTGATCACAAGTTCCAGGCCACCTTGGGCCATATAGTGATATGAAGACATACACATACAAGCACACACACACACACACACACACACACACCACATGCATGCACATGCACACAGCACACATACACAAGCACACATACTACACACATATAAGTACATACATACCACACACATGTATACTGACATAGCACACATATACAGGCACACACTACACACATACAAACATACACACACACGTATACACACAGCACACATACACAAGCACACACACACAAAAGTATACACACACCATACACACACACACACCCATACACACGCACACGTACATGTACAAGTACACACACAAATAGAAAAGAAACAAAAAGGAAAGGAATCCAGTGCATGGAAGTGGGGCTTCTGAAAAGCAGGGCTGTTGGAGGAAGAAAATCTACAAAAACATATTTCATCTGAAAATGTCATAATATATGGCTAGAGAGATGGCTTAGCAGTTAAGAGCACTGACTGCTCTTCCAGAAGTCCTGAGTTCAAATTCACAGCAACCACATGGTGGCTCACAATCATCTGTAATGGGATCTAATGCTCTCTTCTGGTGTGTCTGAAGACAGTTAATGCTAACTCATATACATAAAATCAACAAATAATTCTAAATAGGTGAACTATTAAAAAATAAATTAAAATGTCATAATAAAACCTATTATCCTCTATGCTAAAATAAGAAGAACAGAGGCTGAAGAGATGGCTGAGTGATTAAGAGCAACTGGCTGCGATCCCGGGCATCTGGTGCTTCCTGGCAGCTACCTGGTAGATCACAATGAACTACTATTCCAGTCCCAGGGGATGCAACACCCTTTTCTGGGTTCCA
This sequence comes from Mus minutoides, assembly GCA_902729485.2. Classification (NCBI taxonomy): domain Eukaryota; kingdom Metazoa; phylum Chordata; class Mammalia; order Rodentia; family Muridae; genus Mus; species Mus minutoides. Next base: position 3,550,996 of record LR749523.1, read on the forward strand.
TGGGCACTGCACACACATGGCTCACAGACACACATGAAAGCACAATACCCATATCCAACAAACAAACAAACAATAGACAAATAAATGTGAAGTTCAGGAATATTTTATAAAAATTAAAAAGAACAAAGTTTCTGAGACCCTCACATGATTTCTGGGATTTTCATAGAAAATCCTACACATAGCTCATTAGACTTCACCATGGGCAAGGACTCCTAAGCCTCATGGAGGTTGTTTAAGGTACATAAGAAGCTCAGCTAAAAATCCAATAGAAACAACTGACCAGCCAGAAAATTCCCATCAGTAATAAAGGTATATTGGAAGGATACACCAGAAAAACAGGTTGAAATGTAAGCATAATTTAAAAACGCCATTGAAGCAATTATGGGAAACTAGCATTTCTGAATTTCTTTTAAAAAATTAGAAAAAAAACAGGTTGGGGCCTCTACATGATTCACTTAGAAAGTAAAACACCCAGTAGCTCCGTGGGTGAGACCACCTTGTTTAGCATGTCTCAACTTTAAAAATCCCTCCTCACCTGAGCACCAACGCAGTGCTCCCTCAATTCCTGCTTCAACCCAACCCCACCACACACACACACACACACACACACACACAGACAGACATACACAGACACACACAGACATACACAGACACACACAGACACACACAGACACACGCATCTACCTTTCCTTCTTTTCAGATACCAACCTTGGCCCAAATTCATTTAGAAAGAGATATAAACACCACTAGATAACCAACTGGTAAGAGGATAGAAGAAAACCCTGTCTCGAAAAACCAAAAAATAAAACACTTTAAAAAGGAGGATAGAGGAATAGAAGGACCAGTTTCCACATTCACCGCCCCCTCAGCACCACAGATCTAGTTGAGATCTTCATGTCCCACAAATTCTCTGTATTTAAGGTTGCAGGCTGGTGGGAGCTTTAAGAGACAGGCTCCAGTGAGAGGTTAGCAGGACATTGGAGGAGATCATGGGACTGCAGCCTTTTCTGTTTCTGCCTCACTTTTTACTGGTGGTGTGAGAGGTTTTATTCCATCATATGCTATCATAGAACAAAGAAGCCAACTGCCCACAGACTGGAACCATTAAAACCACAGCATAAATACAATCGTTCCATTAAAAAATGTCATTTCAAGTATCTCTTACAACAGCCAAAAGTTAACACAGTTACAATGTGACTTTGAGGGAAAAGGAATACATATGGCGATAATATCTGAGCCAGTCCTTCCCGGGTGTCTACGTCATACCTGCTCACTGTTCCTCAGACTGAGGATGAAGCTGTGGCTGAGGGTTTCCAGGTGCGCAAGTGATGTCTCCAGATGAGCCAAGGCATCTGGATAGGTGGCCTGAGAACCATGACCTTCTTGGGGGTCCTCTTCTGAATTTCTTTTCCTCGGCTTCTCTATGAAATGCTTGACTGTCTTAATGGCCTTTCTGGTCATCTCTTCACGTGCTTCTACTGACAGCTTTAAAAAGACATTAAACAAAGTCAGAAAAACAAAGAGGCACTATGTTTGACATACTCATACGGTATTACTGGGTGGAATAAACGTGCAGTCTCACAGACGCCCGTCACTGATTGGCACTTGGTAGTTTGGTTGTTGTTCCTCAGTTTTAGAAAACAGTAGAATACCAAGTAATCCACTCAGTTGTGAAGACAGACTTTGAGCAATGATGGCAGTCAAAGAAGGCAACACTCAACAGAGTGAAACTAGACTGCCCTCTGAGTGTTGGCCAAATGAAAGCCAGGGACCCATTTACAGTCACAACTGCCAGTTCTGAACATTGATTTACTATTAAGTAAAACATCCAGACACATGGGCAGCTGGGTGTGCTGGTGCATGTCACGATTCCCAGTCTGTCTCCTGATGACTAAGCAGGCCCATTTTTGCTATATACTCAAAAGGACTTAGTGTTGCTTTAAACAAAGTAAATGGCCTTTAACAACATCTTAATTTCCCTATTATTTCTTAGAATTAGTCATTGATAAATTTCTGAAAGATGGAAGCTAGAATGCCAAGCATCAGTGACTATACTAGAAAGTACATGTCCCCCCACTCTAAGTTACCTCAGAGACTTAGTTTGAATGTTGACAGCTGACACTTTAATTCTATATGAATACTGATTAAAGTTACCTTGGTGAGGTACTGTTTCCACTGAACTGCACTAAAGTTTTGCTTTGTAATGCAGCTTCATAGTATATTCTGTGGCCTCATTTCTTCCTGAGTTTTGCTACTAAGCAGATGGCACAAAATAATCAGAAGCTGCTAACTTGGTGGTTCTCAACCTGTGGGTCTGGACTTCCTCAGCAAACCTCTATTTCTTAAAATATTTACATTTTGATTCATAAGAGTAGCAAAATTACCATTATTAAGTATCAACTAAAATAGTTCTATGGTTGGGTTCACCACAACATAAGGGACTGTGATAAAGGGTCACAGAGTTAGGAAGGGTGAGAATCACTGCTCTAACCAGACAGGATTCATTGTGGCTTTGGTTCTTCCTCTCAGTTAATAGTGTAGTCCTTCATCTCTGTGGTTCAGAAATACAAGATGCTACAGCTATACATATGCTTGCTCAACAGACCTTCCCTGCCTTCACCCTGTCCATACAAAGTCTGGGAGGGCTAGGGGAGGGGAATTTGAATCCAATGCATGAAAGCAGTACACTCAAGAGGCCAAAGCAGGAAGGCTGAAGCTTGGCCAGCCTGGCCTCCATAGTAAGACTCAGTCTCAAGGGAAAAACAGAACAAAACCCTGGAATCCACACCATGTGGGACCCAGAGTTTGTCCTAACATATACCATACAACTTCCTCCTGGCCATCTTCTGCATCCTAGGTCTGACAGAGAATCATCGAGTGAGCACTGGCTGAGTGCTCTGACAACATCAGGACTGAGTAACAGCACTGGGAATCTTTTCTTGCAACTCATTTATACTTTTTGCCCAAATTTTTCTATTTGGGGGCACAATTTGAATTTTGGACAATTATTTGAACATGCCAGGTTGCCCAATATTCTAATATACCTATTGTGTGGTGTAGAGAAATTTGAGAGTAAACTAGCTAGAAAATAGAAAAAGGGAGGAAGTTAAGTGTATAGAAAACAGAGCAGTAGGAGAAACAGCAGATCCCTGGCCAGGTGGATCATTGCTATCAAAGGCTAAACTTGATAGTGACAAATGCTAGAGCTCAGGTACAAGAAACAGGAAGGAAGGTAAATTCAGTTCTCTGGAAACTTGACCAAGAGTTTCAAGCTTTAGTTTCTTCATCAGCAAAATGTGAAAACAAGCATCTTGCATAAGGTCATATTAAGAACTTAAGTAAACAATCAGTATACTGTGATGCCTACAGCAAGAATTCAATTAATGAGCCTAATTTTTCATTTTACCAACTAACAAAGGCTATCTTCTCTACCCACTGGCCTTTCATATTCCTAGTGAATTACTCATGGGATTCTTTTGTAATGCCCCCCTTTAAAGTAAACTCATCAAATTGAATAGTATGAAACTCAAGCTAGATACAAGCCGACCTACATCCTAGACTCCAGCCATACTGACAATCTGTAATTCCTGGGTGTCACCTTTGCCTCAATGCGGTGTCTACTTGTACTTTTTTGTCAAGAGAAATCTCTATTCAGACTGATCAACAAACACATGGAATCAATCCAGATGCAGCTGGTTCTTGAGCTCCCAGCATTAGTCTGCATCCATGTGCGGCATGCACTCCTTCTTACATGTACAGTTACTTGCCTTCCCAGCACCACCTGGACTGGCCACTCTCTCTCTACTATGGACCCATTATGTGCTGATAACCCGACTGTCTTCAACAGCTTAAACTTTGATCCTTACACCACACCATTATCACAAAAGTTATTTTCTTTATCCTACTTTAACAGATTCTTCAAAGTGACTACTGAAAAGAAATAGCCCTGTACTTAGAGTGAATAAACAGCTGGAAGTTAATTTTCTGAGCCAGCTACAACTGTAAGAAGAGGAAATTATGACAGAGGACAGAGCTCTGGCTTTTATCTGACCCAGCATTTGAGTCAACTCATGCTTCTTACCAGTTTACTTCAGATGAACAAGTTCTCTGGAAAACTTGAGAGCATGGCTAGGAAATACAAGCTCCTCACTAAATAATCATACTTAGACATGATTTAAAAAAAAACTCTACTATGATCAAAGGTATAGGAATAAAGAGGAAAAATGAAAAGTATCAGAGGAGGAAATAGCAACTTCTTTGCTATAACTGGTGGTCACACGATATCTTCATTTTTAAAATTACTTTTGAGTTCCATTAACATGCCAACAATTCTTTCTTTCTTTCTTTCTTTCTTTCTTTCTTTCTTTCTTTCTTTCTTTCTTTCTTTCTTTTCTTTCTTTTCTATTCTCTGTTCCATTAACTGCTACTAAAATAATGTAGATTTTGTGAAGTTAAGCCAAGTAGTTAGGACAGGCAAAATGACTCAAGTGAAAGAGGGTGCTTGTTGCTAAGCCAGCATTCAATACCTAGAATTCGCATGGGGAAAGGGACAAACTGAATTCCATACACTGTCCCCTAACCTCCAGTATACAGAATAACTGTAAAAACTTTAAAGGTAAATGGCTGAGTCTTTCTATTATTGATAATGAGATATGGATCATCTAATTTCTAGGTGCTTCAAAAAAATGAGATAAAAGCATGAACCAGGTTCATAAAGAAGACATGTATGACTGGGATGTATGGAGGAGCAAAAGTTCAAGTGTCATGACATCAGCACATTACTCTGGATCTACCTTTAAAATACACCAGTGTCTAAGGACTGTCCATCTCCACTGTCGGCTCACTGTTCTCAGACACCATTACCTCTCCTGGAGAGTGTTGCCACGGTAATAACTTGTCCCCTAATGTGACAGGTGGCATGCTCAGCAGATACCAGTACTCCTTCTATCAAACTGAACTTGTCAGATTCCTTGCAGAAGGGATCAGCCACCTTCTAGCCAATGAGATTGGACTAGAAGTGACATGTGCCATTTTAAAGGAAGGCAAGGAAAGCCCTGATGGATCATCATTATCCATCCATTTCCATCTCAGCCACAGCAGTAAGGAGTATGTGGAGTTCATGTGGTACTGATACATAATGGTACGGCTCAAACCAGCACAGATCCTAAGTGATTTGTGGTATAGATATCTTATTCCATTTGGACTATGAGAAACTATGAATTTTTTGCACAGTTAAGGCACTATGCATTCAGTCATTTCTGAGAAACAACAGGTGCTAAGAGAATACCATAGGTGTTTTTAGTTATCAGATCAAACACTGCAAAACTGTATCTATATTATGCTTTCATGAAATACTTATGCTGTTGGTGGTTCTCACTTGGGGGTGCAGAGCCTATATCATATATACATATGGCATGTCCAATGCCATATACCATTTATTCATATAGTATATCTTATACCATATATCAATATAGTATATCTTATAGTATATATAATATAGTATATCATATCCATATAGTATATTGTAACCATATATCCATATATTATATCATATATAACATCTACATACTATAGAATATATCATTTGTCCATATAGTATATCATACACAATTTCCATATATTATATAAATGGTATATGTATCATATCATATACTATTTATCCATATAGTATATTGTAAAACATATATCTATATATTGTATATATCACATACCATATATTCACTTAGTTAGCATATGCTATTTAGTGATATAGCATATCACATACTAATGAATGTGAAGCTCTAGAGGCTGTAACATCAACATTAGTATTATGTGCTGGATGTTATAGGATATTATGGCCAAACAATATAAAAGATTACTTTACCAAACTATTATCTAGATTGTATGTAGGAACCAAATAGGTTAGAGAAATAGCACAGAAATTCAGGGCTTTAAATGGTTAAACAATTGCTATTTAGACACCAGTTGTAGAAGGCAAGATTGAGAAGTGCATAGATAGCAAATGCCGGGTAAAACCCTCAGAAGATTAAAATGCTTCCAGGGAAGATATAGCAAGGGTGTGACTCCTGTAAATTCTCTCAATTGGATAAAATGACTCAGGGCAGAGATCCAATTAATGATGCAGACCTCCACAAAATCCTGATAGCTTTAAGGCAGCCCTTCTTAAATTGAGAGAGACAATGGATAGGCGGGCGCAATACATCAAAAACAAATTTCTCCTATAATACAGGAGAAAATGCTCAAAACAAGTAAGCAGACAAAAGACTCCAAGGGTGCAGTTATGTGCACATGTTGGATGCTTGTGAAGTTCTGAATTAACACCTGAGGCTTTGTCCTTCTCCAACAGACTGAGGCAGCTGGGCAAGGACTCAGGCCTCCTACAGTGCTCCACAGGGAACTGTGGAATGAGATAGAAAGCCCTCACTGAAGTAGGAGGAGGGATTGGGGTCACAGAGTCAAGGAAGAAGGTGGTTCCCAGAAAGCAGGTCCAGATTAATTTAGGACTATAGCCCACTTCGGATAGGGAGCCTGCAACCCCACAGGCCAGAGTCAAATGGCTGTGTTCAGGTGGGGGCTGTGTTCAGGTGGGGGCTGTGTTCAGGTGGGGGTGGAGCAGCAAGGCAGAGGTTTGGCCACTTAGTTTCTGGTCCAGTTCTGACTTGGTGGGAAATGTAGTCCACTGAAAAATGACTTGACTTTGAACTCCATGAGGTGGCTGGGGGATGGTGAGCCATGGGCGGTAGGAAGAATACAGTTTGGGGATTGACTCCCTGGCTGTCACACCCCTGGAGTGAGGCAGGCCCATCAAAGAGGAGAGAAGATCATGCAACTTCCAGCTAAAACAATCTACTGAACAAATTTTCATGATCCTCCCTCTCCTCGAAAGGAGCCTGAGAAGACTAAGTCTTGGTGTAACTGGGGAAACTTGGTGTGTTGGGCCCCTGTGATCTTGGGGTTTACATGCGATTTCAACATTACCCGCAGAGCAGTGGCTTGTCTGGGTACGTATTTGTGTATATAAGCACGCACATAAACACAGGTGTGTGGTGAGCAGAGGTTAACATCAAGTGTCTGTGTTATTCACCACCTTAGTTTTTAAGACAGGGTGTAAGACAGTTTTTCACTCAACCTGAGCTGACGCACTGATTCAAGTAGACTGTCTCACCAGTGTGTGCCAGGGAAGAGAGCTCTCTTCTCTTCCTCTCTGGCACTTGGACCACAAGTGCGCACCAGCTCACCAGACTGTGAGGGGATGGTACTCAGATGTGGGGTCTCTCCAAATGCCATGGCCAGTAGAATAATGATACGAATAAGGCTAAAGGAAATCCATTTCAACACTACCTAGTTACCTGCTGTCAGCTCCAACTTCCAGAGTTGGACTGTGCTCAGTTTATTTTTGACATATTTAAACATAGTACAACTTTGCGGGGGTGGGGGGGTTTCCTCATGACAATTATTACAACAAAGCTTAAGGAGGACTATATTGAAACTCCTTCGCACAGTACAGGTCTTTTGTAAAGTCCCTTTATCCTCTTCCATAAGAAGGGGTTCTGTTGACTGAGAAGCAATGCTCAGGAATTTGGGAAGAGTCTGGGACAAACATAATAGTCTGGGCGATTCCAGTGAGTCCTGGTTCTACAGATAGGAAAAGATCAGCAGGTCATTAACTACATCCAATTTCAACTTTCTGGAAAGAAACGTGTTAATTACTTCTGTTAAAGGGAAAATCCCATGTGTTTAACATTTCTGGTTTCCCTAATCTGTGAGCACGAGGACCTTATGCCCTCTACACTTAAGTCCTCACATCCATGCAGAAAAGCACATTCTTTTTGTTTGTTTGTTTGTTTTGTTTTGTTTTTCGAGACAGGGTTTCTCTGTATAGCCCTGGCTGTCCTGGAACTCACTCTGTAGACCAGGCTGGCCTCGAACTCAGAAATCCGCCTGCCTCTGCCTCCCGAGTGCTGGGATTAAAGGCGTGCGCGCCACCACACCCGGCTAGGAAAGCACATTCTAAGCAAGCCACCTCCCCAGCCCTAGAGTAGTGATACTTGAAAAACACAAATCTGATAATGTCAGCCCCTGTCCATATATATTTAATAACTTCCCAGTTCTCCAAGAACAAATCAGGCCCTGCCCCACATGCTTCACCTGTTCTCTCCATCTACCTTCTTGCTGTTGAGATGCTATTTTGGGAATCCTCACAACTTGACAAAATGTCACCTCATCAGGGTGGCTTTCCACAAACAGTCTGCGACAACATCCTCTCCTTTTTTCTTCTCTCTGCATTATCTTTTTGTTAAAATAACTTATTGGCTGTTGATTATTTATTTATTGACTATCACTTAATCCCAAACTGTAAAGTAGTGGCTCAAACACACCAAATGTCTTTTGGTCAAGTGGATCTCATAATGAGAGCATTTTAGACCAGGACTATAGAAGTGCAGCCTCAGTAAGAAAAAGCTACAGATGTGTCTGCAAACATTCAATTGCCTTGCAAAGGCCATGCATATTATTTGGTTCTTCAAATGTCTAAAGAGATAGAGAATCTAGTTTTAACTAATACTCTATACAAAACCCATCCACAGACTAAGCTGCTTTCATGGGGCAAGGTATGTGAACCCTAAACTCACAACACTAAAGAGCTATGGCCGGAAAAATAAACGAAGAATAAAGTAAAACAACTCCAAAACCAAGCTCGCTGAGGAACTGGATCAGCAAGCCAGACATAATCACATGAAAATGTCCTACTGTCCTATTACATTTCCATGTAAACACACAACATAGGAGAAACTTATTTAGAACCAAATTAGAAACTCCAGTTATTGGAGAAAATAAACTTCATTCATTCTCTGACCTCCTTTCTTGTCTTCCATAATCAGTTTAGAAATTCAGCTCTAGGAATCTTCCTGCCTCATGACATCATAGCTCACCAACCCCAGCTATGTCATAGTCAATGCAAGTCCATTGGCACCGTGTATCTACTGCAATTAAGCAACATCCTTACTGTTTAAGTTTGTATCCCTACATGGTAGGAAAACAAGAAGTAGAGTGAAAGTGCTCAACAGCTATGGTAAACAAGCAGGAGAACAAAGGAGCTCTAAAAGGTATAATGAAACACCATGCTAACATCATCTCCCTAAATGCTCAGGGTATAGAATGCTTGAGAGGCTGCAGACTCTGCACAGTATCCCACTCCTCCAAGACTCCAAGGAAACAAGGACTACAGAAGAACAACTCAAAGGAGGTGGCACAATAATACAAACTGGGCTAAAAAAGTATGCCACAGGGACAGTAACAGGCCAGAGGGATCAAGGGTACAGGACGGCAAACTGGCAACACTCCATTTATTCACTGGATAGACATTTTCCAAGACACAGTGTGCCTTTCTCTCAGACAGAGTGCTGGTTAAACACAAAACTAGATCAAGCCCTTGCCCCTGGCTATGTCACAGTCTGGTTGGAAGCATGAAGAAGTAAAAGACACTATAAAGAAGCACGGCCACTACATAACTAGGGCAGCCACAGGAGGCTTCAGAAGGCACTCGGTCTGGAATGGAAGCAGGCACAGGCAAGTTCAGGAAAGAGCTGTGGAGAGATAGTCCTACGGAGAGGCTGAAGAGTCAGTGGAATTAATGCAGTAATGGAAGAGTCAGAAGAAGCCACCAGTCAGCAGCAGGCAGGAGGCTGCAAATTCACCCCCCCTGGCTGGAATGCAGGCTGCAACAAAGCCATGCCAGAGCACGAGAAGAAAGAGCCAGGAGGACATTGCCAGAGCCCCCAGTATCAGGCTAAAAACACTGGACTTAGATCTTTAATTCCTGGGAAGGGGAGAAAGGAGCCCTAATGGGAAAAATGACACAATCTCTACTGGAGTATTCAGGAAATGCTTTGATTCAAAATTCACAAGGACAGGTACCATAAGACTGAGAAACCCTTCCAAGGCCACATGCTTTAAAACATGAGCACAGTTTGACTTTGTACATAGCACTGACATTAGGGAAATGGAAGTGACTTAAGAAGAGCCAAATGCTTCCTAGGAGTAGAAAACGAGGCTCTGAGGTTCCCACAGCTACCAGCAACAATATAAGATACTAGGAAAGCCAACAACAGGAAAATGTATTTTACTCATATACTCTCAACATCAGTAAATTGAAATTGAATACAGTTTATTTAACTACCAATGGATAGACAGTCTTTCTTTTTTATGCTCCCATTTATGACCCTACCCTCCTCTTTCCCTCTCTCCTTCCTCCATTTTCCTGTTTAACACTAACAGTAACCATGCACTCAGCCTGGCCTTGGCACCAGGGGATGCAAGTACAGTCTAGGCCATCTACATTCGATGAACATGCATGCTAATAGAAAAGCCAAGACAAAATTAAATATTTAGAAATGTACTGGAATATAAATGAAGTGTGTAGATAGTAAAGGAAAAAAGCCTGCCTTAGGAAAACAGAAGTCTATAAAAAGGAGGCAATGACTGACCTTCGACCTGATGCAAACCGAGAGCTCAGGGAAGCAAAGGGAGGGGCTGACTTTTGGGGAGCAGAGGGAGGGGTTGACTTCTGGGTAGAGAAAGAGCTTTAAAAATTAAACAAAGGCTAGTACAAAGAGAATCATCTATGGTCATAACTCCTGCTCTTTTACTGAGCTCCAAAACACCTCAGGGATATAATACACTCTCAACAGAAAGAGTGGCTCACTGTTTGAAGGAGACTCCTGGGTGCAGAAATGCACGCAGAGCAGCAGCTGGCAGCACAGTTGAGGAAAACGGGGCAATCAGTTATGAAAAATATCAAAATAGTCCAAAGTTTGATCCTCAAAGTTAAACACCATTCCTTTCCCAATCTCAATCCCACACTATCCTGTAAAAGCTCTGGCTAGTGTAAAATGTGTGTGTGTGTGTGTGTGTGTGTGTGTGTGTGTGTGTGTGTGTGTGTGTGTGTGTGTGTGTGTTTAGCCAATGGAATAGATTCCAGGGATAGCTAAAGCTACCCCAGAGGTAATACTGAACAACTGATACCTTCTACCAGTAGTCTTCAAACTAGGGAACATGTGCTCTTAGCACATACATTTATAAAGTAGTTATAAATGATTTGATGCTAGCAATAAGTAAGAATCATCCAAGGACTCACAAGCTAATATTTAATTTCCACCCACCTCCTAAAATATAAATTGGGAATATCAATTTATTTTAATGTATTTAACATCAAAAATTTAGCTTACCTCTTATCAAAAAAATACACTAACTAAAGTAGTAACTCAACACAGATTTTAAAGACAGTATTAGAAGCTAATGGCCTTAGGAATTTCTACACGTTAATTTTGGTGGACAAAGTCATTTCTCACATAGAGAGCAGACTTTTCAGTATCTACATGCTGTGTCATGATTAAACCATATGGAAGTGAAAACTGTAAAGCTCTCAGAACGGAATGACTAGCGAAGAGACCAAACCTTAGCATGGCTTCTCAAGTTTAAGGCCGTCTCTCCCAAGGAGGGCCGTTTAAAATGTCTAATGGCAAGCTCAGAGCTTCCAGGGCAATGGAGCATTGTTCTGCCAGCATGATGAGCATGTGATAGTTCATGGAACCCTCACCTCTCAAGAGCAGTTCCTCAGACTGTGCAGTTAGAGCCCCGCCCACCCTGCAGTGCAAGGCTTCTAGTGCCCTGACCCTTCTCAGGGAACATGCTGCTTCTCTGAAACACGCAAGGAGGCAGCTCTCACTCACTGGCAGTTCTTAGGGGAAGGGGATCAGTCTGATGTTGCTGGCTGCACTTCTGTCAAAAACACAAGAAGTTTGTTTCCAACTGGCAACCCCAGAAAGGGTCCTTTGTCCAATATCCTTCAGTACCTTCCCTCCAGCCAAGAGCAGCATTTGTAAACACTTCTGCCTGTTGTTGTGGTACAGTTTACTCTGCACTCTCCCCACTTGCTAATTATTACCAAGTAGGGATCTTTCTTTGCCCCTTTACCCACCTTCCAGCACCATTTCACTCTGAGGAACCGACCCTTCTGAGAAGAGGAAGGGCTTTGTGTTCTCACTGACTGCTATAGAGGCAGTCCTTGTTCTTTAAAGGGACAGGGAGATCCCAAATTTTGCTTGCTTTACAGTACAATAGTTTCAGTGGAGAAGTAATTCATTACAATATGCTGGAATTGTGTCCTCCTTTGTAATCAGTTCTAATGAAAATAAAAAATTTAAATATGAGAGGTAAGCAGATGGCCTTAGGATCGCTTAGGTCCACAGAACACAGGGTTCAGGGTTCCACTGCTCTTATGTGTTGTTACCTGGTGCTGAGATCAGCTAAGCCTGACTTGAGAAACATCTATTCCTAGGCACACTGAATGTTATGCCTGGGTGGAAAAGATATTAACAAAGTTTAAGGAAGCCCTATATTTGCCATGAGCTTCCCCGGGCTAATTTTATTAGTAATAGAAGTGAGTGACCCACTCTAAAAGGCTCTGAGGACAAACGTCTCTGAATAACTCAACTGATTCACCAGTGGCTAATGTGGAAGATGAGAGGGGCCATTCTGTGACCTGAGGAAAATCTAGATGGGGTGGGGTGGAGCTGAAGGAAGAAGGAACTCTGGACTTCAAATGGTGTATGCAAAAGAACTGAAGGAAACCTTATGCTAATTCCTGGTGAATGTTTTGTAACTCAACCAGTTGCCCATTGAGTAAGCAGCTTCAAATATTTGGTTCAATACCCAGAACAAGAAAGACTGTATATCAAAATTCAATTAGAGAGTCTACATGTATTCAGAAACACATGCATATATTCAAAGCAAATAAAACTTTGATGAAGCATACAACCCCTACTAGGATGAGATGCAATCTGATAACTCTTGTTCTAATCTCCAGTCTGTGATCTTTTTTTTTCAATGCTTACTACAATGCCTTAAACTAATTACAAGATGCATAATTTAAAAATACCTATAACCTGGGTCTGATGTTAGAATAACTTATAAGAGACAGCAAAACTGGGGCTACAAAGGAGCCAGCAAGCCACCTCAGATGTCTTTAACTGGACTGGCTCTTAAAAAGCAATCACTCTTGGCCCCAAGTCAAACACCTCATCTCTCTGTATGCTGCTACCAAATACTACATGTGGCTTTAGCCATCGCAGCAGGGTTAGAGTTGAGTCTCCATGTTCAGTACAGCAAGTTAGGCACTGATCTTAATTTCTCTGTCTCTCTCTCTCTCTCATCTGTCTCTGTCTGTCTCTCTGTGTCACTCTTCCCCTCCCCCTTCCTCCTCCCCCTCTCCCTCTCTATACCTATAAGCTTCCCCTGAAGCTATGTGGAGCTGACTCGGTGCTATCACTGGTAGACTGGCGCAGGCTATCCAGACTGGAGATAACCAGCACCTGGCAAGCCAAGGGAGAGAGGAGACGGTCCAGGATGACAGCCAGCATATCGGGAACCTTCTGATTACTGTGTGTTCGTGTGCGTGTGTGTTGATGCTCTCACTATGTTTCTATACTGACATAAATTAGAAAGCGACCTGTGCCACTGCTGGGAAATAGCATCCTGGGAGTATTACCAGCAAAGGCCTTCTGATGAAGCTAACATCACAGACAGCAGAAGAAAGACAGAGGCTCTCTGGCAGCACTCGCTGCTGAAACAGCCAGCCATGCAGCCCTCCACATCTCTGGTCACATAAGCTAACTTCTCTCATCAGTTAGAGGCTAATTTGAACTGGATGTTTACTTACGTGTGGAAACGTTCTAAAATTGATATGCATTCACATAGTAGTAATGAGGCCCCATTACATACAGGGGAGAAATTTATCTCAGTAGAGGGACTTTTCCAAGGCTGAACAAGAATGAGAATTATGGTCGGCTGCTTCCAACCTTAATTCCCTATTCTGCTATTGAGAACTATGGCATATCTCACACCTAACCAGTCAGTTCAATTCACCAGATTCTGGGGCTACAATGTTAACTATGAAACTTCCTAGGTATAACTGGGTCCACAGAGATTTAAACTGATTTGCTCTGTCCTCGGGAAAATATATAAAACCTGCCATGAAGACGCACTGATCCTTTAGGCTTCTCCTTAAATATGGCATGGAAAAGCCCTCATGAGGTAGACTGAACAGAAGTGGCTTCATTGTGATTAAGGCGCTTTGCTCAGCGATGCAGCTAACAGGATTCGCTTGACAGTGCCAGTTCTCAAAAAGTTGTTTCTAGAAATACAACACAAAGCCATGACACAGGGCTGTACCAGAGTCACAACCACAGATGCTGAGCCCCTCCCACTTGCGCTATCCAATGCTGTGACAGCCTTCACATTGGGAGTGTCCTAGTCTCCAGGCTGGTGCCATCTGCTCCATTCTCCAATCAGCAGGGTTATTCCAAGTGAGAATCCAGCAGTATCTGCCTGAAGCTTCATATGCAGCCGATCCACCACCAGGACACACCCTCTGCTTCAACCTGCAATGTATCTGTCTGTAGTCAACTGAAAGAACCCTGCTATCTCTTGCTAGGTGTGTCTGGAACACACCTTCTGTTGACGTCTCTCCTGCCGCAGGACTCGTGGATTATCCACTCCGACTTTCCAGATGCTACACTATGCATTCACTTAGCATCTCCATTGATGGAGAGCTGCCCATGAGCAGCACATAGGTAAGAACAAGGGACATCCTGAGAGCTGCAGTTATGTCGACTCCTGCTCATAACCTGAGAAAGTCACCACTAGTATCTGGAAGGACAGAGGGGGGCCTCTTATGACAAATTCCTTCAGTGCACAGGCTGGGGGATGTGTTCATAAACAGCAATTAGAAGATAAATCTGGTTGTAAGTCTGAAAGGCAGTACAATGTAGGATGGACAAAGAGAGGCATAGCACTGAAGAATGATGAAGCCTGCCAAGGAAAGACACGATTTGGAGGGGCCCTTTCCAAGCCTCTTGTCCCTCACTGCTTCTTCCAGGTCACACATGCATTGATGACAGCTGTGCATTACTCTGAGAAGGGTCATTCATTCCTCTGTCCTCTCGAGATTTATACCCCTATGAAGCCAAAGCCTCTAGGCCTCAGAAGGGAGCGCTGCTCCTTCTCAGCTTGTTAATAAAGAGGACGCTGGGCTACAGAAACGCCACCAGCCTGGCGTCCCTCCTGGCCCACTTCAGGGGGGAGGGGCATTGTCATTCATGACTGTATGGTGCACATGATCGCAGACCAAATTTCAATTTCTTACTCAATTATCGCCTTAGTCAACTTGAAATAATTTCCCAAGCAAAAGAGAATGAGTTTCAGCTTGGTAGTCAGGCCAGTAATTATGATCACCCCAGATGCAGTTTTGCAGCCAAACAGGCAGACAAAAGGAAGAATGCCATGCAAGACTTTGAGGCAGACATGGGCCTGCGTCCTCACCTGTGACATCTACAAGTTAGCTAACTATTTGAGACTTCTTTCTTGCATCTGCTAAGATGGCATTATTTGCAGGGAAACTATAGCATTCGCTCTTACAGCACCTGTCCCTGCAGAGGGAATGGAGGAGACACTTATCTCTACTTTATGGTGCAGGATGGATAGCTAAGGGCATTGCTCCTATTGTTACATTCACAGACTTGGGAGGTCACTTCCTCTTGGGGGACGGAGTAGGGGGGTCCTTTATTGAAAATAGTTGGGTTTTTTCCTCACAAAATAAGTCCCTATTACAGTTCCCTTTGCTCTGTTCCTCTCAGTTCCTCCCCTGCTGTGCTCTTATCCAGTTCTGCCCCCTTTCTCTGTCTCACTAGAAAACAAGCAGGCTTCTGAGAAACAAGAATGTAAAATGTAATAAGATGAAACAAAAACTAACACACTAGAATAGGTCAAGACAAACAAAGAGCCCAAGAAAAAGACACACAAAGCAGATTCAGAGCCAGAGACCCACACATTCACACACTTGGGAATCTCATAAAAACAAACACAAGCTGGAAGCCATAATGTATGTGCAGAACCTATAAGGTAAAAGAAAGAGAAAAATAACATACATAAAATTAAAAAATGAAAAAAGCCGTGACATAACATCATGAGACAAACTGGGAGGTGGGGAACTTCAAAGGTTCCACTGCGCTTGTTTTCAGCATGCTGGCCAGCTACTGCACACAGCAGATGCAATCTACCCTCATGGACTGTTTCTCCAGTGAGACTCCCTTGGCAAACACTAAGTTTTCATTTGCAAATGGTGATCAGTTGGAGCTGGCCTCTGGGTTAGGTATGGGGCACTCACCTACTTCTTGCAGCTCTAGGACCCCACGGGCACACATGATCAAGGGGGAAAGGCCCCTTGTGGGTGGGACCATCTCTAGGCTGGTAGTCTTGGTTCTGTAAGAGAGCAGGCTAAGCAAGCCAGGGAAGCAAGCCAGTAAGGAGCATCCCTCCATGGTCTCTGCATCAGCTCCTGCTTGAGTTCCAGTCCTGACTTCCTTTGGTGATGAACTGCAGTATGAAAGTGTAAGCTGAATAAACCCTTTCCTCCCCAATTTGCTTCATGGTCATGACGTTTGTGCAGGAATAGAAACCCTGACTAAGACAGTCAGATTACTAAAAATGCAGTGAGTGAAAAAGGAAGAATCTGAATGAGTTTGCAGACAGACGGCACATGTTTATATACAGCACATATCTCAGACTATACAACTGACTTAGGGGTCAAGTAAAGGCTTCCATCATGTATGATTATGCAGGACAAACTCCCTTAACATCTTTGAGCCTAAATTTCTGGGTCCATTAGACAGATGTCAGGTCTTCTATTCAGCACACCTGCCACAGGGGTTTATGAAGCAAGTTACATTCGAGCACAAATATTCCTCCCTACCTCCCCTCTACATCACCCTTCCCCTAATTCAGCCCATTGTCCGTAACTGCGCACCTGGTTCCTGGCTCCTCTCCACACCACATCAGATTACTCTGCTTGTCTTTTGAAGCATTTCCATGATGTGTGGTCTATCTGGGCCAAACAAACCTGGCATTCCAAAGTGATGCATGCCTGCAATCCAGGCACTTGTTCTTACTGAGACAGAAGAATCACTATCTCAAAGCTGCCGAGGCTAGAATGAGGTCAAGGTCAGTATGGGTTACTTAGCAAAATCCTGAATGTAAAAAAAAAGGTAAAAAACAAAAGGTCTGAGTATAGAGTTCAGAAGTAGAGAACCTGCCTAGTAACCTCACAGAAGGCCACTGGTTCAATCCCTAGTACTAACGGAGGAGATAGATAGATAGATAGATAGATAGATAGATAGATAGATAGATAGATAGATACCAAATAAAAGCAAGCAAGCTTTGAGCAATCACTTCCCAGCAATGTAACTGAAGACTAGAGGTGACAATACTTGCTTAAATGTCATTTACATGTCTGTAACTGTCAAGGGATCTAGGATATGAAATTTAGATCTTTAAATCCAACATTCATTTCAGTGCTGACTTGCACTCTGTACTGTTTTTCAAGTGCTGTCTTCATGTATTCCTAAACTGTGTGTGTCGGTCTGACAACAATGGACATGTCTCAAAATTCCTTTGACTTTGCTCCAGGCGATTAGAACAGGCTCCTAAGAGCAAAAAGCAGCAATAGCAACACATTATTAATTAATAAAAACAAAAACAAAAACAAGAATAGCATGAGGAAACAGTAGCAAACATCTGCTTTGCTACTTATGTGACTCCTACATTCATTAAATTACATCCTTAATATCAAGTAATTTAGGTAAAGGACCAGATATAATATATATAGTCCATAATCTAGAAAGGTCTGGATTGAAAGATAAAAATTCTAGCATATTTTAATGAACAGATAATTCTGAAAATAAGTATAGAAATAGGCACTTGTTGGGGAGACAGCTGAGGCAGGAGAGAGCTTTGGTAAACTGCAGTTCCCATCTTATAGCTGCTGAGATGGACACTGGATTAGTGACCTCAGCCCTCACATCCCCCATCCAAGCCATTAGAAAATCAAATCTTCACGAGCTCAGTAGAAACTGACCACTCCTCACCACTTCCTTCACTATTACCATGAGCCACACTGACTCACTCCCATGGTAGTTTCCCATTAGCCAAGGTTGCCCTTTCTGAGGTTTCAGCTACATGTGGTCAATCAGAGTCTAGAAATATTACAAGGAAAGTTCCATAAGAGTTCATGAGTAATTTAGTACTTATTTATTTAATATTTAAATGTTTCATTACAGAACAGTTTTAATAGTTTTACTTCACTATTAATTATCATTAATCTATTGCTATGCCTAATTTATCCATTAAGCTATCAGAGACATACACACATGAAAAAGACAGCATTGTATAGCACCCCATAAGCCTGCAGTGACAGGCATCCTCAGTGTTTCCTACTGTACTTAGATAGCTGAAATTGCCTTCTAAATGGCTTACTTGCTTTAGCTGTTACCTGCTATAACATTTCCCACATAGAGGCTGAGAGGTTCCTTCAGCTTTAATCAACACTCCAGTGTCTTCTCATTCATTCCAGCTTCTATTCAAGCTGGTGCCATCTCATGCTTCTTTGACCTCACCTCACATCCCATTACTCTTCTGTTATCCCACATCAATACACTGGACTCTTTTCCCTCAAATAACCCCAGCATGTGTTCAATAGATACCATCCTGCATTCTTACTGCACTGAAGTCTTTGCTCAAACGGTACCATCACAGTGAAGTCCTCTGGACTTCCTTGACAGCAGTCCTGTTGCCTTGCCCTTCTGAATCTCTCCCCAGGTTATTCTTTGCCTGTATCCATTATTATTTCATATGTCTGAACATAAACATTTACAGTTTTTAGCTTAGTTTCCATATCCTCTAGAGTATACTTCCTAATTGTAGAGATATCTATTCTGTTTAGTAATATATACCAAGCTTTGCGACTGATCCCTGATATATAGTGGATATAATTTATTAGTGCACAACAAATTATTTACATTTTGAAGCTTCAAATCCATATTACATGAGAGCTTCTGTGAGTCTCAAATCTGGAAATAGCAGATTAACTCATCTGCCTACTTGAATGGTACAGAGAAGAAACCTAACCTCACACTTACTCACATGGTGGCTGGCACCCCTGCTCGCGAGTCATGGCCTCTTCTCCAAGCTGCTCCAACAGGGCAGCAAGCTGAGGAAGCCACCCAGTCTCTGTGCAGGCTGACTCTATAAAAGCTCCCCCAACCCTGCCACTTCCACTCCACTTGTTTGAGGAGCATCAGCAGGTCCACCTCACTTTCTAGAAGCAGGGCTTACACAGTGGCTTCAACTCTAGTAAATAGAGAGTCAGTCGCCTTACAAGCTCCCACTCAAGAATCACTGTTGAGAGCTAGGGATAGAGCTCAGAAGCCTCCGGACCTTGCCTATCACACACAAAGCCTGGGATTTAACATACAGTATTGCTAAATCATTTGTTCAATAAGTGAACAAATTGAGTAGTAACACATACTAGAAAAAAGGAAAGGCTAAGACAAATGGGAAAGCAGACCGACATCTCAGGAGCCTGCAGATTAGAATAAAAAAGCAGACTGACATCTCGGGAACCTGCAGATTAGAATAAAGAATAATGAAGATGGTTACTTTACTTTCAGCAAATGAAAAAAAAAAAAGGATAAGCCAGATAAAATAAATTTCTGAAGTGTAGGGAATACCACATGAAACCTTTCCTAGGAGAGTGTCCCACTCTATAGGGTATTAGCAAGTATGTCTTCTTCCTCAGGGCTGTTTGCATTTAATGAAAGTTTAATTCTGGACCGGAAAGATAGCTAAGTGAATGAGGATACTTGCCACCAAGTCTGATTGCTACATTTGATCCATCCTGGAACCCAAAGAATGGAAAAAGAACCAACCAAGGACAACCAAGTTGTCATCTGACCTATACATATGCACTGTGGCATGTGTGCATGTACACATATACACACACACACATATAAGATGTATGTACACATACACACACACACACACACACACAATGTGTACACAAAATTAGTTATCTTGTCTAATATCAGACCTTGCACATTGGAGAATACTCAGTTCTCTTGTACAGTAATAACTATTATTTATTCCTCAAGTGTTCTTGTTCCTCTTTATTTCTATAGCGTTGACAGTCATGCTATTCTATGGTATTGACAGTTACACTTGGAAAGAATTCCTGTTTAGATTTGTTCTTCTATGTGTATCTTCTGAGATGATGGCTGTATTTCTGTCCAGATACAATATGCTGATTGAACTAAATTCTCATCTTTAATAAGATAATTTGTTCCACAAAAGCATCAACAGTCAATAAGAATGGAACAATAATTTTTATGACTATAATACAGAAATTAGATAAAAGTCAGATTAGGTCAGTATAGCCAGCATACTTAAAAATTCTAAAATAGTTTGGGGAAGCATAATCAACAAATACCTACCTATAACATAGGAAGCATTTAATTAAGGTTTTCTCCTTTTCTTATCAGATAGAAACCAGAACAATCATTCTATATAAACATACTTTATTTGTTACTCATGTCTGCAGAAGACTCAGTGAGCCATGAAAGCCAAGGAAGACAAAGAACATCTGCTCACAGTATCAAGAAGAACGGCAGTGAGGAGGTCCTCCAACCAAATTTCCTGGAAGTATTTGGAATAAAACTTTTATTCAGAAGTCAGGGATTCCAACAAAACCAGAGATCAATGGGCAAAGGACATTCTTTAAAGATTAACAAAAGATATTTTACCACACTCTATATCTGGATTCAGGGATAATATTTAAGGGAACAGCCATCAATCTTCTAGGTACTAATGTCAGCTTCAGAACTTAGTGGCTTTAAGGCAATTGTGTTTCTATTTTTAAAAGTATGAATATCAGAAGACTTCAAAGTAATGTATACTATTGTAGCTTACTTGGCTTGAAATTAAGTGACTCTCAAACTATAGTTTATTTGCTGAGAACACAAGGGTTGTATTAAATAGGAAAGCGTATTCCAACTGCACCACTGTTTAAGAGTTTTACCATTTTGGTCTCAACTTTAATGCCTGTACAAAGCTTTACTGAACCTATAATTTTATAAAAAAACAGAAAACAAAAAACAACATTATTTCATGTAGAGGCATGGGAAAGATTAATTATGGCTTCCCAAAATGTCCCTGTTCTTGATCACTGGAGAGAACTTGGAACTGCCTGGGTCCTGAGAGGGAGACCATCCGCGTCTATGTAAGCACGTAAGGCTTTCAAATGTAACCTCTCTTGGCTTTCAATACAAAGAAGGTATGTAGCAAAAGGGCCAGAGGGACAGTTTTTCCTGTCTCTGAAGATGGAGAAGAGGGATTTTGAGGCAGGAATAAAAGAATACATCAGACAAGAGCAAAAGCAAAGGTGGATTCCCCTAGAGCCCCCAGAAAGCAATGTCATTTTGCTTACTCCCTAATTATAGCCCAGTGAAACTCCAGCCTTACAGCAAAACTATATGGGTATAGACAACAGATTTGCGATATTTTATCTAATAAATACCTTTTCAGGGGGAACACAAAATACAATGAAAGTGATTACAATAAGGACTCACATGGTACTGATTATCTGAAAAATAAAGAAATGAATACGGGGACTCCAGGGATGATTTTCTATTCCAGTAGAGATCTGCCATAGTGAGAAAGTGGTGGAAGCATTTCTATAACATAGAAAAAACAAACTCAACAGGTAGACGTGAACTCCATAGAAAGTGAGTAATGATATATCCAATGAATGAATACATTGCCTCTATCCTATAGGCTAGTCTACAGAAAAGCTGGTCATCCACTGAAGACATCTAACAGCAGAGGAGATAAGGCAAGAAGTGGAACTCTAAGCTACCAACTTCCTTCTGACCTAAAAGAAATTACCTAACCTCTGAGCTTGAGCTGATTTCACTCTTTTTTTTTTTTTTTTTTTTTTTGAGACAGGGTTTCTCTGTGTAGCCCTGGCTGTCCTGGAACTCACTCTATAGACCAGGCTGGCCTCGAACTCAGAAATCCGCCTGCCTCTGCCTCCCGAGTGCTGGGATTAAAGGCGTGCGCCACCACGCTGATTTCTCAATAGAGATCATAACACTCTCCTTGAAAGACTCTTGTGCTGTTTAATGGTGATAATGTTCCTGATACACAGTAAGTGGCCATAAATGGTAGCCACTAGTCATGTGCCACACATGAGCTCTATAGTCTCATGTAGTGTCAGCATGACAGTCCTCTGGATATATGTCTGTAGAAAGTAGCTTCCTCTTTCTTCAGTGTCTTCTTTGGCCCATAAAGTAGGAATTTTCCCTAATGAGTCCAAAGAAAGTGGATGCTGCTTCAGTCTCTCCTCTCCCGCTTCTCAAGAGAGAAGTGACCACCGTACGTGACAAGGGGGAAAGATACTGATACGCACACCTAGTCCTGCCCTTTCTGCTACAGGCTTACCTGGCTGTTGCAAGAAAGTATTCTACCATTAATTGTGCCTTTCGTTGGCAGTTGTGTATGGTCCAGGGTCACACTTAGGATTCAGAGCCTAACATGTTTCTAACACGCTCATATGGTTACTGGCCATTTGAAAGTAACTTGTCTGAGTGGACTTATATATAGTTTAAGTACATACCATATCTTTACAAACTCAGTTAAAAAGTGAATGCATCCCATTGGGGTGATAATACAAAGGACAACTTCACTCATGTTACACTCATATGGAGATATGAGTCACATGATAGATCCACTCTAAAGCCCTAACTAGGACTTGACTCTCTGGAGTCTAAGAATAGGAAGGAGGTATGCCTTCCCAGCAGCACAAGGGAGCGGCAAGCCAGCCTGTGTGTCCTGAAGGGTTGGGTGAAGATCTAATTCAGGATGAAGAGGGTGGATGTGAGAAGTAAGCCACATTCTCCTCTCCAGTTTTACCAACAATGCTCAATTTCTGACTAAAGTATTTTCATGCATTTTTGCTTCTGCTCTCATTTGGTGCAGATAAACACGTGACTAAACTCTTGCATAAAAACAGTATCCAAACCTTAGAAACTTGAAACTCTTGTTTTATGTAAACATCAAAACAAAACTTTGACAGTTACACTTGTTAAAGATGTTGACTTTTAGTAATGTCCATAAACTACCAGGAGTCCCAAGATTACTTCATAGTGTGGTTTGTAAACTATAAGGAATCCTAAAATTATTTCACAGAGCTTTAAAAATAAATATTGTTTTTATAATGACAAAAAAGTATAGTTTACCCATTTCCAATGCTTGACATTTGTACTCTGAATGGAAATGCAAACATGGCTGAAGCTGCGAGGACGTACCACAAAGTGAACTACACCAAAAGTCCTACATCTAGTCTGACATTCTACTTAAGAATGTTCTAGAAGACAAAACAGAAACAATTAACTTTAGAGAATGGCAATGGCTGTGTGCGTGTCAATACTCTGTGTGAAGAAGTGAGCTATGTACACTTCACTGCACACAGAGTGTGCTCAGGACACTGAATCTGTGCAAGCAGGTGAACTGTGAGCAGACAGCGCCTGAGCTTTCTTGGTAAAACTCTTGCTCAAAAGAGTAACTGACAAACTACAGATCTTTTCAGACCTGAGCATCGGTCAATAGGTCAATATTTTCTTTAAACTGAAAAAGCATGCCACTTCAAGAAAAATGTACATAATATTTGTTTTCAATGATAAAATTTAATTTTTTAAAAGGAAACCTACATCTACAACTCAGGCTGACAGCATCTGGGGAAAAAAATCAAAATTTCTTTGATGAAAGACTTGTGCTTATTTATACTAGCACATGTAACTATGACATTAAACAATGCAATGCCCCAACATCTGAATGATCTGTATATCCAGTGAACCAATATTTCTAAATGCCTAATGCAATTAAATGTTTTTTAGTGTCTTCACTGGAGCTAATATTCGAACATTTCATGCTCGAATTTAGTGTCAAAATACTTTCCAAAGTAGCGGCTACAGCCACATCCTCTCGCCCCCCCCCCCTTCTTCCCATCGTGTGAGGCTGGCTTTTCTTTATGGACCACAGTCAGAGCGACAGTCTAAGTGCAGCAGCTGAGGAGACCTAGCTGCCTGGAACGGCCCTCCACAGCCTGCTGCATCCCTGAGACACAGAGCCCCACAGTGCAGACTGTGGGCAGCGGTGGCCCAGGCTGGGGGATGAGTCATCCATGCTCTTGTAAGTGACTCTCTCACTCACACTACTGTAAATGACCCTTCACCCCTACTCTTTTAACTGCCCACTCACCTACAGTTCTATAAGGAACCCTAATAAATTCACTGGATTACCAAATCAGGCTTTTAAGATAACCTTAGTTGCTGTTGGTGGCTTGGTTTTCTATCTGGGGTGGGTTTGCTCTCGTTTCCCCGGGAACAGTGTTACCTACCTTCACTTGCTGTCGTTTTAATTGATAAAATTAACGGACAGGCACCACTCTAGCCACCCCAGCAATGTAGGATGCAGCAGCAGATACACATGTCTATCCTTTTCCCCCCTCAGCATAGCCATCACCTCCAATGTCAGCAAAGATTAGCCACTCCATCTGACAATGCTATTTGGTGAACATTTTCCCCAGAACATCTAAGAATTCTGATAATGTAAATGTTAATTAAACAACTGTCAAACCCATCGCTGGCTGGCTGGCAATGTTCACTGTGGATTCAGCACATGATGCAGGCTTCAGGAAACTCCGTCTGAATTTTAGTATCTGAACAATTGCTGACTGTTTTCCCAGGCACTCTAGAAAACGCTTACACATTCTTTCTAAAAATTTGGTTCTGAATTAAATGTGGGCACACTCCTGAAAACTGCACACTGTGTATGAATAACACATACTCCCTTTACATTTTCAGCACCATGTACAAGCTGTGGGAACATCTGGTGTTTTGAAATTTTGAACAAATCCAGTTGTATTCCCTCTTCCAAATGTGTCCTCTAGCATGTGGACTTGTATCTCATAATTCATCCCCTCCCTCTCTCAGTACTGAATGGTTTCAAAGATGCATTTTTATCTAAATGTAATACATTTCTGCTTTAATCTAACCAGGAAGTGAAAAGTGAAACACTAAAATGAAGGAACAATTTAAAGTTTTACAACAGAGTTCTAAAGGTAATTATTTTACTTTATACTTCTCCTGGTGCACTAGAAAACTCACTTGAGAGTGTTCTATGAAAAAGAAATGCTGTGCCTGGTCTATACCACCTGAGCTAAAGGAGCAACCCAGTAACTGACTGAATCTTCACTGAGTCATAATACCACACACACACACACACACACACACACACACGCACACACACGCACACACACGCACACACACACCTCTCAAATGGTTCACAGACGTCTTAAAGGCTTAGGACTAAGATTGGATTAGATGATGAGCATATGGTATAATTTAAAAATCTGAAGCTTAAGATATCTCAGAAGCTAAAACTCCAAGTGAGGTCTAGATGCAGCTCAAGTTTCCACATGAACAGATCACAAGTAAAGAAGGTCCAGCACTGCCTGCCTGGTCCACCCTCCACAAGCAAACTCCCACTTACCACACAGCACGGGGAACACAGACATGCAAAACAGCCTACAGCTTGAGGACACTGCACTGAAGAGGGCCCTTCTCTCTTCTTGCCTAGTCTTTGCCTTCAGCAGTGCTCAGCTCCAACTCATGAGTCTTTTTTTTTTTTTTTTTTTTTTTTTTTTTTACTTTAGACTCCTGGGTGGATTGGTTCCTCCCAACACATTACACACTCACCACCTATTTCATTTTATCTCAGCCCGGTGGTGGCCATGACCCATCCCAGGCTGCTTAGGGCTGCTCTCTGCAGGCACTCTGGTCCCAGTGCTCCTTGATTTGTGTCCCTGTGAATTCCTACAGGTGGTAAAGGATGCTGGCCAGGAAAGGACATATGTGGCTTCCTTCAGCTCACACTGTGGCTCTTGTTTTGCCTCTGGTAACAAGAATATCCTCCTCAAGGATTCCTCATCCTTAGCCTCCTCTGGAAGAGGCAACATCTAATGGATTCTCAGAGCTTAAAAGTGACACACCAGAGTCATATGAGCCCAAACCTAGGCTGTTCTTAGAAACATCTTGCTACCTTTCTTTATAATCATCCTTATTTCCTTCCTTAAAACAATGATTATCTCCATTTTAAAACAGTGGGTGTAAACTTAAAAATCAAGTTATCATTCAAATTAGCGGGATTATATTAATCAAAAATGAAAAGGTTCTTGGTTATCCACAACTTAGAGTCTAGTGAGTGACTAAAATCTAGAATTTACCTGTACCAAACTCCAAATGAATGCTTTGCAAGACTTTGCAACTATCCTGTACTAGCAACATAAAAATTGTAACAAATGCTTCCGGGTAAGGTACTACATACACTTGTTGTCTTGGAGGAAGAAAAGAGCAGCAGCAGATGTGGCAGACAGGAGGAAAATAGTAATTCCAAAGGCAGAGGCTCAGAGCTATTCCAAGAGACACAATGCCCTGGCCCAAGCAGTGAGCATACAACATTTGCCTAGCAGGAATATCTGAATCAGGGGGCAGAAAGGAAAGAGGGTCCTACATACATACTGTGACTTCAGGTGCCTATTGATGAGATGTCGAGAGCAGGTCTTAGCATGAGGTCAGAGGACTCAGATATAAACACAGATCACTGGGAAGTCTGGCATGCAATCCCAGTGACATCCTACCACCAGGTTCCACTCTGTGCCACATTCATGTAAAAAATCCTAAGGGCTCAACCAGAGGCAGGGAAGGTGTCAGGCTGGACCTGAGTAAAATTATATCAAGGATGGACAATGGTCTCCCTCATTTTTCACAATAAAAATAAAGGACGATGCATTTACTAGGGCATACCAATAAGAACTATAACAGGTTAAAATATACATATAAAAAATAAAAAATATAAATAAATAAATAAATAATATATACATATAAATTAGACCAGGTATCTCTGGTTTTAATTATTTCTTTATATGTAACAGGAAAAAGTGATTTCTCAACTAAGCTCAGCAAAAGAGAGTCAAGTCTTCTCACGAAAGCCTAAAGCTTTAGAAAACCTTAGACTTATTTTTTTAACTCAGAAAAAAAAATAAAAACAAATCTTTGGAATGCCAGCACAATTTTCTTTTTTTTTTTTTTCAAAGTATTCTCATCTAACTTGAACAACTTCTTTAGTTACCTTGGACACAGCTTTTGGAGAAAATGTAATTGCATCCATCACAGTGATGAGGTCATCCGGACAGAGTCGATCAAAGTACTTCAGGCAGACATCACAGGCATGAAGCCACTCTGCGGAAGACTCCGGAGCCTGCTTGATGAGGTGGGGATCTCCAGCCCAGAACAACTTCTGCAACCAGACGGTGTACAGAGAGCTGGGGGAAAGCATCTGCCCATCCTTCCCAGGGATTCTAGGAGCGAGTTTGGAAATAGATAAGATATTCTGACTCGTGAGCACAGGCTCCAAGGCTTCCAGCGCATCCTCACTTTTATCGGTCAGCTTCTTATAATTAAGACCTGTTGGAAGGAAGAGAAAGCAAGGAAGTGGCTGACTGTATTGGGAACACACAGGTACCTCAAACCCACATGAGCCTTATGAGTGGCTGGAGGAAAAGGCAGCAGTTTACCCTGAGAGCTTCAGGCAGGACCCGAGCTGTGCCATCCCACATCATTCAACTCACGAAGCCCCAGTGTCTTTCTCCATACCCTTATGAGTCACTGTCTTCCTGCCTCTGCAGCTCATGCCCTGCACCACCTACACTGTCTTCCATCAGTAGAGTTGCCGAGCTGCTCCTTTGCCACCAGCTACTTGAAGGCAGCTATCAGAACATCTCATGACCTAAAGGGCACTCTTACACATAAAGTCAGGAACCACAAAGAGACTTAAGGATTATTAACACATTTAATAACTTAGTTATAGACACAAGAACACCACCTCTAAATATCCCCAAAATTCATTATGATGTAAAGGTTCTTTTACATGTCCCATGAATAATATATATCATAAATGTAAAATGTATATTTAAGATTTTATTTATTTTATTTGTATGCATGAGTGACTGCATCTTTATCTGTGCCCTACACGTGTAGGAAGTCAGGATGGGGTGTCAGGTCCCCTGGAACTAGAGTTCCATGGAATTGTGAGCTGCCATATTAGGGTGCTGGGAACCAACCTAGGACTTCAGCAAGAGCAGCAAGTGCTCTTAACTGCTGAGCTGCCCCTCCAGCCCCACAAACCTCATAAGTAGTTTAAATAAATGGTTCTACTGAAGGGGAAGTTTGCCAAACCTCCGAAGAATAGCAGCCCAATCATATCACATTGTTAAATACAGAAGAGGACAAGACAAGGCTGTCTGCGGCAGCCCTACCTCAAGTCAACAGGGGATTTCAGAAGATTTCTGTCTTTCCCTAATGCTGAATTCTCCCACTGAAGGTAAAGGAGCTGGAAGATACTAACTAAAGTCAATCCCCTTCAGAAATGTGTGGTCTTGATATGTCAACGACAATATGTGAGCACAGCTGGCTATGTGCAGAAAATTAATCCCGAGATTGCATTTGGAAGAAAGGTCAGCCAGAAAGAACATGGTGTCCTACCTGATGCAACAACTTTAAATTTCTTCAGCAGGCGGATGTGGATTTCTGGTTTAATAGCAGTTGTTTCAAAGTTGGCACAACCACAGCTTTCCAGGAGAGTGAAATAATACAGCAGCCTTTCATGGTCAAGACCCTCAATGGTGGGGTAGATATACTTGACCATGTGTTTATGAAAGGACTCAGGATCTGTCTTCAAAGTGTCAAAGAGGAGAAGGGTTTGGGCTCGCTTTTCAATTTCTCCTGTGGACAAACTGAAATCAAGAACCATACAGTCTACGTTACAATACTGTTCTTTAAATAAATATTATCTTTAAGCCCTGGCAGACAGGCTTATTTATTATTGTGTGTGTGTGTGTGCGCGCGCGCGCACACGCGCGCGCGTGCAATGTGGGGGGTCCACCATAATAAGCATGACACCATGAGAAGGTGGGGGTCAGGGGGCAGCATTTGCGAGTCCGTTCTTTCCTTCAGCATGCATCCTGGGATACAATTCAGGCCATCAGGGTTGGGAAGAGTTACTTGTTCCCACTGAGCTGTCTTGCTGGCCCAGAGAGGAGACTTCTAATAAGGCTTTCCTAAGTAGCCTCAAGACTTATGCAGTGTATATAAAGAGAAATGAAGAAGGAGCAGGATGCCCTTCTACTACGTGGCTTTCACGTGTCACCAGAGGAACAACCACAGCAGGCCCAATAAAGGCATTCCTGTAGTTCCAGAACCACCATTTCTTGACAGGCCATAAAACATCAGGCATGTATTATAAATCATTTGTGGCCTCCACACACATGTGTAGGAACACACACAAATACGCAAGTAAATAAAAATGCAAATTTAAAAGGTAAGAAACTGAAGGGGAAGAATAACCCACCATCTATGCATATCTTATATCCAAGAGTGTTGAATTAATATTCGGTAAACATCAACTTTATTCAACTTTATTCAAGTAGGATTAATATAGGATGGAAATAATTATGCTTTCAATACTCTTTATAGGACTGCTTATTGAATAAAAGAGACATCTTAATATTTAATTTCATACTAATTTAAGTATCCTTTCATACTAACTCAAATTCTAATATAAACTTTAAAGGGAGTTATTTAAGGCTAATATGCTAAGAAAAAACAAGTTCATGGTATTTTATGTGCCCAATCGGCTTCTCTGGTTTTTCTTTATCTGGAGAGACAAGGCAGCTTTATTTGATCTTTTGATCTTTTGTTTTTCCCTACACAGAAGCCTCAGGTCTTGTACAATCCCAGGGCTGCAGACAGGGAGAGACACCTTTCTCCAATGGTAAAGTCCTTTAGGCAGCCCACTACACCAACAGAAATGCTGTTTCTAGAACTCCCCAAAATACTTGGGGGAAACTGAATAGTCATGTAGGAAAGTGAAAGTAAACTTTTCATGTTTCTTCCTAAGGTAAAAAGTGAGTCAGATACCACCTTACACCAGTCAGAATGGCTAAGATCAAAAACTCAAGTGACAGCAATGCTGGCGAGGATGTGGAGAAAAAGGAACATTCCTCCATGGCTGGTGGGATTGCAAGCTGGTACAACCACTCTGGAAATCAGTTTGGCAGTTTCTCAGAAAGTTGGAAATAGTTATACCTGAATGACTAGCTATATTGCTCCTGGGCATACACCCAAAAGATGTTCCACCATACCACAAGGTCATGTGCTTTACTGTGTTCACAGCAGCCTTATTAGTCCTAGGCAGAAACTGGAAGCAACCCAGATATTCCTCAACTGAAAAATGAATTCAGAAAATATGGTTCATTTACACAGAAGAATACTATTCAACTATTTTTAAAAAGGACTTCATGATTTTGCAGGCAAATTGGTGGAACTAGAAAATATCATACTGAGTGAAATAAGCAGACCCAAAAAGACATGCATGGTCTGTACTCACTGATAAGTAAATTTTAGCCATAAAATAGAGAATACCCATGATATACAGACCCAAAGAAGTTAAGCAGGAAAGAAGGCCCAAATGAGGATGCTTCAGTCCCACTTAGAAGAAAGAGCAAAATAGTCATGTGAGAGTGGGAGGCAGGGACCTGGGGGGAAGAGGGGAGAAGGGAGGAGGGGAATGGAGGGGGGGGTAGGGAATCAGGTATGGGTAGACACAGGAGAGAGGCCCAGAAGGCCAAGAGAATGAATAGAAATATGTAGCTAGCAGAGGTTTGGGGTTGGAGGGGAGCATGGGTGACTTCTAGGAAGTCTGAGAGACCTGGGATGAGAGATGCTCTCAGGACTCAGTGTGGGTGACCTTAGCTGAAATGCCCAACATGTGGGGATATGGAACCTGAAGAGATCACCTCCTATAGCTAGGCAGGACCCCCAGTGGAGGGATGGGGACACAAACCCACCTACAAAACTTTCAACCCCAAATTACTCCTGTCTAAAAGAAATACAGTGACAAAACTCAAGCAGAGACTGAAGGAATGGCCAACTAGTAAATGGTCCAACTTGCAAGTAGTGTAGGCACCAGTCCCTGACACTATTACTATGCAATGATGTGCTTACAGAGAGGAGCCTAGCATGGCTTATTAGACACTTTACCAGCTGCTTACTGAGGCAGATGCAGATGCTTACAGCCAACCACTGGACACATATGGAAGAGTTAGGGGAAGGACTGAAAAAGCTGATGAGGATGGCAACCCTATAGGAAGACCAACAACGCCAACCCACCCGGACCCCGTAAAACTCCCAGAGACTGAGCCACCAACCAAAGAGCATACCCAGGTTGGTACAAGGCCCCTGGAACATATGTAGCAGAGGGCTTCTTGTCTGGCCTCAGTGGGAGAAGATGAGCCGAATCCTGTAGAGACTTGATGCCCAAGGGTCAGGGGATATCTGATGGGAGCATCCTCTCAGACCAAAAGGTGAGGGGGGAGAGAGGAGAAACAACTCTGCAAGGGAGACCAAATCAGGGAAATATTTGGTGTAAATAAGTAAAATAATTAATTAACTTTAAAGTGGGGGGTAAGGTCTAAAAACGATGTAGCAAGGAAGAAAACAGTAAACGATGTGACCCCACTCAGATAATCTGCACTGACAGAGGTGCGGACTGAGAGGCTACAGAGGACAGGAAGGAAGAACTTGGTACTCATTATGTTGGTTCCCATGTGAGTGACTTAGAGCTGGGCAATTATCAAGATGTGGATGAGAAAGAGCTACTGTGGCCTGTCTAGCGTCAGCCTGGGTTTGCTCACTATGTCGTAGAGCAACTGTGCTGTCCAGAAGGCCAGCACCCCCAGTAACAACTGTCTCACAAGCAGCAGCCCACCTTCCTCCTAGCAGCAACCTCCTAAGAGTCCTCCAGGCACATCACACCCCAAACCCTCCAAGAAACAGTGGTCAGGGTAAAGCCATCCACAAAATGACATTGGCTCCATAACAGTTTACTTAGCTTCTGCTTGACTTCGTTCTGAATCCAGTCCTTCTCAACATGACTTCCCATCCTCTCAAATCCTATACTGACAATTCAGTTTGTCTCATGTACAATTTCAGCTAATTATCTTGTCAGGACAGATCCTGAAATACCTTTACTGACACACAATAAAGACCCAAGCACTGCTCTCCCATAAATTACAGTTTGCTAAGATCTTCCAGCATGCCAGTAATCAATAGCCCATTTTAATAGCTTTCATTGAAACAAACTTATCCTCTTTGGAACAAGAAATTAAATCTTTGCTTAGGAAAACAATTCCAAAGAATCCCACTCAATGAAGCCAACAAAACACTGTGAAGCCTTAGTAGGCTTTTCTCATCTAACCAATAATTACCTTGAAAAGGGTTTCAGTGCTTCTTTACTGGACTAAGATGTGGCTGTGAAGCAACTCATACGCCAAGTGTTGCCTGTTTAACTTTCAAGGGCTAACTACTGGAAGGCATTGGCTGTACTTAATGTTCAAGGAATAAATTATTATAACTATTCCTATGATTACGGTGTTCTATAATGCCTTCAAGTTGTCAATAGCCTGAAAATGATTCAAAACAGCATGCACTAAAGGGACTTTTATTTGTATAAGAAAACAAATTTTATTTAAATACATTTCTCTTTACTCACTCTGAGACTGAGTAATAATATAATTCCATTAGCTGACTAAGGGATACAAACAAGAGAAGAGAAAGGATGAATGAGAATGACAGAAACAAAGAGGGCTGTTGGAGAGGCAAGAGGGAACACACAGAGGGGAAAGGGACAGGGACATGACATACAGGCAACCCAGCAGCCTTTCAGCTCTGACAACTACTCTCTGAAGACTGTCATGTGTCTATTTCCTGAAAGAAGTCACTAGGCTAACTGTTTCCAGAAGTAAACCAATGTGTCCATCAAATATTGTGTTAGGCACAGTTGAGACACAGTGACTCTGCATTTTCCTCAGAGACTGATCCCCAAAGCATGAAAAGTCACAAATCCCAGTGAATGTCTCCAATGGATGAGTGGCTTCAGCACTGGCAACTGTAAAATGACCCATACACCCTCTAAATGACAGCCACATCTGGGAAGGGGTCAAACTAAGTTACCTAGTACAAGACTGCCTCAGGGAAGGCAGGGCTACGTTGACTAATTTTTCTATATTACCTAGGTAGACAGTTGGTAATGAATTGATGGTGAGTATTTTGAGAGTTTATTTTTTGTAGTAATGATACTCAGTGGGTTCCTTCATCAGGTATTTTATTATGGAAATACAGTGTCAATCTTGAAGCCCATGTGTAAATTTTGTCTCCTTTCCAAGGACAAACCTTAAGTTTTGACAGTGAAAGGTCAATTTTGACAGGTTTATTCAACTATATACTATTTGCATTTTTAATATTACCAGAAATACCATAGCACAGATACAGTTACTGGCATCATCTATTAAACAGTCATCATGTAATGTATGATCATTACCCTAATCAATAACTTATAACCATACTGACTTGAAGAGTAATTGGTCAGATGTACTGCAGAGGCCATAAGATGAATTTGGTAAATGTAGAGTAAGAAACAACAATAACAGGCACTTTAAAAGCATTCTCTGTAAGACAGATACTCTGTATAAATCTCTAATTTCATGGCAGTTAATAATTGTATAAGTAATGTTCCAGGGAAGAAAACATAGGAAAGGCCAAGATAGTAAACCGGCTGCTTGGGCCTCACAGTTCCATCTCTAAGGCTCACAACCCTGCAGGCTGAAGGGGTAACACAGAAGAACTAAGGGGAGAATTAAAGTCTGCTGGGGGTGGGAGGTGGGAGCCTATGCATTTGTAACAGGGAAAATGGAAAAATCATTATTTTCTTTAAAACTAGTAAGAGGAAGAAAAAAAAGAAAGAAGGTAGATGTAAGGAAAAAGGAGACTGAAGTGTGGATGCTTAGGAGGGCCAGCCAACAGAAACTAGAGTCACACGTTAGGGAGTGGTCATGCACCACACAGAGCGGGTTAGCTTCCTATCACTTCATCACCTAAATTGTACTACTCTTTGCTTCTGTCAAGAACAAGCTCCAGAGAAGAGGATAGTCTAGTTCAAGAACACACAGATATTATGTACACAGAACTGGTCCAGCCATCTGGATCTGAGGGACATCTGCTGCCTAATGCTGCCCTACTTGTACCTGTCTATCACGGTGGTGCTGCAGGTCAAAGTCATCCACAGCAAGGAAAAGGACCAGGGTAGAAAGGAGCTTCATGGGTGGACCAGGGACACTATTTTAAGGACTACTAAGACAATAAATACCCTGAAGCAAAGAACAGCTTTTCTGTTATTCTAGTGGTTAACTTCCCAATGGCACTCACTGGCTTTACTTATAAAATGTTGGACACCTTTGACAGTACTTACAAGGCTTATTTCTAATAATCAGTTAGTGTGTTTGATTAAGTAGTCAGGTAAAGTGCTGCCTTCTAAGAAAGAAACAAAGTCCCAACCAGCACTTGGTAAAGCAATATTAAGTGCCTTTACCACTCACAAGTAACGATGCCAGGAGGTAACAATTTCCTGCTTTGTCATTGCTATGCATCTGCATAATCACTCTGCTCTCAGGTATAATGATAAACCAGGAACAGCCTTGCATGCTCCTCAACTGCCTGATGATTTGTAATATATTGAGAGACCAAAGACTCATCCTATTTGCACACACAACATCCCTTATGTATCATTCAATGAAATAGAAGACACATACTAAAAATGCTATGGTATATATTTAAGCACCAGACAAATCACAGAAAATATTTACTTGAACATATTACTGTGCCTAAGAATTGGCAAATTCAGGACAATATTTACTATCCATAACACCATCATCATGGAACAATCTGATAAAAGCTCAAATAACGATGTTAATATTTCAGTGATTAAAAAAGTTAAACACACGAGGTCATAAGGACATTTTGGCCCCTTAAACAAGATATACCCACCAGCTCTCCTTCCCCTTCCTAGAGCATGGCTTTTTGAGGACAAGAACATGTTTTCATGCCTCCTTTCTCTTCCTCTTGTACATTTTGCTAGTCACTTATTCTCTACCAAGACCCTCACTGTCTGTCTGTCTGTCTTAGTTAACATTCCTATTGCTTTCATGACACACTTTGACCAAAGGCAACTTGGGAAGGAAAGGGATTGTTTCACTCACGGTACCAAATAACAGTTCATTATCAAACACAATGAGGGCAGAAACGTAAACAGGGCAGGCACATGGAGGCAGGAGCTGATGCAGAGGCCATGGACGAGTGCTGCTTACTAGCCTGCTCCTTGTGGTTTGTGTGCTCAGCCTGCTTTCTTATAGAATACAGGACCACCAGCCCAGGGGTAGCACCACTCACAGTGGGCTGGACCTTCTAGCACTGATCACTAATTAAGAAAATGTCCTAGAGCCAGGCCCTTTGGAGGCATTTTCTCAGTTTCAGTCCCTCCTTTCAGATGATTCCAGCTTGTGTCAAGCTTCGGCAGCCACATCACCCTGTCCTCTTCAGCTCAAAGTCACTTCTCCATCCTGCTAGACCTTTGCAGAGTTCCCTGATTCACTCACGGGTGCTGCCCTGCAACAGGTGGGCCCACAGACCTTTCCCCTAACTGCTCCTGTGTCTACATCATCTTTACTAACCAATGTGCAAAGTATACACATAAGCTATTTTGTTTTCAAGTGTTTCTGAAACTTACTCTTCCCTCTTTCAAATTCTTACTCCAAGCTGGGCCACCTGTCTCCCATGCTATTCCTGTAACAGCTCCTTACTGCGCTGGGTTCCATACTATCTTTCTTTCACATACGAACCAAAGAGTTCTTACCAAAGTCAAAATGTGGTCTTTTTTTTTTTTTTCACCTTTTATTTCACTCAAATGCTTAGCTAGTCTCTGGTTCTTAGGGAGTTGCCAATGGCTCTCTCTAGAGCCCTAAAAATGCTTCATTTAGGACAGAATTATCATACATAATAGCATCATCATAGTACAATTTGATAAATGTAGATGTTAACATTTCAGTGATTGTACTGGCTAGTTTTGTGTCAACTTGACACAGCTGGAGTTATCACAGAGAAAGGAGCTTCAGTTGGGGAAGTGCCTCCATGAGATCCAGCTGTGGGGTATTTTCTCAATTAGTGATCAAGGGGGAAAGGCCCCTTGTGGGTGGTTCTATAAGAGAGCAGGCTGAGCAAGCCAGGGGAAGCAAGCCAGTAAAGAACATCCCTCCATGGCCTCTGCATCAGCTCCTGCTTCCTGCCCTGTGTGAGTTCCAGTCCTGACTTCCTTTGGTGATGAACAGCAATGTGAAAGTGTAAGCTGAATAAACCCTTTCCTCCCCAAGTGCTTCTTGGTCATGATGTTTGTGCAGGAATAGAAACCCTGACTGAGACAGTGATTAATAAAAAAATGAGATGCCATATCATAAGCACAGCATGACCTAGTCCCTACTTC
>LR749523.1:3587524-3599132 GCA_902729485.2 Mus minutoides
ACATAACATGTACTCACTGATATGTGGATATTAGCCCAGAAACCTAGACTACCCAAGAAACAATTTACTAAACACATGATACTCAAGAAGAAGGAAGGTCAAAATGTGGACACGTCACCCCTTCCTAGAATTAAGAACAAAGCACACATTGAAAGAGTTAAAGGGAGCATTTGTGCAGCTCAATCCAAAGGATGGTCCCTACTTCTTAACCACATGCAATCTGCACTTCTGGCCTCATTCACACTGCTTCTTTGCCAGGTCCTCAGACTCATCATGCTCCTAGTCAAAGGCCCTCCATGCTCACTAAATCATCTGCCACAAAATGGCTCCCTTCCCTTTCCAGTACAGTTAAGCCTAACTTAATATTGAGCTCTTGGCTTGTGAAAGTCCACACTAAATTGCCTTAATGAACTACTCAGAGAAGAAGGCATCATAAGATAAAGTTTACTCAGATCACAGACCTAGGAGCTGAAGATGTTCTTCATGGTTGTGTCTCAGTCTGCACAAACTATTGCAGGTTGAAGGAAGGAAAGGCAGCACAGACTGTCTTCAGTTTTTTCTGCTCTAATACAGCCTCCAAACCAAATGGAGCAGCTCTACTCTGACTATCTTATCCAATCACAATGGCCTCCCCAGGGCTGATCTAAACACCATAGCAGGATTACACTTCCACCCCTTCATGGTCTTCTACCAGGATTAAACCTCAATAAGTAAACCCTTGAGAGCTACTCAAACCGCCCCCAAAGCACAGCACAGCTCAAAGGGAAAGCCTTCACTAACCATTCTACATTCCTTACTGGGCTTTCTCACATACAGCATAAAAGCTTTATTTTCATACTACCCTAAGCCATTATTCAATTGTCATCTAATACCTACTGCAGACTCTAAGTTCCAAGGTACCAAGATAACCACCCATATTCTCCACTACTAAAACACCACTGCCAGTAGATTCTCAATAAACATATGGAGGTACTGGATAGTGTCTAACTCAGAGCTCTGACAAAAAATAAAACTTACAGGCTATTGGAAAAGGAAAGCCTGTACTAAGACAGCCTGGGCTATAGCTAAGAGGAACACTGGCACTGCATGGTTTTAAAACTGTTCTAAACTAGAGCCTGAAGAGACAGGCATGGACAGTATATGCACATCAACTGTACTTACCCACTATCACTGAACAGGAACTCCAAGTGGGTCATGAAGACTTCCCACTGTGAGATACTGTACCGCTGTGCCAGGGAAAGAGCGATGCTGTAGACATTTTCCTCAAGGGTTCTTCAGGAGTGACCACCAAGCACAGAGAAAAGAAAGAAAAGAAACAAATGACCCAAATCAGCAAAGAAAATTCTCTTCCAGACACAGACCTGTGTCAGAGATGGCAGCACAGTCCTCCCTAGGTCAGCTCTTGAGAAGACACTGGAAGCACTGCCCAGCTCCCATTCATAGTGCTGCAAGGCAGGTAGATTACAGGGACTTGTCAGCCAGTGGCTCCGTCAGGGGTAATTCTGACCCTACGAGCCACCTGACTATCTGAAGAAACATTCTAATTGTCACAAATAGAGTGGGATTTGTGGTCAGTAGCCAGGTATGATACTGAATATCCTACAAAATATAGGCTGGCCTTCTCCAAGAAAGAATTACCCAGTCAAATAGCAATATTGTTGAGGAAAGAAAATAATAAGAATTCTGATTTAGATTCTATAGCCCCCCGGTGATATTTGAAAAGCATGGAAGTAAACCATAAAAAATATATTGTTTCCTGAAATTATCAGGTATTGTGTTGTTTCAGTTATAAAAATAAGAAAGATGTTTCTGGAGCACACAGTCTAATAGGAAATGAGACATAAAATAGTAATTAAATATAGCAGGGGTAGAATTTTTTTAATTCCAAAATATTCTAAGAACTGGGGTTAAGAGTAATAAATTTGAGCTGATGGATGAAGAACCAATGAAAATTAACTAAGCGCAAATATCAGCAGGCCCGTCTGACAGACTTCGGATAAATGGAGCAAGCTGTTCAAACTCAGGAAGAGCTCACAATCCTCAAAGCCTATGCCTTTTTTGTAGCCAACAGAGATCTGGAGGGAGGTTTAGACAGGAAATTGCATCACAGGGTGTGTGTATGGAGGGTGGGGTTCATAAACAATACCAGGAAAATAGTTCAGAGAAGTAACATTGAGGTTACTGCAGGAATCCTTTCTTTCTAAAGGCAGAGAAGTAGGAAATGGAATTATCCTTAGCTAGAAGGGCCTTGTTGCAACCACAGCAGCAGCAATGAAATCTGTTCCTGTGAGGAAAGCCACCTAAATATCTACCTAAATGAGCTGCAGCATGTATGTGTTTCTTTAGCCAGGGCTTTGCAAAGGCTTTCTGAATGGGGTCCTTAACAAGTCCTTGGCCTCTGCTGCTGGATGCTGTCTGTCCCCATCTTCTTTTTGGGGATTCTTATTTGTTTTTCTATAAACCTTTAAAAGTAGGAGGCTATTCTAAGAAGTAAAGAAGTACAGAAGAAAATAAAGTGCTGCAGAAGTGTGTTAACCCATGCAGCATGTTATTGTAGGTAGACATTTTACTAATTAAGTGTGCGCCCTACACGATGAAATGAGAGGCCTCTAGGAAGCATCACCATGAACCATCTCTGTTATGGGAACTTAGCAGAGGTACATGCTGGATATGGACTGGTGTGTGTGTGTGTGTTTGTACATTTGTGTAAGGAGATTAGAGAATAGTCATACATGGTTTACATGTAGAGGTCTGATGATAACCTCAGAGGTCAGTCTCCAAGTGTCTTCCATCTTTTGAGTCAAGGTCTCTCACTGGCCTCCATTTTTGTGACATAGCTAAGAGTAGCTGTCCATAAGATTCCAGAGATCTGTCTGTCTCTACCTTTTCACCATCGCTGGGATTGTTAGAAACTGTCACCATGTCTGGCCTTTTCTACATTGTCTAGGGAATCCAATGCAGGTCATCTAGCATACAAGGCAAGCACTTCCCAGCTAAGCTAGCACTTCAGCCCTGCATCTTTATCACTTCAGGAAGATGATATTAGAAAAGAATTATTTTATACCCTCTTCAAAGCTACAATGCCTGACTCTGAGAATGTTTTCACAAAGACATTCATACACTATAAGACATATGCAGTAAACTTATGAAATCCAGTGAGTGAGAAGAAGGTCGCCCTGTGTATAAGGGGAAATACGAGTGGCAAACATCAGGAGAAACTGGTTTCAATATTGCCTTAGATATTGGAATATCCACCAAATTAGAAATGGCAAAGCTCAAACCCCGACAAAAACTGTGAAGTATTTTAAACAAGCCATCCAAAGACTGTGGTGTATTTTTCTAAACAACCAAATATAGAAGACTCTATTATATATTTTATCAAAAACATATATTTGTCCTTGAGGACATACTTCACACAGCATATGCCAGCTGCATACTTAGACGAGATGCTAGCAAAATGTAACTAATAAAATGAGGCACTCCATACCTCACAGCACTGTATTCTGCATAACAACAACCCTCTTATAAGAAACCATCAACATGGCAGTGAGGATTACAGATGCCCAAAGGAAAAGAACACTGTATGTAGAACAGGAAACCCAGACTCAAGTCTTCCTGGCTGTGAGGCCCAGAACAACTCTTTAAAACCTTCTTTCTCAGATTCTTCTTCCAAAAACAAGAGTGTTGGGTTACTTGCTGTCTTAGGATACCATAAAATCAGATTTTAAATGACTCGGAAGCTGACCTTTTGGAAGAAATGATGAGAAGAGAAAGCCACTTTTTAATTGAGCCTGGCACAGGCTTTCCACACTATCTTTCCTTCGGATCCCTCATGCCCTGCCTTACCTCAGAGAGAATCCAGACACCTCTGAGAGCAAATAGATACAGGCTGATATAGTTACCAGAGAATGTCAATGCATCTTTGCCATTTTCATAAGGATTTAAAGGATAATATTGAATAATAGCATACTATTACCACAATCAAAACCATGTTTGGTATTTCAAAGTAATTTCTCAGGAGACATGAGTAACTACCAGGTCAGTGTACACACAATTCAGCCATAGTTTCAAGACTACAATTCTAACCTTCATGGCACATGAGTGCTTCACTGAGAAAAGAAGCAGTGTACAAGGGACATCATATTGTGACAGAGATATGACTCCTTAAAATGCGATAGACTCAGGTGAAGGTGAAACTTGCAGATCTTCCCACCATGAAACTTGGGCACTGGCCATCTCTAAGCAGCACCTTTTCATTTAATAAACGCAGCTAAGAATCCTTTACGTCCCAGGGCTGTCTGCGATGAAAGCCTTCGGACGAAGCCCGCAGAGCACCACACAGAGCACTCTGGGTCTGTTGCATGGTAAGTTCTCAGTCACGGCATGGAGGAGTTAGAGCCACTTCCTATTTAGTAAACTGAACGGTAACCACACTTCTGCCATCCTCTGCACAGTAAACACTGCTTGTTTGATCTAAACTACTAAAGCACAGCACACCAGAATAAAACCCAAGGGAATCCCTTCCTTCCATTCCTANAGAGCCACGCTTGCAAACGGGCTTCTGTTGTATCACCTTCTGAGATGGCGCCTGCTGCTCACTCCGAAAGGCAAATGGCAGTTTGTGCCTGTCTGTGAGGACCCTGGTTAGAAAATGGCTTGTTTCTCTAGAATCCAGGATGTAGGCACCTGTACCTTCAACACTGGACCTTCTAGAGTGAAGGCGCTGGAGCTCTAAACACACTAAGGAATATCGACTCCATATACATTGAAAAGTAAGATTCTCAGCCAAGAGTGAGAGGAAATCTCATTTAAGTTCCATCATAGGCACCATCCTTCTCACAAAGTCATTACCTGTGCATCTACAACAGACATAATTCAGGACCTGGATTACCAGAGACATGAGAAGCTAACAGCAAACAACACCCCACCACCACCCAGGGCTACCACCTCAATGTACAGACTCTTAGGTCTGTGTCTACAGATCTATGTACCATCTATTTCTCATAACGCTGGGAACACTAGAGAACTCCTGCGCTAACAACTGTGCACCCTAATACAGTAATTCAATTCATCCTTTTGCATTTTGAATCCACCCCTCAGGAGATAAAGTGACCCCTTACTCTGCAAGGCCCAGGATGGTCTCTCTCTTGTACTGGTCATCAGTGGTAAACCTCTGCACGTCCACGCCCTTCCGTAGGCCCTGGAGGAGCTGAGCCTGGGTGAAATCCAGAAGACGCTCGTTGTAGTAGTGCAGTTCCTTGGTCAGTGACAAGAGGTCCTCAGGCCAGGCTTCATGCCCATGTTGAGCCACATGCCTGGTAACCATCTTGATTAATTCCTTGGGATCAACCTGTGAAAGTGGTGGAGAATGTATTTTAAGTACAGTATGCATATATGAACAACTATTTAAAGGAGCAGAGCACAGTTCCTGGAGATCTGGGTGCTACTTTCCATGGCTTGGTACATTTAAGCATAGCCACCTAAAAGCCAAGTCAGAGGTAGCACTTTGCACACCTCAAAGAAAGCACACAGAGCCAAGCCTACAGTCTTCCTGAACTGAACCCTGCTTTGATTTTTTTCTATCTTTCTAAACAAATTAAAATTAATACTTTCACTTTTTCAACTATCATATACCTATATCACATTTTGTCCTAATCTGCTGGACATTTTTCTTTATTCCCTCAGGGAAGACATTCTCTTCTTCGTGGCCTCTGGATACATTCTTGTGGCCCACCACAATGTTCTCAGTAAGAAAGATATAGTCTAGTAACTTAACTATACAAGGTTAGACAGTGAAATAGAAGAATGTTTTCTTTGGGGACAGGTTAGGAAAACAAGAATAAAAGCTGACTCTGGCTTGCAAAGTCAAAGACACTACTAGGCATGTAAGAAAGCATGCAAAGGCCAATGGTCTGGTCCTGGTCTGGTTTGGTCTGGTTTGGTCTGTTTTGGTCTGGTTTGGTCTGGTTTGGTCTGGTTTGGTTTGGTCTGGTTTGGTCTGGTTTGGTCTGGTTTGGTCTGGTTTGGTCTGGTTTGGTCTGGTTTGGTCTGGTCTGGTTGGGTTTGGTTTGGTTTGGTATGTTTTGGGGCTCAAATGGACATAGGGCCAATAGTTCTTGGTAGCTTCTTGAAAAGCAATAAAACAAATGAAATAGAACAAAACAGAGAATACAAAAGATGACAGAGCATGGGAATGAGTGATTAAGTAGTCAGATTTATTTAGTATAATGTATATAAGTTGGTCTAAGAGCCAATAAGGCAAAACAGAGCCTCAGCCATGGTTTTGGAATTACAAATCATATAAATAATAATGGCATTAACTCACCCCATCCTGATTTCTCAGAGGCATACTACATATTTTAAAATAAGTAAGAGAGGAAAAAATCCACACTCTATATTTGGTTCTCAGAACTCCATTCCTAATGATGATAGGCTGTCAGCATTTTTAACATGAAAACCCATTATTCTGAGCTACACAGGAGATTTGTCAATGTTGAGTCTATTTAACCAAACCTGGCCTGCCAGTCTCTCTCTTCATCCTGTTATGAAACAATCTGGAGGCATAGATAAAAGCCAATTAGAGAAATGCTGGATTCCAACAGATAGACTTAAGTAAAAGTCAATCTAACAGAATTTTTTTCTACACATAAATATATTTGGTCATAATTTCAGAAAAACACAACACTAAATTCTACCACAGGAAGCCACGGGGCCATTTTAAATTCATTCAAGGTGCATTTTTAAAAAGACATAATGCTTCTGTGCAACTCCTTAACGTTTGTCACCACAGCCAATTTAGTCTTCGTTTATCAATCGAAAGCATTCAATGCCAGTGATAATTTCCCTGGACATTCTTTAGTAAGTTACTTCATGATCAGATAAATCTCTCCCTCACTTAAATTGCTTAAGAAATAATCTGAAATATCTCCAATGTTTAAAATCAACTGCCTTCACAATTAAAGCTTACATAAAATGTAAAACCTTTGGGGAGGAGGAGAATTTGTACACTTATATGCTAAGCAATGCACTACAAGAATGTGTCCATCTATTCTAGAGATGCAATCTACTAAGACAGAGAAGAGAGCAAGCAGAGGTAAGATAGCTAGGCATGATGAGCTTGGGACGCTACAGGGAGACAGGATTTGTCAGAGAAGTCTTCTCAGAAGACTTAATATCCAGCCTAATTTCAGATACTAGCACCAGAAAGGGCCCAAGGAATATGAAGATATACTCCAGCAAAGGTTAGATAAGTACATTCTAGGGCCAAGAACTATAAAGAAATGAATAAAAATGAATAAAAATCAACTCTCACTGCTATTATGGAGTTGTGTGGGAATCAGCTGTGGGATGGTTAATACTGCCAGTGATATGGAGTTCTGAAACACCTCTAGGCAAGTCTACGAGAAAGTTTCTAACTTGAGTTAATTTGGGCATGAAGACCTACCTTAAATGTGAGTTGCACCAGCCCAAGAACTAGGAGTCACATAATGAATATATTAAGAAAATGAGCTCAACGCCAGCATTCCTTTCTCACTTCCTGACTGTGGCTGCAAGTGGCTAGTTTCCAACACCATTTCCCAGTCATGGGACAGTGCCTTCAAATTCTGAGCCAACATAAACCTTCCCTTGCTCAAATTACTCCTATCAGGTCTTTTGTCACAGCAACAAGAAAGGTAACATACACACACACACACACACACACACACACACACACAAATGTATCTGGTGAAAGAAATGGACAAAAAGGGAAACATGTGGTAGCTTATAGTTGATATTTATTTCCTTTTCATGTACAATGTTTTACATATAACTCTGAACCTTCTGTCTTGCATACAGCTCCCTGTGCAGTTTGGTGGTATCTATCAGTGTGGGCCACATACTCTTTCTGTACCTTCCCATATGATGTGTATACTTCTC
The DNA here is from genome assembly GCA_902729485.2 of Mus minutoides. NCBI lineage: Eukaryota > Metazoa > Chordata > Mammalia > Rodentia > Muridae > Mus > Mus minutoides. Next base: position 3,595,442 of record LR749523.1, read on the forward strand.
AGCAGAAAGAGTGGCATACTTTTTCCTAAGCCTCAATGTCATATAATACCACAGTTGTATTCTCTTTCCTCTAATAAATTTTATGACACACTCCAAAGGCAACGTGGTGAACTAAGTTCCCAAATGGAAGCACACAGATGTAACAAACATGGATATTACACTATGTAGATAGGCTCTAATTTATGTAACAAACATGGATATTACACTATGTAGATAGGCTCTAATTTATATCCTGAAGGAAGTTTCAAGAATACATATAATCTTCATGTTCACATAAGGCAAAAGAACTAATTGATCTCCTTTCCTCAATCAATACAATCACCCTGATGTAAGCAGACATGCAGGAGATAGCAGCTGGATGAACTTGTGACAGCTGGTTCACTTAGAACTTTACTCTCCTGCCTGTAAACTAGAAGCAATGATAAGACAGCTTACCTGCCTATAAGAGACCTCAGAGAAAATATGCAAACTGAGTAGGGTATGAAGCGAGAGAGCTAGGAACAACACAGATAAAACAAAAATCAAAGGAAAAAGCAAAAACAAACCAACCACACAAACAAGAGAGGAATGTAGATTTTGCTGAAAGATTTTCAAAACTCTTACTGTAATTGCTCCTGTAGTCCATAATGAATGCTTCCCTGCTCTCATTAGATTATAGCTCCTAGAGGAAGGAGACCATGACCATTCATAAATCCATCTCTTCTAGAACATAACAGAATCCTCTACAAAAATAAGGTACACAGTGAACTGTTCTGAGCTTTAAGCCAATAGTCACAGTTTATATTTTAGTTCTGTACTTGGAAGAGGGGCAGTTTGGAGTTTATGCCCTGTTTCTCCACTATGAAAGACTGTTGATCAACAACCTCTTCCATTTATTAGAAAGCACAAATGATGTATTTTAAATTTTTTATTAGTTCTGTACAAGTTTTGATCATATCTAATCTTTCTTCCACAAGTTCTTCCCAACCTAACCCCCTTCTATTTTTGCACACTTTCTATGTTAATTTGTGCCCAGTTTTACATGCTTTCTATGCTAAGTTTTGCTACCCAAATAGTCATGGATATGTGGCCTTCAAGAGCTTTATCAATTCATCAAGGGCTACACTCTTAGAGAAAACAGACCCTTCCTTTCACATCAGCAAACAGTTGACAATAAGTCCTTGGCTATGGGTGGAAGTTCATGGCCAATTTCATTCTCTACACTGGGAATTTGTCAGTGTTGGGCTTCTACTGGTCACACGAATGCTGTCCCAACCACTGTGAGTCCCTCCTCACAGTCATCCACGGCCCTAGCTCTTACACTCTTTCCACCCTCTCTCCCATTGACCCCAAGATTTGGAAGACAGACTGTGGAGCACATGGTTTCTAGGGGCTGAACCTTCTGCAGTCTTATTCTGTGCACCTTGACAGTTGTGGGTCTCTATGCTGGTTGCCATCTACTGCAAACAGAAGCTCATCTGATAAAGCACTTCTTTTTTGACTACGTTATGAAACCAAGTTATACCCAGTGTTTACTCTCAAGGAACTAAACATTAGTGGTTGACAGAGAGGTATACATAAGCAGTTCACAGGATGCATCTAAATGGAAGTTCACTTGAGAATGAGAGGCTACCAGTCCTGGGAACTCTGTGAGAAAAGGAACTGATTTCACTTCTTGATTCTTCTAGCACTCTGCACAGTCAGAGACTTTTCTACAAAGGTCAAAAACAAGACTTCACCAGATGATCACATTCCTAAGAGTAACATCCTATGAGTACATAGGAATTTATCATTGAAATAAAATAAATCCTTACAAGTCCCTCTACATCTTTCCTGATAGAATTCCAAATTATATCAGGAAATATTCAAGTATATCAAATATTCAGAATTGAATTCTTTGTAAAAACATAATTTTCAGGTCAACGCCTTAAAGCTAATAGAGTTCCATACAGTTTAAACAACTTAATCTCTTCTTTACTGAAACTATCCCTGTGTGAATAATTTTTATTTCACAAATTTCTACATCAAATTTATTTACTTTATCATTGATATATTTATGAATAAAAACCTTTATTTAAGCACTAAGGGTGGAAAATCTGAGACTTCATCCCCCTGTGCTGAATCTCAACTAATAGAATGCCCTGGAGGAGAGGCGTCTCTTAGGATCATCTCTGTGTTAAGGTGAGTGCTAAGAACTCTGTGTGAGGCGGCCAAGCTGGTGACCAGCCATGCAAATGTCTGGCTCCCAAGCACAAGGCCTTCAAGAAGGAAACATTTTTTACATTTGGTATCCAGGAAAAGTATTCTCTTAAATCTTTAGGAGCAGTCATATGTGGTGCCCACTGCATGTCTATGAGTAGCCACTGGAATCCTTTTACCAATGACAGAGCACTGCCATTCTATTTTACAGGGAAAGCTGTTTTCATACCCTCATGTATAAATAAGTGTAGGAAACTTGGAAATAGCTATCTGATTTGAGTGGTTTCCCAGACAGTCTTTCTGTCTCTAACAGCATTTTCTGCTTGTCCCTAAGAACACCTCTTTTAGAAGCTATTCCTTGACAGAATGATAAATAGTGGTATTCTATTAATTGCTTGATGGCAAATTTATCAGAATGGTACATGTATGAATTATCAAAATAGCTGTTGAGTTTAGAGACATGATATTTTTCATTATTTCAAATGATTGTGGAAAATATAAGAAAAGGAGACAACTTCAAAGAAAAATCAAAATTACTTCTGCAGGAGAAACAAACGAATTGGCCTCAGAGGCCTGGATTCCTGCCATTTCCTCTCAGTTATCAAGTATATGGCTTAAAACATGAAGCAACTTCTTCTGTATACTCCTCATAAAGATAAAATGAGACAAGGTGGATGGGTTCGCTGTAGGCTGTAACTGCCTGTGTGGATTATTTGCTTACCAACACTATTTTCTACTTCTTTCTTTTTTTTTTAACATTTATTTATTTTATTTGTTCATTTAAATTTAAGCTAACAACTTACACCCATATCTTCAAATGTCATAAAGGCTTTTGCAGCATCCTTGACATGTTTTTGAAGTATTTTCAACAAACACAAAACTGTAAAAATAAATCTTTAATGGCTCTATTCTGAATTTTTTTTCTTTTTTTTTTCTCTTTATTAGATATTTTCTTCATTTACATTTCAAATGTTATCCAGAAATTTCCCCTTACCCTCCCGCATGCCCGCCCTGCTCCCCTACCCACCCCATCCCACATATTGGCCCTGGCGTTCCCATGTACTGGGACATATAAAGTCTGTATGACCAAGGGGCCTCTCCTCCCAATGATGGCCAACTAGGCCATCTTCTTCCATATGTGCAGCTAGAGACATGAGCACAGGGGGAAATAGTTAGTTCATGTTATTCTTCCACCTATAGGGTTGAAGACCCCTTCAGCTCCTTGGGTACTTTCTCTAGCTCCTTCCTTGGGAGTCCTGTGTTCCAACTAATAGCTGACTGTGTGCAACCACTTCCGTGTTTGCCAAGCACTGTTATAGCCTCCCATGAGACAGCTATATCAGGTCCCTTTCAGCATTATCTTGCTGGCATATGCTATAGTGTTTATTTTGGTGGCTGATTATGGGAAGGATCCCTGGCAGCTGCAGTCACTGGTTGGTCCATCCTTTTGATTCAGCTTCACACATGATCTCTGTAACTCCTTCAGTGTGTGCTTTGTTCTTAATTCTAGGAA